>JAKEPQ010001020.1:15902500-15942500 GCA_024500445.1 Entomyzon cyanotis | reverse complement strand
AAATAAACGGCGGAGCGCGGCGCGGGGCGGTGATTTACGGGGGCAATTAGTCACCGCCCCACAGAGCCGCTGAGGCCGGCGGGGCCACCGCAGCCTCCCCTGGGGCTGGCCGGGCTCCGGCTCCTGGCCTAGGCCGGCACCCAACACGGGCATCCAGGGCTCGTCCTGCTCCTGCGGCTCTTTTTTAGCCTACCCAAAAAATAGGGGTGCGGGAGGAGAGAGGAGGCACCCCAAAAGCTACAGTCTGTGTTTGCAGAGAAGGTGGAGGTGCTGCGGGTCTGCTTATTTGTCGTGGTGAGTGGTTGGTGCCCAGGTGTGTGGGGTGATTAAAGGAGTGATAAGGTACTGTTAAATGAAAAATACTCTTGGAGAACATAGGCTGGAAAGCTGCTGGACTGGGTGAGAGAGTGGAGGTGGTTCCACAGCTGCTGCACATATTCTGGAGGTGCTGTGGGCCATTAAGCCTCCCAGTCTTGGAGAAGGGCCAGCTCTGCTGCTAACTGGGAGTGGATGTTATAAACACATCTTAATGTTGCTCTTTCACCAGGGTGGAGTCCAGGGGACATGTTTTAATTTGAAGCTAGCAGTAAAGAAATGATGGACAATTCAAGCTCTGGGACCATGATGGTGAGCCCCCAGCCAGCATGTTGTGGGGTTTTGTAACTTTTTACCCCGATTGTGTTGACCCAGCAATCCTAACTTAGCTGGTGCCTGTATGTCAATTTTCCTTTTCTAAGGCCTTATTGGCCACCTAGGCCTAATGTCCATCCCCTGAGCAGGGGGCAGCATTATCTGACTTTAGATGCATGCTGCCATTAGACCTGCCAGCCTAGTGTCTGGCTCCTCCAAAGAGCTGGCACTCGGATAATGGGAGACAGCCTGTCCGAGCTCGCTGCAACAGCTGGTGCCAGCTAGCCTTCAAGGACTGGTGCCAGCAGCAGGAGAAGTGTGCCAGGGCCTGCTCATCACACAGGCCTGCAGCTGACCCATGGCTGCCACCGTGGGACAAAGGGAAAAGCAGCAGAGCAAGTCCCTCTTGACACAGCATCTCTTGGGAGAGACAGGCATGTGCCTTTTGGAAGAGGATACAGGCTGGAGGATGAAGAGCTGTTACAGGTCCTGATGACATTGGTAAGTGGCCTTCCCTCCCTGCTCCCCTTTCCCAACTGCTGGGAAGCATGTGATACCTGCCTTTGGGAAGCACTTGAGACTTATGAATGATCACAGAGGCAAAACATCAGTAGTTATTTTGGGGTCTGCCCTTAGCTGCTCCTTCACTTTCTAGAAATGGTTCTTGCAGGCACATGGGTGTGTGTGCTCATGAGGTGCTTCTGGTGCTCTCCTTCCCTTGCAAGGCACAGCCCCACTCCTCCCACAGGTTGTTAGGCAGCCTCCTAACAGGTGATGTGACCAGCACCTCTCTCGTGTAATTTTCTTCCTCCCACTGGAGAAATTTTTTGTTTATGTTGTTCAAATAAATAATAAATATCTTCAGTTCTTGTCTACTGTGTTGCTTGTTTTCATTATTGAAAGTGAAGTCAGAGTTCTTTGAGTAGGAAGTGGAGAGGGAGAGTGTGAATCATCAACCCCATGGGAATGTCTTCTGTGTATTTCAGACTAGTTCCTAAGAAAATGCTTAGCACACTTTTCTGTAGAGATGGGCTTGAAACTTGTGTGAGATATTTTGGAAGCTCTGGGTGACAACGTTTTCCCAGCATCGCTGGTATGCCCTGGGCATGACTCTTTGGCTGCTCTGAAGGCACAGACAACGTTCATGAATCTGACTGTATTCGAAGGGAAGCCAACAGGGAGTGTGGAGGAAAGGTTTGATATGAACACAAATCAAACTAAAAATGCAAGTGGGAATCTTACTTGGAAGCCCATACAAACACCTCAAAAGTAATTTTTATTTTTTCCATAGCCAGTGAATACTTTGGGGTATGTGTACACAACAGAGGGTGGGCTTTATGCCCATGCCTTATCCAAGCAGTGAGCATCTATGACTCTGAGAGCATGTGTAAGAGCATCTGGGACCCCCAGCATCCTTCCAGTGTTGTCTCTGACAGTTTAATGTAAGTTATCTGAGGTCCTTGGTGATGTTGAGTCTACTGTTGTCTCCTGCTTGTGCTTTCCTACCTCCCAGCTCTTGGATAACTTGCTGCCCCCTCCTCCACCTTCATTATCCATGCTGCTGGAGTTTCAAAGAAAGGCATCAGCCCTGGACCTCCTGCTCTCCAGGTAAGTGCTGATCCATGGGGTTTCACAGTGGGTGAAGAAGTGGATGCGTATGTGTTTTAAGGTCCAGTGCTGCCTGCTCAGAGGATGGCAGCTGGATTGATGTCCCTAGGGATCAAGGGTGAGAGATAATTTATGTCCTTTTGGGGGCACTAGGGATGCAGAAGGGAAAGGAATCCCTTCAAGGCTGTCAAGGGATGGGCTCTGTTGGGACATAACACTAAAGAAAAGTTTTAGACTGATAAAGTGAACATATGTGTTGTGTTGGGCAGCAGTCTGGGGAGTGTGGTTCACACTTTGCCACTGTCACACCTTTGGTGGATCAGAGGCCCTACAGCTGCTTTGCTCCTGTGGAGTGTGGTGTGCTTGGAGGTCCCATATGAGGTTCTCACAGCGAGGGCAGGGGGTTTGGCCCTGTAGAAATCAGTGACTTATTTTTTTCAAGGGGAGGTTGGGAAGAGCAACAGTCCTAAAATGACATGAAGCAGGTGACCATCAGATTTATTTTGTATAGTTTATGTCCATACAAGTAATCCCTATTTGGCAGAGCAGCCACAAGCCATCACAAGTTCCTTTATTGGAGGATGGCTATTTGCATGTGTGCCATGTGAACACACTACCAAATTGCTGTCTGTTAAAGCCATGGTTTTGAGATTAAAATTCAATTTTTTTGTAATGCAGACATGAGAAGTTTTGTAGCCATGTTTGTAATTGGATAGTCATTATTGCTGATCAAATTAGTTGTCATACCCCACATAACAATTGTTCCCAATTATTTTTGCCATTTTTATTTTATATTGAGTAATAAGTGAACAGCAAGGTTTTACACAGTATTCAGTGAATCTGGTATTCTGGATGTTTTTGGAAAATAATTCTTCCTCATTTTGTTTACTGGATTGCTGGTTGGTCAGTTAAGCCTCCTCTACTTGGGGCAGCATTAGGGCTGTTATACTGGTGATATTTAGCGAGTCCAGTGGGATGTTGCTGGGGAGGACACAGAAAGGTAAGGTCAAGCCTTCTCAACCTTGAGAACAGGTAGCTTCTTTTTGGGGAAAGTGTTTCTTAATGCAGAGGCTGCAGCTTTGCTGTATTTGTCTTGATTCTATTATTCAGACAGTTTTTCTACCTGGCAAACTCCTCCAAACCCGAAGAGGTAGCCAACAACCAAACAGTTAAGAAAAATATCAAAATAAAATATTTCTGATAGATTTCATAAAGTATGAGTTATAGCAGGAAAGATTATTTTAGATTAAATATATTGTACTCAATTCTTCAATCCAGTAATGTATTTTTATTTATCTGAAAAGATTTAAGATGGCCCAGACCGCTTGGATGGTATGTAGGAAGCATTCCAGCTTGACAGAAGCTTGAATTGATTACTTTTCTGAGGGAGGGAAAAAAAAGGAGTTTTATTTAAATCAACTTTAAAGCTTTATTTTAAAGGGTGGATATTGGTAGCTGGAGAATACATTCTGCCTTCCCCTCATATTGCAGCTGGACAGCAATAGCCAGCCTTCACTTATTTATTTATTTCCTGCACAGAGGGGAGGAAAATATAGGTCCATGAATCAATCTAGATAATGGGGAAGGCTGAATGTAATAAATAATACAGTAACAACCCTAAACTAATGAGCTGTTGCTAAGGTACATTTCACAGGCTCATCCTCTATATAAAAAGTCACTAATAATCCCTTGGTGTAATCAGATGATAAAGCTTTGCCATAAGGCAACACCTGTGCAATTAAAGCTGTGGATTCTTTTGCACGTTTCATTAATTTCAGGATTTTGTAAAGGCACAATGACTACGCTAATAATCTAGTCTACTTGACTCCATGTCTACTGGAAACAGGGTGTCTAATTAGGTAAAGGTAATTAATTAGAGATAAATGGAGCTAATCAGACTCGGTTAACACTAATTCTCTGAATTAAGACATTTTGGGACACCTACTATTCCACTGGCTTTGATGTTTCCCAACAAACACTGACTTGGAAAGGAGTCAGAAACCACTACATTTATTCTGTTGGAGATTGTCGGCCCAATCCCGCAGCAGTGCTTATCCCAATAGTCTTTTTGGGGGTCTGTGGGACTCTGAGCTGTGCTTATTCCTGTGGGTTTGCTGGGCGAGGCATCCCCTCCTGCTATGGTTTGACACCCCTGGGAGCCATTTGTTATATTTTTACTGGTTTCTCCCAGGGTTGTGCTGATTGTGGTATTTTCCCCCTTTCCTTGATGTCAGAATATTTTTAAAATCTAGGGTGTGGCAGTATTCAGAAGGGCCATAATCATAACCTCTGCTATGGACAGCATTCAAAATGCAGAATACTGTGCCTTACGTCAAGGAAGAAAGGAGGACAAAAGAAAAAAATTACAGCCAATTTAGAAGAAATCTGTATTATTTGCTGAAAGGATCAGGATTTCACTGGTGGTCTGTGCATTTGTATCTCTTTGGAGGTCATGAGCCTGTTCTGGTGTGGTATCAGATGCTGCTCATCTTGCTTAGGTAATTAACTACAATTGGATCCAGGTGCCATCATCTTCAAAACTAGCACCACTATAGGGCAGGGGAGAATAAAACTGAGAGGGACAAGAAGTGAGCACGAAATCTAGTTGCTTCACTGTTGTGGAGTTCCTGTGTGCCTCTATTGTTAAGCCTATGCTAGAAGAGTCCAGTTTTGCCTTTTTTCCCCGGGTAAATGTTACTTCCTCGCATGAATTAGAGTGTAATACTGGTGGCAGATGTGGTGGAAAGATTGTGTGACTGGTAGATGCCTACACTGAAATGATAGTATCACCACCTCCAGCTTTGTTAGTGTTTGGGGATGGGACCATGCTGGGCATGTGGAGCAAGTGCATTTTAGAAGGTATTGCCTCTTGTCTCTGCATGGTGTTAAGCTACAAAGTAAGATGATTTCCCCTCCCCTGTGGATGGCCTGCTCATTTCAGCTGCAAAGCACTGCTGATGGAGAGTTCTTCATCTATTGCTTGAGTGCTGGGAGGGGTGGGAAGCATTCTCCCTGCCTGGATCTAAAGAAGACCAGATGCTTTTTTAAACTTGTATTTATAAAATACCTAAGCTGGTGTTGCACAGTGTGGTACATAACTAACAAGAGTGAGCCAGGAATGAGTGCTTGTAGGGTTAGCTATAGCCTGAGGTAAGTCTCCATGAGCTGAGCTACACTGCCCTCAACAGAGGAGATGAAATAGAAATGTCTGAATACTTCTATTACAAGATACTTTTTGGATTGGCCTTTCAATAACTTGTTAAACTACAGAAAATATTTCTGTTTTCTAGATGCGAAAGACCTGCTGGGTCACGTAGTCCAAAAATGTACCTCTGGATATTTTTAATAGCAGCTTGGTGACTTTGGGCTTTCAGGAGCTGCTGGGGCTTGGGCCCCACTGTTCAAAATAACTTGCATTTCCAAGGATGGATAAATCCTGGTTAACAGTTTCAGAGTAGTGGATACAAGGGAATTGTTGCAACTGCAGTATCCAGGCAATAGAAATTATTTGGGGTGTGTGTCCCCTGTACCCAAAGGGAGGCGAAGTGCTGCTGTCTCTGGCTTGGCTGCACCCTGTTAACACGGAGTGGGGCCAAAGCCCACAGAGGACAGACTCCAGCCTTTGGTAAGGGCTGCAGAGCAGTGGTGTGAGACCTCAAGACCAATTTGCTGACAACAATTTAACCCCTCTTGTGCTGTTGAGGTCACCAGTCAGTCTTCAATCACATTTATATTTTTTATATAAATAAGCAATTCAGGGGGGTTCACACTTCAGCACAGCAGGTTTCAATCTAGTTGCTGATACTGTCATCTGATGCACTTGTCCTTTTGCGTAAAACTCTGTCCATTGCCCAGGCTTCAGGTGCTTTGAGGAGTTCCAGTTCAACACACTGTGCAGGGAAGCGGGGAGATGTCCAGAGGGGCCTCACAACTGCTGATGTCGTGTTTGGGTTGACCACTCTGCACCTGCAGTGCTGAGTGCCTCTCTAGTGAGAAGGAGAGCAGAGTGTCTTGAGGAAGCTCTGAACATGTCAGAGTTACCATGTTTTGTAAGTCATGCTTGCTCACTAGTGTAACTCAGGGGTTGGAAGCAAATCCAGAGGCTGAAGGAACATTTGAAATAACAGCTCAGATGATAGCAGCTTTCTTAAGGGAAATGTAAATGTCCCAGAAGAAGCAGCTTGTTTTTGTTTTGCTTTGCATATCCTTCTCTCAGTGCATCTTTGCCAAATGGTGAAGATGCTGAAGTTTCTGTTCTGCTTCTTAAATGACAGAGCTAAGATTCACTGTCCTCCAGTCTGACACTCCTTGTCTTCTGCAGGCATGGATCCACATCTACTGGTCTTGGATACCATTGCAGAGTTGCTGGATGTCCACAGACCTGTCCAGGCAAGTCCTTAGGTAGAGGATGGGATTTAACTCACCTGACTGTGTACAGCTGCATACAAACTTCCTTTCCAGACTCCCTTCATTGGAGAGAAATGGGCACTTGCATGGTTGCTCTGACCCATTTGGGATTTCTTACTGAAGTCATAGCTCTGTTTCACCAGAGCCAGTTTTGAAAAATCCCTGGGTGACTTCAGTGTGTGGTCTGCAAGTCTGTCTGGGCTCTGTGCTTGGTATGGTGTGATCTTGAACATGTTGGTTTTGACAGAGGAATGGTGCTGTACTGGGAGTGTGAGAGGGTGTGGAAAGTAAAAATGAGTGAAAAAGGTGGGCTGTTTTTGGAATTCAGACATTTCTGCTGTCTGCTTTGTGTTTGCTGCAGTTTGCTTCATTTCTCTTTAGTTTTTTAGGCACAGGAATATGTAGTAGAGAAAGCAAAAACATGTGACAAGGGATGGGATGAGAAATGTTGAGGAATGTGGAAAGGAGTGAGTGTTGGAGAGGAGCTGGTGCCAGAGCAGAGCCCCCAGGTCCTGTGGCAGAGGGGTGGACAGCTGTCCCCCACCAGCCCAGGCAGCAGCACAGTGTGGGGAGCTGTGCCACGGCCCTGTGAACCTGCCAGCCCCAGCTGAGTGCCACTGCAGGTGTCAGCAGGGCAGAGGGCTGCCTGTGGGCATGGTGGCACTGAACCCCCTCACCTCCTGCCATGGCTCCCTGGGGAGCCTCTGTCCCTCAGCACTAGGATATGTTATGACCCTCAGTGCCCAGCACCTGTGCTGCAGTGCATTGGCAGGTGAGAAAGGGGATTTAAAAATGTTCCTATATTCAAAATAAATGTTTTGTTAATTTTCAAATGTTAAAAGAAATACTTTAATTGGCCAAATTATAAGAGCAGAAAATTTCTTAGTAATAACCTCTGTTCACTTCTTTCCTCCTTCATTTTTCATAACAACCTTCCTGCTTGGCCTTTGATTGCTGTTTACCAGAGCTGCATCAAAGCAGTTTCTCTCCATGGCTCTGGGCTACGGTGAAGTCCATAATCCAGCATCTTGTCAGCCACTGGAGCTTTCAAACTAGCCTCAATATTTGTGCCAGGAATGGAACCTCTGTTCTTAAAAGCAACGGTGAGTTCTCTGCTCTCCCATGGTACACAGAACCTTCCTGTGCAGCTGCTGATCAGCAGTGCTGTCTATTCACACACAAACACTGGCTGTAAATGTCAGATTTTTCAAGCAAATACTGTGCTAAAGCTAAGGAATGTGTTGTGGTTTTTGTTCAATAATAGAGGACTGTGTAGAATGATTTTTGTGTAGAATACCTTATTTCATTATGACTCGTTACCTTCCTCTAAAGTAAGTCAAAGCATTGTTCAGTGTGTGGTTTAACTGCATCACAGTAACAAAATGCTTAATACTTTAAGGAGGGAGTTCTAAAATTTAATAGTTTATTTTATTATTACTCTTTTGGATATAATTAGCTAGGGATGCGCTTCAAACTGTGTCCTCCTTGTTACTGGAATGTGTTTTTATGTTTCACTCTGGGGGAAAAAGAAGTCTGTCAGACCATGGGTCTCTCCCTTGATGCACATTATTAGAGTCTTTTTAGAGACAAGCAAGCCATTTTGCTGTCATTGGTCTTGTTCAAATAGAGGGTGTTTATCCATGCAGTCCTCTGGGGAAGGGTGTCAGGGAGGGATCACCAGCCAGCTGCTGACACGGGTACAGCATCCTCATTTGACTCTCCTCCAGTGTTGAGCTTGCATCTTCCTGTGCTGTGCAGTCAGTTAAAACTTTGACATCCACACAGGATAACCTCCCTTCCACATCTGGTGGCCTTCAGCTGCAAGGCACCTATCATGGCCAGGCTCCTCTCCTGGTGCTGCAGGGTGGCATTGAAGGGCTGGAGAGCATCCCTCTCTCTTGTGGTCAGTTATGTGTGGTTTCATGTTCATCTTTGGTCCAGACAGTGGCTTATGCTTTTGCTTGGAGACCGCTACCAATGCATAACAGTTAAATTACATGGTTTTTAACCCTTGCTTTAAGAAACTGATGGTAATGATGTACAGCAGTCATTACTACTCCCATCTTATCTACTTCATTTTAAAGGGGCTAAGGGTGCACTCCAGTTATAAAACTGCCAATGAAGCTCATTATATTTTTGTTCAGTTTTTTCTATTCTTTTGGATTATTCACTTCACCCCCCTCCCCTTATGTTAACAATCACTAGCTTTCAGATTGATGCAGCTGTTTCACAAGTGCCTTTGTGAGTGAGCAGCCAGCAAACTCTTTTGGGGAGTATGTTGGGGACCACATCTGGCAAAGCCTTCTCATCTGAGCATGAATAGTCCCAGACCATGAAAATATGAGTCCTGAAGAACCAGCATGGGCAAAGCCTGGGCTACCACCCATGTCTTTTAATCCCATGGTCTGTACCTCTCTGATCATGCACTACCTGGCACATGGAAGGAGCAGGGAGAGCTGATGTTTGGGGTGAGTGTGTGCCATATACTGCCACACTAATAAGGTTTGGAGTACAGGTGCTGGTGCCTATTGCATGTGGGAACTGCTTGTGCAAATCAGCTGTGCAAATCCACGTCTAGGACTTACGTAAGCATCCAGATTCATCTGTCTGTGGCTGCACCAAAGCAGAGTCTCTCTAGTGTTGGTGGGGTCCCAGAAGGCACTGGTGGTTCTGTGCCTTTGCTTGCAGAGCCTGGCACTTCCTGAGTAGGCATTTGTGGCAGGGCTAGATGGAGGGTTGCAAGGAGGTGTTCTCTGTGCTCATACCAGGTTCTGCATACAGGCTGTGCCATCTGAAGCACCAAGAGCTGCACAGGCAGACTTGCCCTTAAAATAATTTCTCATACAGGACGTACACAACTGAGGAAATTCTCAAAGAAATCTTAGGAATGTGAATTTTCCTGTCTAGTCTGTTTTTTGCTTTAGCAAGGTATTTTTTGTGTGAAGGCTACTGCTGAGGCTTAGGCCAATTTTGGTTGAAGTTCCTGCTCTGTCCTTAAGCATTGCTCTGAGCCTCAGTGCCAGCCCAAAGCATATGCATGCTTTTCCAACACTGATGATGTGATGCTGCCTGGCTGTTCTACATCACCTCACAACTCTGGGGGCTGTTGGGTGCTGACTTCACCACCAATCTTGCTGGCAAGATTTACAAAACACTCAGTTGCAAACCCTTTTTATCTTTCGGCCTTCTGCCAGGTGACTCGTCGAGGTCTCATTGACCACACTGCTCCTAATGTGGCCTGAGATGCGCTTTGTGTTATTTGGGATGTGAGTGCCCTGTCAGCTGGTACCCAAGGGCTCTGCAGGGATCCTCTCCCATCCTGTGCCGGTGCTGGGCTCTGCTGCCCTCCTGGCTGCCAGCTCCAGTTCTGCTCAGCCCGTCAGAGCACGACCTGGGGAGAGTGACATATGGCAGGAGAAAGGCAATTTAGGGCAGGCCTAGAAATCAGAGGCAGTGTTGTTGCAAGCTGGGCCTTGGGTTCACTGGCACGACATGAAAGACAGTGTTGGTGCCTGCTGGAGCTCAGTCTCCTCTGGCTCTCCTGGCAGCTGCTGGCTCCCCACAGCACTTGTAATCCCTGCCACAGTGGCTGCAGAGGGGTTCAGGGCAAAGGATGTGAGTGGAATTAGCAAATTCTTCCATCCAAAGCAAAATTCTTAATTGCACTGGATAAGGTTTTGGTCAGTTCTTGATTGCAGAGTTCCTAGACCTTGTTTGTTTGATGAAAAAGCTGAAATTAAACAGTTTGGTGTTTCATATTTAATGGTACTTAAAAGCAGTCAAAAGATACACAGTCTGGAAATACTTTATTTGCTCATTTCCAACAGAGAGCTTTCTGTCCTCTCTTCTTTGTTTCACTGAGAAAATGACAAACCTTTTCCAAGTTGTTTTTTTTCCCCCTGATCATCAAGGAGTAAAGGGCACCAGTTCTGACTTCTTGCTAAGATATTTTTTTTAAAAATTATCTTTTCTGTGAGTGACCACAGGCGATATGGTGGCTGGTGAGGGTGGAACAGCCACACCTACTGGTTGGCTGCTATAGCCAGGGAAATCTAAAGTGGCCGAATGGGACAATGTGGTAGATGAGTAACCTCCTGGGGTCTTTGCTAGAAGCGATGGTACTTGTGGTCTGGGTACAATATCCCTCATCTTCAAACTCTGTTGCTCAGGAAAGCAAAAAATTACATTATGGGAGAGATTCTCTCAATACACATAATTTGTGAGTTAAAAAATGGGAATGCTAAGTTTAAATGTTTATTATAATGCTCAAAATAATGCCTGAGATTTTCATCCAGACTTTATCCTAGAATAAGCCATACAGAATTATAAAGTTTAAAGAAATATGTCGAAGTGTATGTCAATGATATGATAGTGAGAGATTTGGCTCCTTGTCCCTTCATTAAGAACAAATTCACCCCAAGGGTGTAGTCTGATCTTGGCAAATAGTGTTATAATAGCAAAAGAATATTGCCTGCTGGATAGCAGACATTGACGATTAAATTTAAGTGTGTATTGTCCACATAAAGCAAACAACATGCTTTTGCTTTTTTTCCCCCTCCTTTTTGTGAACATTAATCACTGGTGCTGAAGATGGAAGATGTGGGCTTGCTAATTATTGTGTTTTTAACTGATAATATACTGTAAATTTTGTATAATACAACTGTGACCTTATAGACAATGCAAGACATGACAGCAGGCCCATAATTATAGTATGCTGAAGAAATGCTTGTTATTATCTACTATTTTTAGGACCAGTGTGCAGAGCCTCTTAATTTACATAAGATTTAGACATTCACACATTTTCTGTCTTTGCTTATGGATGATAAATTTTGTTCAAATGAAAGATGAAGACGTTGTGTTAGGTGAGAGGTTAGCCAACTGGGAACTTGATTACTGTGAACAACAAAAGCATCAGTGGAAACTGAAAAAGGAGTATTTATTTGAGAAAGAATTGTTTAACCCAAGATTCACAACATGAAAACTGCAACATTCAAATGGAGTCTTGGTATCTTGTGATTTGAGAACCAGTTAAGTATAATGGGGGGAGAAAAGAAGACAGGGAAAAATTCTATAATCTATTTATCACAAGGAAAGTGAATATTGCAGTGTGTTCTTCTAAGGAATGAAGGGTTTGTGCTTGTTGAGGTTTCCCTGTTGAGTGCTGAGGACACCAAATATTTCCAGGAGGTTCTGGGGGTCACCCCCTCACTGGTCTGCCTGCCCGGCTGCTTGCCGAGCCACTTCTCCTGGCTCTGGCGAAGGCAACAGCTCTGAAGGGCTGGTGAGGTGTCTTGGTTTGGGGATGTTGAGCTGTGGAGGAGAGGCTGTGTACCTCCAGGTACACACCAAACCCCAGCAGAGGTACATGTGTTGGGAGGATGGAAACTGCCCACCCCTCCTGGGGGCCTCAGCCCTTCCCTCTTCCCCAGCCTGTCCCAGCCCAGTGTGTGTGGCTGCTTTTGCCTCAGCAGCAGCGCTGGTGGCTGCTGGCAGGACAGCACTGGCACCAGCAGTGCCACTAGCCATCCCTGAGCTGTGTGCAGCAGCACGGTGCTGGCAGCACTGGCACTGCCATGGGCATGCTGTGTGCTGCTCAGGCTACTGGGCAAGCTAGAGGAGGTGCCAGAGCAACGAACCCTGCTTTGGCTCTCTAAGGAGCCCTTTGTGATGGCAGGGAATTTACCTCTCATCTTCCTCAATGAGCTTGCTGGCCACAGCCTGCATATTCCCAGGTCAGAGCAATGTTACAGACCCTCCTCTCTCATCAGGGCTATGCCTGGCCCTCATGGAGCCGGCAGACATTTGGAGGTGCACAGAGGAGCTGGCAGTGGTTCTTGCTGCACCCTCGGGTTGAGCAGAGCGCTCTGGTTTGTGGTTTTGGTCCAGCAGCACTGGTAACCCATTGATGCAGCGGTGCTGCACTGCTCAGCTTCCTTCTGCTTTCTGCAACCATCACAAGGCTGTTCTCTGCATTAAAAACCAAAGAAAGCAAACAGACACACGGCTGAGACAGACAGATGAAAGGCTTGTTTATACTCATTACATTGAAGGATATTTTGAGATCAGATCATCCATCTGAAAATACGACCTTTCATAATACTGCCAAACAAGGTCAGGGATGTCTGCGCTTCTCTGCCTCTTATGCAAGTTCGAGCTGCCTGGAAGCACCTTCCACCACTACAACCGAGTTTTCTAAGTTGAAGCAAAAAAAAGGAATTTGTTCATCAGGGCTTGATCTCTTGTTTTTACGACTTGCTTGCCCAGTGTGAGTGACTGTGTGAGGAAAGTCATTAATCAAAGAAGCCAAACAAGTCGCCCCCAAACAGTACTGCCATATGACATGCACACCCAATCTTCTCTTAATCTGTTTACTTTGCTTTTTTCACCTTATTTAGGTGGACAGAATTGCAACCTGAGGACTGTGGTGCCTGCAGGAAACCACAGTCAGTGCAGATCTTACTAGGCACTGGGAATTAAGGCACTGGGTCCACTTACTTGCGGAGTTTTGCCTCCCAGCTGGTGGATAAACAGGAGACAGCTGACATGTTGCAGTGGCACAGGGACTCTGCAGAAGTTCTGCCCTGCACGTTTCCGCATGTGCTGGCTGGCTCCATCCAATGACAGCAGCAGCTCTCCATGGGCTCTTGCTACTTCAGCAAAGTAGGAGAATCTAGCACTTGTCCTATTTGCATCTGCCCCCCAGCAATCTTGGTCCTTTGAGACCTGCATTGCCTGCAGGCAGGACATTTCCTTTCTAATTGCCCAAACTGATTATTTTGTGGTTTTCTCTTTTTTGCCTTCAAAACAAAAGTGTATGTGTGTATAAACTTTGGCTATTACCAGGAAGTCTATCAGAAAGTGGCCCAAATGTGTTAGGATTTAGTTTGGTGGGTTTTGCTCAGGAAGAAAGCTGTGAGCTGCCAGGGCAGTGTTGAGCATCTGATGTGGTATGTGAGCTAAGCTGCCAGGCTGGAGCACAAACATGGGGCTCAGGTACAGGTGTGTGTACAAAATAGCTATGGCTCCTGCCTCCTGTGAAGCAGACCTTTTGCAGTAGCACAGAGGGGCTAGTAACAGGGTGGGAAAGATGACAATATGTTTGATACAAACTTTAATTGCTAAAGGCCTTTCCCAAAGGCCGATAATGGCAAAAGGTGTAAATGGAGGAAGGCTGTAGCTGAGCTTGGCTCACAGATGGGCTGTGAGGAAACTGTGAATGGCCAAATGATAACAGACTATCCAGTCATTCCAACATCAGCTCGTTAGCAGTCTGTCAGATATTTTAATTTTTGTACTTGTGGGCTAAGATGATATTACAGGATTGCCTCAGCTCCCAGGCATGCCTTTAACTCAGAAGGAAACTGTGAACGAATAAACCCTGCGATGTGGACTGATATTTTTGCACCCTTGGCTTTTGGGGGTCACTTTGAGGTCCAGCCGGGGTTGTGTGACCCGTGAAGCCCCGGCCAGCAGGGCGAAAGCAGGGATGTCTTGCTGCAGGTGTTTTGCTGCTGTTGCCCTCAGTCCTGCTTTCCTGGAATATTGCGTCAGGGAGACTGTGCCAGCCCACAGGTCTCCCAAGAATCAAAAGGTCAGTTCTCCAAATGTAATCAGTTAGTTAAGCAGGGGGCCTGAGATACTGGTGGACAGTTTGAGTTTGTTTCAAATAATTCAGTAATTTCTTTTGACAGCTCTTTCATTAAAAGAGGGAACCAACCATATATGATGGAATTTTTTACATCCTAAGTCACTTACAAAAAATTCAACCAGACCCTCATCAGTCATTTCGTTGAAACTACTGGTAGCTAAGTTTGAGATGAGGGTACATGGGCTAGGTGTTCCCGGTTAATTGACTTTTGTAAATGTAGTCCTTCCAAACTCCAGATTTCCAAGTTTCTTCTGGCTTAGGGGACCACCCTTTCCTGAGGAGAGCAGGCTGGCCCGAGGCTGAAGCCCACTCCCCAGCAGGCTGCCATGGCTGTGCATCTCGACAGCCCAGCCTGCCTTTGGCAGGGCAGGGAGCTGAGCTGTCAGCAGGGGCTGTGCCTTGTGTGTGGGGTGAGCCATGTGCCTCGGCTGGGAGATTTGTGGGTGCTGCTGTGTCAGCAGCGTGTGGCCACACACTGAGCAGGAATAGGCAGGCATTGAATGTCTGGGAGATCTTTTAATTATGCTTAGTTTCATAATATTATCTCTGAAGCTGATGAGAATTAAGTCGTACCTCCATAATAAGAATGAATATGACAGGGGTAACGTAGTCAAGTGCCAAAATGTAGTGTCCTCACGGGGCAGAAGGAGTTACTGACAGAGCCCTTCAATCACAGACAGATCCTCCTGTGCAGTCTGGCTGGCCTCTCGGGCACCTCACACCTCAACCTTAGCAGGAAAATGCCTTTATTTCTTCAACTTAGGCATGTCAGGGATGGCTGCGAGCTAAGAGCCGCTAAAAATGCTGGGATTTGTCTGTTAGGCCACAGTTTGGAGATGGTATTTCTTTTAATCCAATTCAGTTTTACATATTGGCATGAAGCATTATAATTGATTGCATTGGAATCTCTCAGCTGCTTGATCAAGAAATGGTATCAACTCCAAGTAGGCCTGGCTATATGTTGGCAATGAAAATGTTACAGGCACATAGCTGCATTCTGATTCATTCCTAATGAGATTTTGAAGTTCACACTATAAAATGTTCTGTCAATTAAGTCAGAAATTCACAGCAACATTATTTACTTCAGTTAACAGTGTGTCCTTTCAGTGCAGGGATCCCAGCTGTTACAATGGTGTTTTCTAGTTCCGCAGCCTCATCAAAGCCCATTCAGATATTCTCATTGTAATCCATGTTTGTCTGTGTTTTTGATTGCAAAGTAGAGCTCTGTGGAACACAGTCAATGAGAAGGAAGCAGCCTAAAAGCCAGTTGCAATACAAATAGCTATCATTCTGTAGCACCCTGTAGCTGGAATCAAACAGGGCAGTAAAAATCAGCTTTACCAGGAGCAGGTTTTCTTGGCACAGGTTTATGCTTCACATTGAGTCTGATTCCCAGAATAACGTTGTGGGAACACCACTGTGCCCTGCATCTCAGAAGGGCTGTTGGGGGGACTGGTTGTGCTTGTCACCAATTAACAGAGATGGACATGCAGACAAGGGGAAATAGGGCTTTTCTTCTTAAGATAGCACAAGTTAGGAAAGTGTAAAGCTGGTGGCAGCCCCTGCATAGGATATATTACAGAAAGCAGCTTCCACTTTGCTTCAGAGCTCCATGTTCTGCTTGAATTTAGTAAGTCCCAGTTTATTTAGTTGAGTTTATTGAGTTAGGAATCAATAAACTAGTAATAGCTGAAGTGACTGGGTTTTGTTAAATGTGAATTCCTTTTGTTCTCACCTTTCAGGTGTCTGAAGCTCTGAGGACTGCTCTGTGGGAGGAGACAGCTCCTATCCAACTTCCCCTCTCTACTAGCCCATTAGCCAACAGAGGATGTTTTACAACTTCTGAAAAGTATTGAAGTCAGAACACTGAGTGGGGGCTTAAAGTTGACTGTGGGCACACCTGCTTCCCATGGGCAGGGGTTGAGGGACTGTAGGCTTTGAATGAAAGGTGGGTAGTGCCTGCTTTGGAGACATTTCTGTCATTTATGTACTCTGCCAGTACTCTGCCGAGAGGAACGTCTTAATATCATGGGGAAAAATGCCACAAACTTAGTGGTGAGCCCCAGAGAGTTTGGGACCCGGCAGCTGCTACCTGGGTGTCTGCCATATTTCCCTTCTAAATGTCCCTTGGACTTGGAGGTCTGTGATTTCAGGAAGCAGAGCAGGAGCCACCCTCCAGTGTTAGCGCTGCCCATGCGGCAGGCGGGGCCAGCCACATGCGGGGGAGGTGGCTTTGTCACAGAGGTTGTGGTGAGGGTAAATTATGTAATATTAACACACAAATGCTTCCCCTAGCCTTGCTAAGGACTTATTTCCAAGTGCAGTTGTGTTCACAGCTTCCTCAGGTTCAAGATCAGAGGCTAAAGAGAGAAGTCATGTATCAGGTGGCTTTTTTCCCCCTTTCTTTGCAAGTTCTGACTGTGAACATAGGATCAGTTTTAAAGCGACTGTTCAGTTTGATGGGGAATTTCATGTGTTTTGAACTTTGTGAGAGGGATAACTATTTGGTCGGTTAGTCATCATGTTAAAGGCTGAGAAAGTGCAGTGAGTATCATTCTCAAAGCTTCTTGGTCCAGCAGTTGTTTATGTCTTGCTTATTTTGGGAAAACGGAGGATCTTATGCTGTGCCATGTATAACAGACCGTAGAAACCTGCTAGGTAGAGCTGATTGCTTGTGAAAGATTGTAATCTCCTCAGACTGCTTCAGACTGTGCTGTTCGCCTAGGATCCTTTATCCAGTTAAAAAGCTGTTCAGCATGTGAAATACCGGGCTCCTGGTGTTTTTAGTGAGCTTCATATGCTGGCCGAATTCCACTCAAGTGCACCCCAGCCTCCTGTGCAGGCAGCGAGGCTTCCCAGGAGCAGCAGCTCCTTGCTGCCAACAGCAGGAGCACCCAGGGCACCATTTGGGCATAGGAGCACTTCCCTTACTGCAGGATGTTACAAGTGTCACTTCTAAGGTTTCTTTCATGCAGTTTGAGTCTTTCCAGGCAACCATGGTGGAACCTTCCTTCTCAACCCTGTGTGTGTGGTACGACACCCAGCTGTATTACAGCTCTTGCAATACTCGTGTTGTCACAGCATATTGTGGCACTCGAGATACAAATGCCCTTTTATTTTCACTAAAGCACTGCAAGCAGCACTGACAGCAAAGCAGCAATATGTGCTGTCTATGCATGGATAATAAATATTGCTGGCTTGAAATTCCTTTGCACATTGGGCACAGATTGTGTTTTACCACATCACACGATGCAATGACAACAAAGGAGTTCCTTCCCCTTAGCATAAGGTAAACAACAAACAAGCAAAGCTAGTTTGGCTGTCACTGTGATGATCAGCACCACCATCCAGGAACACCAGGACTGAGTATTGCTTTCATTTCACAAACAGAGGTAATGGCAAAGCCACTTCCCTCCTAGCTATCAAAAGCTTATAAAGAGACTGTTTTATCTGAAGCTTTGTGTAGGCATATCGTACAAGTATTTCACCAGAATACATTAGAACTGTGGCATTGCTACTTTCTTCACCACTGCACAGGAATTACCAGTGTAGCCACCAGTCATTGTCAAAGGTGTTTTTATCCTGCATTTCCTTTTATAGTTTTGGTTTTTTTTATTCCAATATTGCCTTTCTTCTACCCACTCCCCACTGCGACTGAAGGGCAAAGCTTAGTCTAACAAGAGCTAAATAATGCACAAATACGTATAGGTAACGTTATGGCTTTGAAGTCCAGTCTAGGAAGAATGAAGGCTCCTGCAAGTTTGATGCTCTGCTGGAGGTTATCTGGAGTTGATGAGTTACAAATACACAAAATGATGTTTTTTGAGAAGCAGCATCATCTTAGAAACTGCTGACCTATTTGCCCAATAGCAAGCGACAGAGGAGTTGCAAGTTTTCTCCTTCTCTTCAGCCTGTAAGGGAAGCTGGATGCCTGACCCATTGTTACCAGTAGTTAGCAGATGCTAGGGGCACCTCACTTCACAAGTGGCCCCAAGGAGAAAGGTGACTGGATTTTAGGTGAGGGGTTCAGCCAGCATAATTTCTTGCCTACCTCAGGTTTTCCATGTGCCTTTTCCAGGTGCTGCTGAGCATGTCCACGATTTCCACCACTCAGGAAGTTGGTGGGTCCAGGGACTTGGTGGACCCAATGGGCTCCAAGTGCTCCTCCTCTGAGCCTTGCCACCAGCTTCTGGCACACTGCCCACCTGTGCTGTGCCCACTGCATGGCTCCTGGGGAGCATGGTAGGTCACCTCCACTGGTGTGGGTACTTAGCATGGGCTGTTCACTTAAGAGTTGGACTCACTTATCCTTCTGGGTCCCTTCCAGACCCAGAAGGCCTCATCAACTCCAGATAAATTATCCAGGTAGAGGAGAAACTGCTGTAGGATGAGGGAAAGCAAGAGGTTTGGTCAGCCTGCAAGATGGTGGGAGAGGAGGGATAAAATGTCTGTGCTGGAGAGACACTGGAGGAGGTCTGCTGCTGGAGCTGACCATTTTTCATGCAATTTTGGTCTCCTCTGAAACCAGGGGCAAAAATTCTATTGAGTTTCCATGAAGCTCACTTCTCTTCAGTTTCTCCAGACTGAGTCTCTGGGGATGATGCTCTTGGACTGATCAGCCCTCCTTCAAGCAGCTTAGGACATGCACATGCCACTGTGAGAGAAGAAATATATATGCTTTAGGGAAGGACTTAGGCAAGGGGAGGAAACCTCAGCAAGTTCCCAGTGGTCCTGCTGCCCTGCCTTTCCTCCACATCACACTTGGTAGCTATCCTTGCAAACCTGGGAGCCCCACCGTGGCCAGGAGCTGGGGACAGCTCCCTGTGGCACTGTCTGGAGAGCAGTCCATGGACCTGTGTCCTGCTCTCCTAGGCCCACACTCTGAATGAAGCGGAAAACAGCGAAAATAAACAAGTGCCATTTTTTATTGCATCAGCGAGTCAGTTGGGGAAGTGGTGTGATGGCAAAGGGGATTTGTGTGCAGGAATGTCTGACCGTGCCGTGGGGGAGTGGATGGGAAAGGGGAGCGCTGCTCCCAGGGCTGCTGCGTGCGACTTGGCACAGCCCCATCTCAATTACTTCCAGGCAGCATCACACTCCCTTCGCAGCCCACGGAGCCACCAGGCAGGCTGCCAGCGGAGGCAGCGTTTTGGCAGGTTTTTAAACGCTGACTGAGTGAGTGTGTGGCAGGCCATTTGTACCATATGGCACCCAAGAGCTAATCCGGGAGAGGGTGCTGGGCAGTGAGGGGGCCAAAGCTGAAATGCCATTTAGAAGTGAAACATCAGCCCAAGTGGCACAAGGCCATAAAGCCAAACAATGAAAGAGACCGGGGTGGGAAGGGAGCTGGAGAGCAGAGGATGGCCGTGCTCTTGAAGCCAGCTGAATTTCCTTTGAAATTTGTCCATATTCACCGAGTGCTTAGAAATGTTGTATGATGAGTATAAGCATATATTATAAATATTGAAATAGAGATTTCAATATATATGATGTATTTTGTATGCATGTCTTACTCTGCTCTGGGAAACCCAATGAATGCAGAGCTGTGAAGAAAAAGACATTTCTGCTTCTGCCCTGGAATGGGGAGCTGGTGCTGATGGCTGCTGTTGCCATGATCTGTATGTAGTGGAAACTATTGATCTCAAAGGGGACCATCAACTGACAGGGTGGGAACCCTGAGCTTCAGCTGGTGTTGACCATTTTGGCCCTGAGAAGTCAAGTAGATCTGGTCCATGGTCATCCTGCCTTTGAAAGGATGTTTTTATCCTCCAAAGATCAATTGATAGAGTTTTCATTTACAGTCTTGTTATATTAAACAAATGTGCAATCGTTTGCTCTCTGCTCTTGGGCTCTAATGGATAGCACTTGTCACAGTTATTGATTTTTCTTCTTTTACAGAAATCTAGTACTTCAGGAATATTGAGTCATGCTATTATCCAGACAGGCGCCAGCCCTCTGAATGACAGACAACAGGCTGTTGTCACTGTAAACACTTGAAAGGTGGCAAAAAAAAGTCGCAAGAGTGTCATTTATCCACTAAAATACTACAGATGAAATATAGACTTGGTAGTCCTTTCATGCCTTAGCTTATAAAGAAGATGGGATTTGTTATGGTGGAATAGACTAATTTCCTATGTGCTCCCTTCACTGTGGCGACTGTGACCAGATGCCCCAGTGGAGGGTTCCAGTGAGCTGATCTTAAAAATGAGCAGGTTATTCCCAGGTTTGTGAGTTTCAGCTGAACACAGTAGGAATGCTTGTACTGACCTGGGTGTTGCTGATGTCAGAGACTTTGGGGCAGTTCACAGTGCTCCTTTCTTTCTTGGGATGTCACTGCATTTTCTGACCACTGGTGTGTTGAATGACTGCCTTGGATGAAGATGTCCAAAACAAGTGGTTGCAGAAATTTTAAACTTCCCCAAGGTATATGTAACAAAAATTTTCTTCAAACAGGCATTATCTTGCTCTTGTCCTCACCAAATTTGTGTTTTTGATTGGTACAGGAGAAGGGTGGTAGTTCTGCTGATCTGCTGTGTGCCCCATCTGTGTGTGCTGCCTCCTCCCAGCATGATGGTGCAGAGACCCATGGGGCTGGAGCATTCTCATTCACTCACAGGCTGCCAGGTGATGGGATATGTAAGACATGGCTGTGTGTTTGCAGCATTGCCCATGAGGTGTCCTGGGGACAGAAGTGACACTATCCTCATCCCTGGTGCTACCACATGTCACTGCCAGGGCTGCATGCTCTCATACAAAGCACGGGAGGCCATCTCACCTCTACCACAGCTCCTCTGCCACAGCTCACCTAGCTTAATGGCTTCCTACAAAATCTCCCAGTTCAAAAGAAGCTAAACCAGCTATGCTTATTTGACTTGGAGGAGCTGGTTAGTATGCTCCTCATTTCTGCATCTACACAGCACTTGAATAGCCTGGGCCTTTTCTTATTACACCAGTGAATAGCAGGCTTACCCAAGCAAGTGAAATCAGCTTCACATCAGGAGGAAGAGAAATCTGTAGTTGTTGGGGAATACCTTTCAGGTATTTAGAGCTGTTAAGTTGTCTGAAGCAGTTGCTGATTATAATACCACCTTTGTCCATGGCTTGCAGTTTAACAGCATGATGTGTTGTTGCCAGTGATCCCACACATTGCTGTCAATGAAGGTGGTGCTGGAGAAGGCTGCATGTGTTTAAAAAAGACTTGGGAGCAGCTCAACAGTAACATCAAAAATACCTGTGGGTGTGTCTGCCCCATTCCTCGTGCCTGACTCCATAAAGCAGCTTTTCCCCTCCAGCTTTCGGCTCTGCACCCTTCCAGCTATCAACCTTCAATTGGTCCCATCTGATTTTCACTTTTCAAAACACTACTTCTGATGATCCCTCCTCTGTCTACCCCTCTGCTCCTATCTTCTCAGTGCATCTGGCTTCTTCCTTCGGCTCGAGTCCTGTCTCAACCTGGTAAGTGATTCTGCTTCTTGTGAGATCCAGCTCTGAGCTTTGCCAGCACTTGCTGTGGAAGGGAGTTTTTGCAGGCTCTTTTGGATGTCTGAGTCGTCCAGTTATCTACTTCCTTGTTGAAGCAGCTGGTTTATCTGATGATATCTGCTGTTGTAAGCTGTGCTGCTAATGTTCACGCTTTAGATATTTGTCTTTTCTTAATGCTTCCTTTGCTGTCTCACTAGTCAGATTTCCCAAATAGCAAGGAGCACCTTGGTCATTTTCCCTCTTGACTAAATCCTTTACACTTCCTCACTTCTCTTCAGCAGTCCCAGAAAGAATATCTTCTAGGGAAAAAGTAGCTGTATAGCTATATTTTAATCAGGCTTCCTTCGTGTCCATTTATGCAGCCCTTGCTGGTACTGCCCTCAGTTTTCCCTAAGTTCAGCACGTTGGTCAACCACCCTTTGAGTTTTCTTTCTTTTGTTTCCCCTTCACTCCTGCATCCTCCCTCCTGCTGCTGGGAGGGGTTCTGCACAGATTCCACCCCTCTGGATGCAGGGGGCACGGGGGTGTTGGACAGGGCAGGTCCTTGCAGCACCTGGACATGGGGGTATTGCAGCAATAACACATGCTGCTCCACAAAACCAGTGCTGGATCCTGTGCAGGCTTTAAGTGCCTTCAGCTCCTTCCTACCAAGCTCTGTCTGGAGGGACATAGTCCTTAGGAAAGCTTTGTCTACTCATGTGGAAGATAAAATTGTTAACTGTAATGTTTTTTTAGCTACATATTGCCCAGAAAATAGACATCTGAACCCCCAAAACAACGTAAATACAATAAAAGAACTATTATAAAAGGGAGATGCTCAAATTATTCTGGAGGTTTAAATCATAAAACTTTAATCAAATTATTAAGTTCAACTCTAGATACAGGCTATTTCACTGAGCCTTGGTGTATTTCCCCTGTAGAAGATATTCTAATTTATGACTGCTTAAGTAGAGGGTACAATAGTTTGCATAAAAAAATGGAACTGGAGGCTCTTTCACTGCACTGTAGTGCTGCAGCCATATCTACCATCTACTGTCATATGTTCATCTTGTTTTGAATCCCCACATTCTTTTTTTTTACAAAATGGTAAGTCTTGGGCTATGAACCAGGATTTATATAGCTTTATTTTCAGGAATTGGTTTTTTTAAAGCATGCGACAATGAAAATTTGATTGCAGCTTCTTGTCCTGGAGGGAACGAAAGCCCTCTCAGTTTTTGTAAAGGTGGCTCACCTGATGGTAAAGTCACTGCCTAGAATATTTTGCAGATTGGCGTTTCTGTTTGTTGATTCCATATTAAACAGAATAACCAAGCATGCTGAAGGTAAAGCCCTCGTTTAATTAACCCTCTTGGTGTAGTACCATGTGATTAAATGTGACTGAGCTGCTCCTTGGGGCTTCTGCTACTGAAAATACTAACAATAATCATTTGTTTTCTTTTTATATTTAAACACATTATTGCATAGCTTGGTGCAGAGATAATTACCAATTTTATCTCCTGTGTTTTTCTAATGTTCATTAATAACAATAAAGGGTTGTAGGTTAAAAACTCATTTAATTGCCTTTATGTTAATGACATTATGAATAGCCTTAGCTACAAGATTTTAATTCTGTCCAGTATCCTGTTTCTCAGTAAAGCCCCAGGAGAGCTGCTCATTTTATCAGCATTACTGATTCAGAGTTTTTCCTTGCAGGTGGGTTTTTGTACATAATCAGAATTAATGCACAACACATTTTGCAAGGAACAGAGTAGAAGCTCTCTGAATAAGTAATTAACTAGAGTGCCCAAGGAAAAATGCCTGAGCAAATTTTTTAGCATATTCATAAAACATTAAGAAGAGTCACAAACACAGTGGAAACAATTTACTGATAATATGCTTTCATGCCATTTTCTAGCTCTCTTCTTTTTTTCCTCCCTTTCTCTTTCCCTTTTAATGAATGGAGTAAAAAACCCTGGAAGTTTCAGCTCTCATTAAGGAGCACCTGCCCTTGGAACAGATTATATTCTGAGCTGCATTGGACAAGGGCTTATTGGAAGATAAATGGAAGTCAATACTAGGCTTTTTCAAAGTAAACAAAAAATAGACTTTTCTCCTCCATGTATAAATAGCCTCCTCTGTACACCACCTCCTTAGTGCTGAAAGACAGAGGGAAGGAAAGGTTATCTCAGTTACTTCTGTGTCTAGTGAGAATTAAAACGAATAGATCCCTCAAAGATGCTGATGGGATGCTATGTGTTTGGAACATGCCAAAGTGGATCCGGATACTTCCACTGTTTGGTTGAGTAAAGTGTGTGGATCTGGCCCTTACATGCAGTCCTTAATCACTGAAAGTCTGGAGCAGAGAAGTGAGATGGTATTAAATATCTTAATTGTAAAGAAAAATAAGTCTGAAAGGTGTTTTTATTTGTCTTCTAGCACCAGCTCTTGAGATTTTGCTCATGATCACATGGGCTTGCTGTTCAGTGGGACTGCCATCCTCAGGTGGTCAAGTGGTTCTGGGGGCCAAATCTGCCTCAGGAAAATGGTGAATTCTCCAATGCCTGTAGCATGATGCTAGAGCTGCAGCAGTGAGGCTGCCAGGCTCCAGTCTGCACACAAAGAGAAGACCAAGGATGTCACAGGGTGGTACCAAAATGTCACAGGGAGCAGTGGCTTCACCCTCTCCTTCTGGGGTGGCAGAATTGACCTGGAGGGCTTTTCCCTAGGAAGGTGAAAATCTTGGGCAGGTTTTTGGGGACTGCTTGATCAGCCCATGCTGATCTGCTGGTTGGTGGTTCTTGATGCAAAGCCAGCAGTGTGATGGGCTATCGAGGGCCGTCGCTTCAGTTCAGCATGAAAGCAGTGAGCTGGAGCAAAGGTCTTGCCCTGCCAAGCCTGGCCTGTTTGCCACTGAAATCCCCGCCAGCAACTGTTCCTTTAATGATCTTTCTGACAGGCAGAGAAAGCACCATTGTTTGCTTAGTTTGCTTTAAAAATAGATTTCTAAACTTGCAAGCGCCAGTTCAGTGCGTGTCTGAAACACCCTGGTGCCCCAGGGTGTGCGGGAGCACCAGCAACCACAAACACGGCACCAGCTTGTGGGGACATGGGAAATGGCAGCACTAGGGATGCTAATGTGATTAAGTCGTGTACAACTCAATTAGTTTCCATTTTCCTCCCATGGTAGGTGGCAGGCCCGGCTGGTCACTTGCTGGTGCATGGAGATGTCACATTCAAGGTCACACTGAGTTCACAGTGGCACCGAAGTCACACAGTTTCAGTTTGACCCTGGCCGTGCAGGCCACTCTTGCAGAGCTGGGAGCAGAGGACAGGCAGCCCTCAGGGTCTCCATCCTGCATTGAAAGGTAAATCTTGGCAGGCAGCATCCTTCTGCCAAGTGAGGACAGCACTTAAAATGCTGAAATGCCTAGAGAAGGCTTTTCACATCAGGGCTTAACTAGCAAAGCAGCACTGGAGAGTTAAGTGGGGAGAGTGCTTTGCCTGTGCTAGTGCACAGACTGTGTGTGGATACCCAGTGCAGCTAAAGCCCTTGTACTCTCCTGTTTAAAACAGCAAGAAAGCAGAATCTGTGTTCTAGCACCAAATACATCAGAACAGTGTTACCCATTTAGCTGAAACACCTGACTGGAGAGACAGGACTAGGAACTGAAACATCCATGATAGTGCTTTGCCTGTGATGGGCACCATGGTTTCACCCAGAGGTTTGGAATGCAGAAGCATCCTGAATGCAGAAGGGAATAAGCACATCTGCATGGACAGGGGAAAGAGAAAGCTCATTATGGGGGAAGGAGATCCCAGGGAACAAGAGAAGCTGTGGCCAGTTACCATCCCAGCCATACATCTTGATCCCACCAAGTGGTACTTCCAAGTGGACAGGACAGGGTCACAAATCCCAAAAACCTTCAGGCTAAAATCAGTCTATTCCACAAAACCCTGGGAGGATCAAAAACTGGGGTGGGGGTGGAGGGACTGTCACACAGTCATCTGGACAATCTGGGGACATCCTGCTTTGTTTTGACCCTTTTTCAATTGTCTTATGTCTCTCTATCTTACATTTTGAAACAAAAGGCCATTTTTCATGACCAAAGTGGATTGCTTTCACCAGAAACATTTGGAAATGTGCATTTTCTCCCCACAGTTCGAGAAAGACTAAACCTGAACTTCCTTTCTAAAGACAGCTCCCTCAAATAGACTTTTTTTTCCCCCCAAAACTGCAGACCAGTTCTCTGCTGAGCCTGCCTTTACCTGAGCCCTGGGTGACAGTGCTTTGTGGTGTGGTGCACTGGGACCCGAGTGGTTACTTGGGAAGAAACATCTGTTCCATGGTAGGATATCCAGCAATCAAATGGCAGCTTGATTTCTCTCTATGGGTGGGATAAAACTGGATTCTGACAGTACTGACATATGAAAGGAAAGCATTTTTAGAAAGCATGTATATTGTACCTTCTTTTTTAAGTAGAGTATTACTACGTTTTTTGCAAGTAGTAATACTTGCAGTCTAAAATCATTGTGTCAGAGTCCCATCTTTCCCAGTTTAATGGGAAGATGTAACTTGTCTTTCCACATTTCATTAATTTGTGTTTTGTGTTCATCTAGCTAACTATGCAACCCCTATGGCTTTTGATTGTATGTTACACCATTTACTATTATAACAACTTAGCCATCAGCAAAAAAATCCTTGAAATGAGACCAAGCTACTTCTGAATATCTGCATTAGATATTTGAGTCTTGGAGCTAGCTCTGTAAAAGGTAGGGATTTAAAAATAACAAAACAAAACCCATGAAAATTATCCAACCCATGAAAAATATGCAGCCTCAGCAACATGGAATCACAGCAGGTACCCTCTATCGGTGCAGAAGTGATTGCAAGCCCTGTCTTGGGGTGGGGTCTGACAAAAGGGTTAATGCCTGGGAGGCACCCGCGCGCAGTAGCCCCTCGCCAAGGTCAATGGGAGCCCTGCCTGCTGAGCTCACGCAGGATCAAGCTCTGTTTTTCCATGATGTTTAACACAATTGGGTAATGCAATGGTTTCTTTGCGCTCCGTAGCTCCATTGAAAAAAAGATCCTGCTTTTCTGCAAATGACCTAATCTATTTCATTATTAAATACGAAATCACGGAGAAATTACTTATGCAATCTTTTCTAGCTTTGGGGGTTTTTTTTGGTTTGGTTTTTTTTTTTTTTGGTGGGAGTGGAGGAAGAGGAAGATAGGTAATTGCTTTTAAATAATGCTTTGTACTTAAATGCTAATCTGATATTGTGAGTTGACCCCTTTCTTAAAGCTAGGCATATCCTCTAACATTTTGTGGTGGTAAATATGTAGACCTACCACTTATCCAGTAACAAGCTAGCATATTTGCAGTAGATTGGAAAAAATAAAAACAAACTAATGTATATTTTTCAACTTCCTGGTGCTTTAACCTTTCTTAAGAAAAGACTCGGGGGACATAATTGAAGGAAAGTGTTTTTCTTTAGCAGATGGATTGCTTTGCACAGATAATATTTTAGTTATGCCAATAAAATGAAGGGTACCCAGAAAACCATGAAACTGCCAGCAATTGTTAGTGTACGACTATTACCAAGGCAGAAATGAGGCCAGAGCAGTGATAAATGTGCACATCTCTCCTTCCATCAGCTGAGGAATGACCTGGATACACTTTACATCTGAGCACCAAGTGGGCCAACATTTTTCACAGCAGCACTTAATAGTGGACATTAACTTAGCCCTCTCCAAAAGGGCTGACCCGGAGGCTACCCTCTGTGGTTCTCCAAACTGTAATCACTTCTGCAGTCTGTAATTTTATCAAATTGCATGCACCTTTTCCAGCCACTTATTGGCCAATTAAGTCAAGTTCTCACTGAGGGGGTCCAGCTGGCTTCAAGTTATCTTAGATGAATTGATTGAAGGCATTCTGCAATCTATGAACCCAGTTTAATGATCTAGGTGATAATACTTGTAATTCTTCTCAGTCAAGGGAATTTGCTGCAGCTGTTGTCTGCAAATCCGTGTTCTGATACACTGAAGTACCAGAAGAGCGTTAATCCGCCCTCAGAGTTTATAGTGATGGCTGCATTGTGAAATGGGAAATTTAACATTCACATAGCATTGCCAAGCAGAGACAATTTTTTTGTTGATGTGTTTTTGTTTTATTCTATTGTGAGTGTTAAAGAGGTTACATGGAAGAATACATTATTGATAATACTTAAAACTGGAGCCTGTACAGCAATATGAAACAGCCTACTAAAATATTGCATAAAATGTTTGAGCTGGAAAATGAGGTTTGCCTCAGAGCACGAATATACCATTTTTAAAATTCGGAGGTGGAGCAGATCTCCAGAAATAAAGCCACTGGGCCAGATTTGCTCCCTAAGACATTCCAACTAACTGGAGTAGGTTTTGTTTTTCCAGATTATGCTGGTATAAATGAGACAATAATTTCTGTCTCTTTTTAATAAAATTATAAATCATTTATAGATGACATAAATAGATATGTGGGAACAGGTGCTACTTTTAGCCATGATAATATAAATCAGGAGTAACCTCACACATCATGCAAACTGATGAAGAATCTGCCTCTGAGACTGGAGTCCTTCCCCAGATTCAAAGCTCTTGAAGTGCTAATGAAGGAGTGCCATACACTCCAGGCCTGTGCCAGAGTATCTCCAAGACCTGCAGTTGCCTGCACAAGGACCTGTGAAAACAAAGAAATAATAATAATATTTTCTTGCTTTGGTGGTATATGCCTCTTTTCTGAGCCCCAGGAACGATAATTCCTTCCCTATGAAACAAATAATGCAACTAGTGCTAGGTAATATTTCTCATGTTGAAAATTCAAAATACTTAGTAATGAAATATCCTGTAGTGCATATGTAAAGTTTCTGTTTGTGAAAGGGGATGGCTGGGGTTTGATTTCCCTGCAAAAGCAGCAGCTGCTGTATTAATTTATGCTGTGCTGCAGACACCCATTTGCTTCTCAGTTGCAGGGACTTCCCTCCCACACGGTGTGACCGAGCCCAGCTCTGCCAATGCTCATCTTGCTGAGAGGCTCTGCTGCTTTTGATGAGATTTCTTTTTTAAATTTTTGCTGATAAAAATCACTTTTTTTAATGGTTTTTTTTTTTTTGCAGAGAGTTATGTGAAATTTCCAGCCCCACCCAGCTGTCCCCACGCTCTCATCTGCTGAACCTGACATCAGAGATCTCTTGGCTGCTGAGGGCAGAGGACTGAGCTGGATGAGCAAGGCCCTTCTCCCCACCACAGCCTCAACCCACCTTCATGTGAGGACAAACCCTTAGAGTTCAATGGGGTTTCTCATTGTGTATGTGGACTTGGATCAAGCTGTGTTGGCAAACCCGCATCTGTTAGTCAACTTATTGCATGTATTTCAAGCATGAATCTTTGGGGATTTCAAAACTGCTGAAAAGATGCTATAAAAGGATCTTCTCCCCTGAGAATTTGGCTGGCTGAAGGAGGTTGTGTGTTCCCCAGATTGAAGAAATGGGACAGTTTTGCCAAGGTGTGCAGCTGTTGTACCTGGGGAAAGCTGTCCTACCTCTGGGAGGTCCCCATTCCAGTGACAAAGCAGGGATGATGGCACCAACTTCTTCTGCAGCTGGCTGCAAGCTCAGAACATTTGGTGTCAACATCATCGTGGGTTGGTTGGACTGAATCCCTGTGGATTCACAGGCCCTGTCTGGGTTCCTGGGACCACCTCCCTGGGGAAGATGGGCCCATAGTGAGGGTCCTCAAGCAGCTCCTTTCCTGTGGCACTCTCCTCCAGCAGGCGCCGTGGCCGGGTAGGGATGTCTCTGTGCCATGGGCTGTGCTGGCTGGGTACCACACAGAGATTTTCAGGGGATTTGGGGGAGAAGAGGGTCAGATATGTGCTCTGCCATTTATGAAATTAGCGAGCCATAATTTCATACATGCATGCAATAGAAAATGTCTTTGATGCTAACCATAGAAAATAACTCTGAAATTAGCTGCACCAAGGGCATGCTCCTGCCTGACTGGGTTGATCTGCACAGAGCTGAGCCTTGGTGTCGCGTTGGCCATGCTTCAGTGGACGCACATTGCACTCGCCCTGCTGTTGTTGCTCAGAAGGGAGAATGGGGCCAGGGATCTCTCCCTGTAGCAGGGCTTAGATTAAAGTGTATATGACTAAGAAAGCTTGGTATGGCCACAGAGAACATCTTGTTCCTTATATTTAGCCATAGGCAATGTCAAGTACTATATGTTATATGAGTTCTTTTCTCCAGTCCTGTAGGCCTTGTTTTAGAGGTTGACTGTGTGAGTTGAAAGGCTTAGTTTTAAAATAACAGTCCTACAAAAAATATTTCGTTTTTCTTCTTTGCCACCCAGAACAGTAATACCCAAATGAGGGGGCTGTCTTGTCTGTCTTGAGACAGAAAGCAAAAGCTCTGCTCTTGCAGCTCTGCAGCATCTCCTGCCAGGGCCAGGCACTGCCGAGGCAGCAGCCCTGGTGCAGCATTACATTTCCACCATAGATGCACTAAAAGGAGAGGTTAATTAGCATGGCTGCCTTTGATCCTCTGCTTGAGAGGGAAGAGAGAGTTTAGTCAGTAACACTAGCCAGCTTCCAAACACTTTATGGATTTTGGCAAGAGGCATCACAGTCATAACATTTGAATATTAGCACTTTATAGCTCTGCCACACTAACAACTGCTAATTAGGCAGCTTGGACATGGCTGAGAGCTGCCTTGAACCTTGTGTGGTAATTTACACCTATGCACAGCTACAGCTCTGATGTGGGAACATTTTACACCCAGTTCACATGTACGGAGACGATTAGCAGCAGCGAAGCCAGCAGAAAGCCTGATATTGGATTCCTCGTGCATTCCCCCTTCTTCTCAGCACTTAATTTTGCTTTCCTGGAACACCCACAGGTAGAGTGTGGGAAACCCCTGAGCTGCCAGCTCATCTGCCACGGCATCTTTGGAGAACTTGCTGTACTAAATCCCAGGATGGAATTTATTTCAGTGGAGCACAACCACTTTTAACTGGCCCAGGAAATTCCTCCTCCAAATAACCTCCCATAGCTTTATCAAAATCCAGAGATGTGTTTTCTCCCCATGCCAATAGATTTTTTTGATTGGCTAACAACAGTAAAAGAGTTGAAATGTTTGATGCTTTATGTTTGAGTGTTGTTTTCTCCAGTTTTCATTGTGCTCTCCCTCTTTTGTGTACGGACTTAGGAAACCACTGTCTGTGATTTGCAGCCACCCTCCCCCCTTCCCCGTACCTATTATTATCACTGAGGTGATGAGGTTCTCTGCTCCTCGTACAGCCATCTTCAATTAAAATACCAGCACTCTGATACTCTTCTGCAGCTGGGTTGTTTGAGGTGTGATAAATAAGTGCTGAGTGTAGGTCTCCTGCCCCAGAGTTGACTTGGGTCCCTGATGCTCACCAAGGCGCTGTCACTGCTGGAGTGAGCCATCAGCTGAGCCATGCATCCAGAAATCTTGTCCTGGTGGATGTACTCTTAGCGTCACTTTTCTAATGAGCATTATGCTAGTGGTGTCCCCAGCTATAGACTTTCTCCTGCTGGAGGCAAGTTGATATCTCATGGAAGAGCTCCTCCTCATCTGCTCCTCTTCCCTGGCTCACAGGTAAAATGCTGGGGTTTTTGAGGCTCCTTCCTCAGCTCCATAGCAGGCTTATTTCTGAGCTGGTGGGAGCCCTTTTCTGGGCTGGGTTACCTCACGGCAGGCAGCAGTGATTTCCCATGGTCCCTGGGAATGGGTATACCCTGGGGATTGGAACAGTGGCTGCTGGTTTGCAATGCAAAAGAAGTGGATTCACCAAAATTAGACACTTATTTCTTCTTTTTAAATACTACAATTTTCTTTCTTTTAAAAGAAAGCAGTTGAGGCATTATATAAATAAATGAAAAGTAAAGGTCAGCCTGATAGGTATTTCTTTGGGAAAAGTCCAAGATACCTCATTATTTCTCAAACTACTTTAAAATCAAACATGTTTTTCCCTTATGATACACTGTCCTTGCTGCTGAAGGGAATAGATCCGGATTATATTTGCAGTGATAGGTAGAAGAGACTGTGTGTGGGTTTTTGCAATTTTCTTATTATTTTTATATTTAATTACTTAGATCCTAAGCCATGGGTGCTTAATTCAAGATGTCTACATATGGCCACAGAAAAAAGCAGGATTGTGAATTTCTGCAGGGTTTAGACTTTAGGTGCTTATCATGCTTGGGAATTTGGGCTTTTTTCTGAAAGTCTGCATTGAAGCTCTTTAATAAAAAGGAAAGTTAGCAATGAAAGCTTGCAATCAAATAAACAACAAAAGGGCAAAAGCGTATTTCACCTTCTGTAATTTGATCTGTAGGAAATGTAAATCACTCATCCAGAAGAGAGAGATTTTCAATTAGTCCTCTTTTCTTAAACATGCAAATCCCCCAGCCATGTTTAGCAGCACAGTTTTGCCCTAACTCTGCAGAGAATTCCCAAGCAACCTTTAATAGACGGCCATGCCTTCAGGCTTGTCCACTTATGTTTTCTCTCCTGCCTGGGCACAAGATAGATTATGCATATTATTATTCATAAGTGCCACCTATTGAAAGCATAACCACAGGCACGTTTGCAAATGGTGGGCTTGCCCCAGCTGTCCCTGCTCATGCGAAACATTCCTGCTCTCCAATGGACCCCTCCAAACCATCCCCTCAAAATCGATGTTATTTTCTTGTCAGACATCCTGGCACAGGGAAGGACTTGCAAAATGACACATGGACTTCAAAGGCAGCTAAAATTGAGGGGACTATTCCCCATTTTCCTCCTGCAGAAGTTTTTCCTGATGATGCTTTTCTTGTGTCTCCCTGACCCCTGGGGCTACTGCTGCCTTGTAGGGTGCTGGAGAGAGGCCTTTAGCCCAGGATGCCTGGAATCATGAAAGGTAGTGATATGATATGAAATATATGTTCCTCATTAAAGAATGTGATTTCTCTGACTGCTACAAGAAACAATAAATAGTACAGAAGAACTGAGAAGTAAACAGATGAGAATCTCACATGACTGGATGTTATTTGATTGTTCTTAGATTAAGGGTAAATATAGCTGCTTTCTAGATGAAAATTCAAGTAGTTTTAGAATATTTTTTTGAATCTTCTCTTGCATATTAGACCATTTTCCTGAGAATTTGAATGTGTTTGTATAAAGAACAGGTTTTTCCTTTACTCAAACACACAGGATACAAGTAATTTTCAGTTTGCCATTAAAATGATTTTCAGAAAAGATATAATTATGAATTAGGAATACCATTTAAATAAATGTCTTGAATGCTAGTGGCTAGAATTAAGCATAGCCCTGTATTTCTACAAAAGGTCAATTGTGATTTTAATTACTCTTATGTAAACTAGCTGATGTTTGAACTGCAGTTATAATTAATATACATGCCTTATTGCCATGTTATTGCATTTTTGATCATGACAGACTTACTATGTCTGGACAGTCTGAATGAACATATAGATGGATGTGAACCTTTTTGGGCTGATTTTCTGTTACACCAGTTTTATGATGGTATAACAGCATTAGCTCTGACTGCTCTGCACTGAGATCAACCTGGGGTATCAGAGTGGGGCAGGAGAGGTGTGCATTCAGTGATGGTAACACTGCTCCTGTACAGCAGGATAGATGGCAAGGAGGTGTAGGAAAGGCCTGGAAATACAGTTGCAATGTCTTCCTTGCTTAGAAAAGTCTCCAGAGGGAGCAGCAGTCAGGAAACATGCAAGAGTCTTCTAGGGGTTTTTCTTCTCTTTCCATGGAAGGGCATGGTAGGAAGTGTTTTCCCTGGTGGTAGATGGAGCTGAGCTGCGTGAAAAGAGGTGCAGCTTCTTCTTTACTCTGCAAAGGGCTCCCATTTTTTGGCTTTCAGAGAGCAGTGAAGCCTGAGAAGCTGTTACTGGAGCATCATCACATGTGCCTAAGCACAGCCCCACTGGCAGTGGTAGCTGCAGGAGTCCCACTGCCCTTCCTGGCCTGCCCTGGAGCTTGTGGGCAGAGGTTTGGCTGCAGCCCAGCCCAAGTCTATCCAAGGCATTGCTGTCCTTGGGTACCAATCAAAGAGTGGAGACAGAATAAAAATTTTTGTACCCTGATGTAAATTTTCAACACCCTTTCTTTTCCCCTCTAGAGGATGCAGGATGCCAGTTTCTGTCTCTGAGAGGTCCTGAGCTGGGCTCTGTGTTGGCCTATCCCTGGCCCACCCTCAGCACTGGTTGGGATCCAGCCAGCCACTGCCAGATACTGCCCGTGATGGACATGGGCTTGGAAAAGGAGTCCTCACACCACTCTGGAGATCAGACAGGTACCTGCTGGAAAACCCACTGAAGGGTATTAAAGACAACCAGAGGTGTTTCCCCCCCATGCAGGGGGCGGCACGGTTAGCCCAGGGTGGTGGAAGCAACCACAACTGAAATACCCCTGAAGTGGGGAAAGCCAGGGCCACGGAGGCTGTCTGGGCTCATGCTGAGAGTTGCATATTGCATGCAGGTCTTCAGCATGCCCTATGGGGAATTTTTTAAATGGATGCAATTAAAGGTAAAGTGTAAGGAGATGGTGCCAAAGATGCACCTTTAACCCCCAGATAGCTGAGCTCCCTGCTGGTGGGGGTTGTGCTGATCCCCCTGGCTTCCAGTAAAGCCTGTGGCAAGTATGAGCATACCTGTTCCTGCACAGATGTGGGACACCCCACAACATGCACAGGGCATCTGTGCTGCTGCCCTCAGCAGAGGAGAGAAGCTGGGAAGGAAAGCTCAATAGCCCTGCTTGCTGCTGTGTGTTTGTGTGGTGGAGGTGAGCATGGAAAAAGCAAACATCTCCATTTCAAATATGCTTGACTTGTCCCTCTCTCACCCCTGGGACTGGGGCTACTTTGCCCTCCTGCTCAGTTGAGTGGTGAAGGGACAGTGGTGCTGCTCTGCACTTGGGGGGCTCTCAGGGGGAAAAGTTTCTTCATGGGAGAGAATGGGTCTTAAGGCTCCTTCTCTTTCACACTTTCTACTGGGGCAGGTTAAAAACTGAAGACAGCTCTCTGGAGCTGGCTGGAGAAATGACACTGGACCTCCTTCCTCAGAGGCAGGGGACACATGTTCGGAAGTTTATGCAAACCTGTGGAGAAACCAAATTCTTTGTTTTTAAAACTCTTCCAAATCCCCTTCAGCCCATGAGGCCAGCCTTGGACACTAGTGTCTTGGATGCCTCGATCTGCTTTGGAACATCCTCTGAGTGCTTTTAAAATAAAACTTCCTGCCTCCATGGCCCTGACCCTCCTAACAGTCTTGGATTCTCTCTCAATAGTGGTGATGCAATGTCTCCTCTCAGATGTCACTGGAAAACGTTGCTTAACCTCAGTGCATCTCCTTCCCTCCATTCATGTTATTACCCTGTGCTGTAAGTGCATTCATAGCTGTGGGAAGCGCTGGAGCATGGCTTTCCCGGGAGGCAGAGCATGGGTTTCTAGCGTGGGATAATGGGCTCCAGGCCTGGCCCGGGATGTCAGTGCCCTGTTGAGAGGAGTGTGTCCCCCGTGCGCCTGCTGGCTCCTTTGCCCCTCCGCCGAGCCTGCTGACGAGGGTGCCAATTAGTGTCAGCGCACGGGCAGCCGGTGACAGGGACACCTGTGCGCCCGGGCCACTCAGGCCACGGCCCCACTGCCACCGCAGCAGCACAGCTGTCAGGCAGGGATGGCTCTGCCACGGCTGACCCGTGCCCCTTCAGAGCCGCTGATTTAGGAGGTGAAAGACATTAGGTGCCGTTACCCATCCCCAGCAAGGCACGGCAGCTGAACGGTTCTGGAGTCCCCAGTTGCAGAGGGGGGACCTCGGTCCTGGCTTTGTCCTACTGCTGGGAAATGCTTGGTAAAGATGCAGTGCTTTGTCACCCTCTGTGACACTGTGTTACTTTATAGTGCTGTGGTTTACAGTATGTTTAGAAGGCTAGATCTCTCTCCATCTATCTCCCACCTTGTAACTTGCAACGGCTGCTCATTGCTACATTTGTCTTTGTGAACAAGAAGAGGGATAATTCCTCACTGAAGTAAAGATAAATATTGCGGAGGATCACCAGTCGTTCGCGGGTGAGTATCATACAGTGTGTAGTGTGAGCAGATAAACTCTACATGCTTGCAATGCATAAATGTTTTATATACATGTGGGCATGCATGTGTTTAATATTGATGCACCCAGACATACGCGAGGTTGGATACATAGTGGGCATGTCTGCACCTCTCTGTAGAAAAGCTGTATTCATACGTGTACACTTGCACACATAACTATTGTCAGGAAAAAACCCAAATCAAGTCACTACAGATAGCATCATGGAAAATGAAAGATGAAGCTGAGAATAGACAGTATTAATAACCAAGGTTGTTATGTCACCAGTTAAGTAAGATGCCTTATGAAGAGAAAAAAAAGAGCATATGGAAATCCTTAAGTAATATATACAAGAGTCATAGGCACCCATGCCAGGAGCATGTGCATTTAAAGGATATGTGTGGCTGTGTGTGTGTGGCTGTGTTTTATGCATCTGGAAAGGCTCCCTGAGACAACTGAACACAAAGCCAGCGCATGTTTGTGTTAGGTTGAGATGCTGGCATTAAGATGATTATATGAGTCTATTAGCAGGGTGTTATGGCTCCAATTTCACTTAACATCTGAGTTCACATTAAAATATGCCCTTGGCCTGACAAGGCATTATTAACTTGCATTTAATAAAAATAAAATATTACATTTAAAAAAATTGAAAGCTGACAAATTTGATTTAAATGAATACTGAACTCCAGGCAAATGTGTTGCTTGAACTCTGCCTGCTGTACTGGAGCTGACAGGAAGCATTAAAATAATCCTGAGTGGTCAATATGTGATTAAATATCACATGTCAAGCTTAGCAGGAATGTTCCTTCTAAAGAAAATTATATTGTTAAAAATAAGTGACAAATTCTAAGCAGCTCCTTCAAATTCATAAAGATATGTGTAAGAATTGAAGTGTGCTTATAATAAACTGGGGTGTCTGCAGGAGACAGAGAATGTACTGTCTCATACACAGAGCCATATAGAGCATCTACAGGTAATCAGATAAAAATGATTGCACATATTTGAAGCAATAAATTTCCTTTGCATTCACCACAGAACATAAAGAGAAGAGACATGCTACATTTTCACACCATGTTTTCATCTGAAAGCTTTTGCTGTCATGCTGTTCTGTCTAAAGGGATTATTTATTTATATAGAGACTCAAGCATTTATATGTGTACATACAGGCCTAGATATATGTACACATGCTAAAGACATCATAAGCAATGTTTAGAATGAGAGAATGAAAACTAAGATTTTAAAGGAAATAATTTTATCAGTAATAATAAAATGCCCCTCCCTGCTCCCCCATTAGATATTTGGGAACACTAATGCATCATGGCTTTTTTCTGTTACAGATTCCAGCTGGGAGAACATGTTTAAACATGATCAACTTTTGTCATGTGTTTGATGAAAGACAGACATAGATGTCATTGCTTCCCACTTGCTTCAATGAGATCAGTCCAGGATTACCAGGGTGCAATAAGGGCAATGTCCAGAAGTCTATTTAGATTAGATAAAGCAACAAAATATCAGAATCTACAGCTTCAGATAAATGACTTCATATGCCTAGGTCAAGAGGTTACCAAAGTCAGGTGAGATCTGAGACCTATTTATCACTGCCTGAGCTCAAATTATGTTTTAAATATTGTCAGAAATGAAAAACTGCTGCCAGATGGTGTCAGATTAATTCCTCTCACTGTAGTCAGAAACTGTCCTTCAGTTCCATCATGGTGCCTGCTATCCTGCATTAGAGAGGTACCTGTCAGAGAACCTGCTTTAGCAGAGAGGCAGGTGCTCAGCTCAGCCCTTACTTCCTGCTTGCAAGATGGATGTGTTGCATTTCTGTGGTGTGTGGCTATAAGAGATCTGTACTGCCCATAGGGGTCTGAGACACAGCCCTTCTTAGAAAGCAGGGGATGTTGGGTGGTGAGAGATTTGAGGCCTCGTTAGCTCTTACTTCATTGAGAAACCTACTACTCTACCCACCTGGTCCAGGGAATGGGATTTATTGGTCTGTAGAAAGAGTCATTTGGGGATGAAGACTTTGACCCTGGTGTGCTAGTGCAAAGGGTCTTGAAGCTCTCCCACATACTGCACTGGGCTGGCACAACTGTTATTTTCCTCTGCTCCCATCTCCATTTCAGGGCGGTAAGAAGTGTGCCACCCTGCTTGTCCCTGCTGTCCCCTGGGCAAAGGCTGTGACGCATTTTAGTTTACAGTGTTCAAGGGAACACAAAATTGCATAGATCAATTTTATGCTTCTCCTGTCTCCCTCGCCCATCTGCTCTTCTTCCCAAGCCCTGCTTTCAGCTCTGGCTTCAAGCACAGTGCTTGAGCCCTCCAGCAGCAGCAGTGGGATGTCCCTGGATCAGGATTTACTCCACTCTGATGTGCATTTATGCTGGCTGCCTCAGATCTCCCTGGAAGCTGGGTTGCAGCCCCAGCTCTTTGGCATGGACAGGGGAGACAAGAACGCTGTGAACAAAGGTCCAGCTGGTGGGGAGAAGAGCAGCACAAGAAGCTTCTATGCCAAGCCTCTCCCCTGCAAACATGGCCTCCTGGTGCCAGGGTGCCTGAGAACTCTCTTCCAATGGCTATACTTCTCTGTGCGTTTTGATGGGGCAGAGAGCTGGGCCTGAGTAAGGGCATAATATGTTTGCAGTGATCACTGATCACTCACCACCAAGCCACAGAACCTCAGACTCTCTCATGCCCAAAAGCCCTGTCTCCAATTCCATCTTTTTTCTGGTTGTTTGAGTAGAGAAAAATACAGGACTTCTCTAAAGTTCACCATGGCTAGAATGGCTCTAAGTGCAGAGACTATGGGAAGATAGCATATAATGCTAATGGTAAAACGAGAAGAATGGAGTGATGCTCAGAGCTCTGCTGTGCTCTTTGCAAGGGGTGGTTTGAGCTGGAAACTACTGCAGTAGCAAGGACATTGTTGTTTGAACACAAGAAGAAACCAAAGCAAAGGATGGTTAATCTTCTCATGGGAAGATGTTGCTCTGCCTTCTGGGCTGGCTTATTTCTGTGCTAGCACTGGAAATGGTATTTCACTGGAGTAGGAGAATGTAGTGTGGTTTTTCCTACGCTACTGAAATAGGGTCAGAGCTTGACAGATGTACATGCACCATGTTATCTCCATACCTCCATACCTCCTCTGCATGTGGAAAATATAACATTCTCATTTCCAGTATGTGATTTCCTGAGGGATGCAGGAACTGAAGTGGCAGAGGGGTCTCTGGGCAGCCCCAGCTACGGGGTGCAGGCTGTGGCCACAGCAAAGGCCATGGTACTGCCTGGCTGGCCAGGGTGAAATGTTTGACTGTGTGTCCTTCTGCCCTCAGAGCTCTGCTGAAGAGGAGAAAGACTTTATCATCAGGACAAGTGCTGCTGCAGCCAAGGAGTGAGAGTATGTCCGTTTGGGATGCAGATGAGACAGTTCCCAGCAATCAGGAGGATGGGGTAAGTGGGACACACTAGCAACAAGCAAATTATCAAGCCTGTAAGCATAAAGATTGCAAATGTCTCCTGGTTTCTTAAATTATTATTTTTGGCAGGGTTGCATATGTTCTCTGTGCTCATTCCATGAATCCAGCTGATTATTATTCCAATCACCAGAGGAAGAGAGAGTCACATTAATTTGTAGTAATTAATAGCACTGATGCATTTGACAGCGCATGTTAACAAGCCTCTTTGATTGTTTGGATCTCTAACTGCGGCCCTTCTTGTTTGCATCTCCTCCGAGGAATTCATAATATCAAAGCTTAACGGTATCTGATACTTGTCAAAATGCAATTTATAAAAGTTTAATTCTTTTATTGATTTAGTTTGGTTTTGATGCCTGCAGAGTCAGCTCCCTTGACAGAACTTAGCGGATTCAAATGCTTGTCACCAGCTCGGCCTCCTTTTTGCAGGGAACAATTGCCATAGGCCAAGCCAACAGGCATGGTTTAATTGCCATTAATTAAAAGCATAAATCTCTTTTTTCTTCAGTTGCTCTGCTCTTAAAGGGGGCTGCATCTCTCTCTCTTTTCCTGTGTTTGTCAGAACACCTTCTGGCAAGTAAAGTTAACCCATTCCGTCTTCCCAAGCACTTTCTGGAATAAT
>JAKEPQ010001020.1:15572500-15897500 GCA_024500445.1 Entomyzon cyanotis | reverse complement strand
TCGCTGCTCCCAGCCTCCACCGGGCCATTGATTAGCGTTCTAAGTGCCGCTCTAATTAGCTGCCTGCTAATTAACGAGCGGGGCCCTGTCCGACTCCTCTGAGTGGCACCTTCGCTCATCGCTTTGATTCGGCTGTTGCTGATTTATTGGAGGGGGAGCTCCGTGGCTTTGCCCGCAGTCAGACGGGTGGGATAGATGGGAAGGCGGGGGGTCACCCAGCCAGGGGCTTAGGGGACACGGGGCGGCAGCTGTCATGATCCACCCCCGGCCTCAACAAGTACAAGGGGCGTCCCGCTGGTCACCTCGCCCGCAGAGAGTGCCAGCAGGAGGTGGAAGGCCTTTTGCGTGAAACATCCCCGCATAAGGCTGATCAGCGCTCTCGGAATCCGAACGGGCCGACGGTGACCACGGAGGAGCTGGACAGGCCGAGGCTGCGGGAACTCCGGGCTCAGTGGAGCCCGGGCGGGAGCAGAGCAGCTGCCCCGGCCAGGGCGGGACTGGCCGCCGCTTTCCCCTAAATATTTCTGCACAATGGAGTCGAGGATTAAAAAATAAGAGGAAGGAAATGAAAGGTGTTCACTCTTCAGGAACATGACTTTAAGCCCTAAATCCCGATTCCGGGACGGAGAAGTGTATTGTGAGTTAAAGGATTATGCTAGTGTAACATATTACCCCGGATCTCGCATTCCCCCAGGGATAATTAGGACATAGTTTTGGTAAATTGCAAACCAAGACAGCAAGATAAACACGGGCGCCTCGGGTTGCTTCCCTGCTGCAGGAAACCTGCCTGTGCAGATATTAAAGTATTTTTCCCTTTCTCCTTTTCTTTCAGTTTACTCTTCAGTTTCCCCTCTTCTTCTGTCCCCTCTTTTCCTCCTTGTTCCTTCAAATGCCCCATATGTAGGAACGTGCTGACAGGAGGTCACCCCGCCGTGCCGCCAATCCTGCTCACACCGGGGCCGTGGCTCCACGTCGCCTCCGGCCCCGTCCGCGCTGGGCGCCCGTCGGGGACAACGGGGCGGCCGCCACCGCCGCCCAGCGGACACGGGCGGCCCTGCACCTCTTTCGGGCCCGCCGCCTCCGCTCCCTCCCCGGCCTCCGGGCGCAGCACCGGTGCCTAAAGCCCCGCGGCAACCCGTACAACTGGCTGCCCCCGGCTGCCCGTGGGGTGGCGGACGCCGATACGTGCCCGTTGGGATGGAGCGGGAGATGCTCGGTAGCAACGGCCTACCCGTGGGCAGGCTTTCCTGACGTCGAAAAACCATCTCCGAAGTGCGGCAGTGAGGCCGGGACCTTCCCCCGCCGCGGTACCCAGAGAGGACCGGTGACCTTTGGGTACGGCACCGGTGACCGGGCAATCCCAGGAAAGCACCAGCTTTTTACCAGCGATGGCACAGAAACTCCTCGTCCCCCACCTCAGGAGGAAAGGCCGGCCCCAAGCCGTCGGAAGCCGAGCTGAAGGCCGCGGCACTCCGCACATCGACATCTCTTATGTCGGGGCCCAGCTTCTCATCCCCCACCGCTGTCCCGGGGCTGCGGCGTCACACATGGGATCCAACCGTCCGCAACGAGTTAGCGGCTGAACGTGGTCCCTCGCGCCCTTTGTGCTTCCCGTCCGCTCCCCTCACCCTTCCGTACATCTGAGCAGGACGGCTTACCCAGGAAACAAAACGCGGTGGAAAGCGTGGTGGAGGAGCACCCGCGCTGTCACCACACCCGCACAGCAGCACTGTGCACGGCCGGACGGGGCACTCCCGGTTACGCGGCAGGCAGGACGATGAGCGGGTTTAGAAAGGACCTTCTTGTCTTCCATCCCCGCTCCTTGCTCCAGGCTGACGGTGGGCTCCCATCACCGGGGCAGCCGCCGTGTGCGGAGCGGGGATGCCAGCGGCCCCACACCTAAGGCAGTACCTATTGCCGTCGCTGAACACCACCCCCCCAAAATCCCTCTTGCACTCATTCTACCCCAATCCTTCCCTGCGCCCCCACTGCTGTGTCCCGCTCCCCTGTGCCCCCGAGGTCTGCGGTCGCGGATGATGTTTTCGGGGCTGGTCGGGTCTAGGGGCTACTGCAGGCCGGGAGGGGGGATGTCGGGCTGCGCTTCATAGGGCCCCGGAAATTGTTATTACTACTAAAATAAAACTCGGAAAACTCTAAATCATTCATTATCACCTTTATAATTACTCTTCTAATTAGCTTGACACGCCGCTTCATCAGGATTAATACGCCGTCTTGTCTTTGGCACTTCCCAGTATTCTGGTATTTAGCCGGGGAACCGTCCCGGGAACACTGGATGATACTCTCCGGGGGATCCGACCCGGCGACCGGGGATTCGAGACCCGACGGGGCGGCGGCGGCGGGGACGGGCCCGGGAGGGAGCGGGGGCGCGCTCACCCCCCCACGTCCGTCCCCGCCGCCGCCGCCGATTGGCTGCCGCCCGCGCTGCGTCAGCCCCCTCTCGGCCCTCCGCCAATCGGGGCGGGCAGCGGCGGCGGCAAAAGCCCGGGTTTAGAATAAACGGCGGGGGGACGCGGCGGCTGTGACGTCACGGGGGGAGTCGCCGCCGCCGAGAGGAGCTCGGTGGGCACGGGCGGGCGCGCCGCAGTGGCCGGTGTCCGCCCCGCTCCGCGCCCGCAACTTCCCGCAACAAAGTTGGTTAGCGGCGAACCGGCCCGGCGGCGATGTGGGGCTCGGCGGGGGCCCCGAGTTAGTGTCGACCGCGCCGCCGGTGCGCGGGTTGGGGTAACCCGGTTCCGCCCCCCCATCCCTTCTCCTCCGCCCCCGGTGAGAGACCCCCGCGGCCGCCCACGGGGATGCGGACGCGGCGCTGAGCGGTCCGCCATGGAGGGGCCGAGCGGGTCCAGCTTCGGGATAGATACGATCCTGTCGGGTGGCAGTACCGGCAGCCCCGGAGTCATGAACGGAGATTTTCGCCCCCACGGCGACGGCCGGCCGGCGGATTTTAGGAGCCAGGCCACGCCGTCCCCCTGCTCGGAAATCGACACGGTGGGGACGGCGCCCTCATCGCCCATCTCGGTGAGCATGGAGCACCCCGAGCCGCACCTGGGGGTGGCGGAAAGCCTCCCGCCGCCGCCGCACCACCTCCACCTCGGCCCGCACCCGCCGCCGCCGCCGAGTTTGCAGCCGTCGCCCCCGCAGCCACCGCCGCCCCAGCTGGGCTCGGCCAGCTCCGGCCCCAGGACTTCCACCTCTTCTTTTTTAATTAAGGACATTTTGGGCGACAGCAAACCGCTAGCGGCGTGTGCACCTTACAGTACCAGCGTCCCCTCTCCCCATCACACTCCCAAGCAGGAGGGCAGCGCGGCCCCGGAGAGCTTCAGGCCCAAACTCGAGCAGGAGGACGGCAAAGCCAAGCTCGACAAGCGCGACGACACGCAGGGGGACATCAAATGCCACGGTGAGTACGGCACGGCCCGGCTCCGCACGGGCTCGGCCGCCGGTACAACCGGGGCCGCGGTGCTCGGGCGCATTGGTGAAACGAAAATCGGGGAGAAAATCTGCGGCAGGAGCGCTCGCTCTGCCGGAGCCGCTTAGTGATCTTCGCTATCGCGGGGATAAGGTCGGTAGGAAATGAAATTAAATCAAATCGCGCTTTTTTTTTTCTCTCTTTAATCTGTTGGCCTTTCCGCCTCTCTTTTTTTTTTCTTTTTCTTTTTTTTTTTAATTGGGTTTCCCCATTTTTAAGGAAGTAGCCCGAGCAGTGGGATCGCATGGGAAATCAGACTGTATTTATTTTTAATGCAAATGCACATAAATGATTCTCTAGCTTTCTAAGAACCGGCGGCTCAGCTGCACTTAGTGCATTCAGCCTTTTCATTTTTGCTCATTCGATCCAAAATTAAGATAAACAATTCTACTTCCCTAACAGTCAATAACAAATAAACGAAAAAAAAAAAACCCAACCAACCCACCTAACTTTTAATTAAAAATAAGATTATAATAAAAACAACAACAACAACAACAACTCGGCCCGTGCTCGGCTTAGGGAGATGTGAGGGCTTTGTGCGTTTGGCAAAACCCTCGCGTTTTCCCTGCGCCGGGATAGGAGGCAGGGAAATTTATTTCTCCGTCTTCAATTTTTTTTTTCAATTAGGGATTTCATGCTGATGGGGGAAGCCCCCCGCCGTGCGGGATTCGGAAGTAAAAATAGCCATGTGTGCATGGGAAGGGGAAAGGAGGAAAAAAGTGAGGAAAGGAGAGCAGGGAGGGGATATTTTCCCTCCCGTGTCGGCGGAGCTGTCCTCTCCGCAGGCAGCCTGGTGCAGCCGAGAGGCAAGAGGACAAATTTTCCTAATTTTGCCCAATTGAGCTATTTTCGCCAGGCTCAGAGCGGCGCGGTGCCCGCGAGTGCAGCTCATTTTGCTCTTTCAGCATTAGCATAGGAGTGCCCAAACCAGATGTACAGTCTGGTGTGGCCATTTTTGTGTGCACCAACCTCCCCAGTGGGTCAATTAGGGAGATTATTGTTCTTCCTGCGGGGAAGATCAAGGGGCGCCACAAACTGGGGCCCGAGTGGAGCCGGATTGACAGATCGATTTCCCGGCGTTTCGGGCCGGGGGGAGACGGCGAGAAAATAACGAAAGCCCTGTAGTTGGGAAACGGAGAGTGGGAATCCCGCTGTTCCCCGGACGGGCTCGCCGCCACCGCCCCCCGCCATACTTGACCGTTCCCCCCGTGCCCCGGAGAAGCCCCCAGGGAAGGGGCGGTGGGGCCCGGTAGCCGCGGCGGGGCGGGGCGGGAGTCGAGCCGGTGTCCCGCCGGCCCTCACCGCTCTTTGGCTCACTCGCAGGGACAAAGGAGGAGGGCGATCGGGAGATCAGCAGCAGCCGGGACAGCCCGCCGGTGAGGGCCAAGAAGCCTCGGAAGGCACGGACAGCCTTCTCCGACCACCAGCTCAACCAGCTGGAGCGCAGCTTCGAGCGGCAGAAGTACCTGAGCGTGCAGGACCGCATGGACTTGGCCGCCGCCCTCAACCTCACCGACACACAGGTCAAAACCTGGTACCAGAACCGGAGGTAAGGCGGGCCCCGGCAGGGCGGCGGCCCAGGGTCTCCCCGGAGAGCCGGGGGGTGGGCTTGCTCCGCTGGGTTCCTGCCCGCGGGAGCCCGGGGTGTTGCGGGGAGCTCTAGACTGCTGCCCCGCGCCCTTCCCGACGGTGGGCTGGGGGGTCCGGCCCCTGTCAACGCTGCCGCAATTTTCTGTCTCATTACATACGGTTGCAGCCACCCTAATTCTGTCGCAAACCATTAGTGTCAGTGCGTTGCGATCTAACCGTGTACCGCGGTTATTAATTTGGCCGGAGTCGCCGTATGCATGTGTCGGGGGGTGCGGGGCTCGGGGGGAAAAGCAGGCTGAGCCGGGAGGATCGCACCGTGTGCGGGCCCGCGGGGCCAGTGCGCCCCGTCGGGGCCGCGGTGGTGCGGGGCCGCGCAGGGAATGGGGCTCGCCGTCCTCGGAGCCCCGCGAAAGCCCTGCAGCCGCCTCTTGCTCCCCCCGGCAGGACGAAGTGGAAGCGACAGACGGCGGTGGGCCTGGAGCTGCTGGCCGAGGCCGGGAACTACTCAGCGCTGCAGCGGATGTTCCCCTCGCCCTATTTCTATCACCCCAGCCTGCTGGGCAGCATGGACAGCACGACGGCGGCCGCGGCGGCCGCAGCCATGTACAGCAGCATGTACCGGACTCCCCCCGCGCCGCACCCCCAGCTCCAGCGGCCGCTGGTGCCGCGGGTGCTGATCCACGGGCTGGGGCCCGGCGGGCAGCCGGCCCTCAATCCCCTGGCCAACCCCATGCCCGGCACCCCGCACCCCCGGTGAAACGGCACCGCGGTCCCCGCAACGAGCCCTTCCCCTCCCCGTCCCCAAACAAGCCCCAGCACCGCAGAGGAGGAAGCGAGGGGAAGCCGAGGGGCAGGAGCTTCTGCAGGCAGTCACCGGCCACCGAGGGAGGCGATCAGTCAGAGCAGGGACTCTTGAACCGTGAACCCAGAGCCAAGCCCGTAAGTGAAACGACCACACGCGGGGGAAGGCGGGCAGAGCCGCGGGGCGACCCGCCGACCTCGGCTACTGCGAGGCAGGACTTGGAGCTCGGAGAGAGAGTTACGGAGGGGGTGGAGGAGGAGAGGGAGAGGGAGCCCGAGCCCGCCGGAGAAACTAACGGCTGCGGAGGACAGAGGGAATGAGAGCGCCTCGACCCCCGACCGGCGGAGAAGACCAGGGGAACGGAGAACTTTGCACTGATTTTTCTCATTACCTTTTTTTTTTTTTTCTTATTGAAAAGTGGCATGCTCCCTAATGCGAACAGAATTGTACAGACCGAGTGCTGAGTGCTATATCATATTTATTATATGTCGTCCAAAAATGGAGAAAAAAATTTCACTTCTATACGTTAGTTTAAAACGAACGAACGTGATTCTTCCCAATCCCTTTTCATGTCTTTTTGGATTCAGTAAAATAAATGCTTAGATGACAAAATATAGATTTTTTTTTTTTTGTGACTGAAAAATCACAGGAAAAAAAGAAAAAAAAAGAAATAGAAAAGAAATAAACTTTATCTTTTTTAAACAAACGCGAAAATTCAAGCTAGCTAATTTCCCCGTGATGAGAACTCAAGAAATTCGGAGTAGAAAAGGCAGATGCCACTTTTTTATTTTGAGTATTATACTGAATATATTTTGAATTATAGGCTCGTTGTTTCTTAACAGATTCTGTTTTTCCCTATCTGTATTTTAAAGGAAAATCAAATCCCCCGCAGGTGTCGTGCCACTTGCTGTTATTTTAAGCACCTGGGCAGGGCGGCAGCGGGTAGAGGCTCTGGCCCCTTGGGGCGGGTGCGACGGGGCCGGGCAGAGCTTGGGGACGTGGCCTCGGCCCGGCAGCTGTCTCCGCACGGAGCTGGGACAGGCAGCGAGCGCCGGCGGTCGGGGTGAGTAACGAGGGGAAACAGGCAGGGAGGGCGGAGGGGTCCCGGCGGACACGGAGCTCCCGAGCCTCGCTGGCCTTTGAACTTGATTGCTGTGAGTGTGCCCGTTCCCCCCCACCCCTTCCCCTGGCAGGCTGCTTCCCTGCCGAGCGCCTCCCTTCCCCATGCCGGCGTGGGCCGCCCGGCCGTCCCGCGGGGCAGAGGAGGCGCGGGTCGGGACTGGGGCTGTGACCCTCCACTGGACTCTGGGGACGGCTCTGTCCCCAGCCTTTGGAGGTGAACACTCCCCTGCGAAATTAGAAAGTTATACAGCAATTACCTATAAAACATTCATAAAGTCCCATATTATCCTCTCCTCTGAGGGTTTGGCTCTTTTTTTTTTTCCCCCCCTCTCTATTTTTTGCTCGCGGGTCCCCTTTATTTTAAGATAGAAGGAAAAAAAAACCCGAAAAAAGGAAAAGAGAAGCCTCCGGGCACGTTTATTTGGGCTTTGCTAATTAGCGAGCGGCTTGCTGATTTCTGAGCTAATAAATTCGCGTTAAAACCATATTGACCTTTGCCTTGATCTAACAAAAGGAGAGCGGGTCGGGAACGCCCATTTCGGTTTTTGCCTGTGTTGCGGCGGCTGCTGAGTATTTCCCCGCGTCTCCGCCGTGGCCCCCAAATACCCCCCACAGGAACGACCCGGAAGCTGGTCCCTGAGTGGCCAGAGCAGTCCGTCCGCCCCACATCGCCGCCGAGGCTTTCCCGGGAAGCCCACCCTATGCGGGCTGGTGAAGGAGGTAGGAAATTTGAACTCGTTAGGGCCTTTTCCTTAGTCTGAGCGAGAAATTTTTCACGAATGGAGGAGATCCAGCTGGAAAAACGAGTCCCAGCTCGTTGTTCTCGATGGCTGGGTTTTGACTTCATAAACTCGCTGAAAAGTAGTGAGAACAAGAAAGGAAAGTTCATGCAAAATAGATGAGCGGCCCTCTCAAGAGCAGGGCCTGCCGCGGGGTGCCCACCGGGGCAGGGAGCTTTTGGCGCTTTGGGAACGGTAGCACACACGAGCGAGAGAGGAGTGAGGCAGGGCTGGGGGCTGCCGGTGCCGTGTCGGATGGTGTCTGAACCAGGGGCTGCGGGACGAGGGGGGACTAGGAACTGCCACCTCCCCTGAAACGTATTTCCAGACCCAACTGAAAAATGCGTGTAAACGGGAGGAGGTTTGGAGCAAGAGCTGTTCTCTTTCGCTCTTCCTTTTCCCATGTGGGAAGCAGGGCTGGAAACGTAAGTCCTTCGTTTGTCCCGCTCCCCTTTCGCGCTGGGCTAGAGCCGACCCAAGGTCAGGCTGCCCCGAGATTGGCGGGCCGGGTTCCCTGGCTGCAACCTTGTAGGAACAGGCTCTGTTGCTCCTTTAAGAGCCCCGCACACGGGCCCGCATTACAGCGCGCTGCGGCAGGACAAAGAGCCGGGCGCCGGGACGGGATGCGTGGGGCCGCCTCCCGCCGCCTGCTCCAGCGCGGTGAGCGGCACGGCGCGGGGCCAGGCACCGCTCGCGGCTCGGCGCCTTTGGCTGCTCTGCCTTCCCGGCAGCGCCGGTCGCGTTTCTCCCCCTTTCCGTTCCTGGACCGCCGCTTTAGCCGTGACCGCCCCAGACTTGGTGCCGAGCTGCTGAATTGCCGCAGGCCCGGTCCCTCTCCTGCCCTGGCCAGGACCTGGTCTCGGCCCTGGAAGCGGTTGTGAGCAAAAGATCAAACTCATCTGCTGCCAGAAGAACGGGACGGGCTCTCTCAGACTTAAGCAGAGACAAATACCGGCATCCGCTGGAAAAGACCTGGCTGTTGGTGCGGTGAGCACGGAAACAGTCCGTGAGACTGTAGCAGGGCTGTCTGTACTTGAGGTACCGCGGCAGCCGGCGGGGTGGCCGGGAGTAGGTGCTCTTCCCGTGCCGGACACTGGCCCACAAAGAGCCGTGCCGCCCCGGCCCCTCCAGCCGCGGGGACACCTGCTCCGTGCCGGGCGGCTGCGGCCCCGCCCGCCCTCAGCACCACGGACAGCTCCGGGGCCCCAGCGTCCCGCCCCGGCCTTGGGACGTCGGGCGGCACGGGAGTCTCCCGTCCTCTAGAACCTCGCAGCCGCCTTCCCCGGCGCTTGTCGGCGGGCGATGGTGAAGATGGAGGAGGCTGGCACAATCTCCTGCTGCCGAAGCGCTGCCTGGCTCGCTTCTCTGCCGCCCAGCTCCTGGGAGAGAGTTCCTGTCCTAGCCTGGGCCCGGCCCCTCGGCCCTGAGCGCAGGCTGCGCCCTGAAGGCTTTGTGCCGGGTGTTTGAGTGCTGCCCGCTCACGGGCAGATGGGGTTAAAAACGGAACAGGACCGCTCCCCTTCTCCCGGGTCGTGTCGCTCCGGATTAACACCGGCGCGTCCACCGTGGGACCAAGGAGATCCTGTGCCCGAGTGCCCTTAGTTTGTTTCTTCTATGTGTTTTGCAGGTGGGCACGATACTAGAGGCTCCTTCGAGGAACCCCTGCTACACTCTGACAGGTTTTGGTGGCTCGCTGAGCTCCGGCTCCGGGCTGGGCCCTCCCGGCAGCAGAGCTGCGGGCAGGCTGCACCGCTGCCCTTGGCTGATGGGCTCTCTTGCGGGATGCAGCAGCAGGATCATGTTTAATTCTCCCTCTCGGGGCATCAGCTTGGCCATCGTTAGAGCAGAAAGCGAGAAGGGTGACTCTACTGGGCTAGCGTACTGGGACGAGCATTGCTTGTGCCGCTCCGAGGGTGCTAGCCCTGGCGCCGGTGAGGCAGCTGGGTGCTCCAGAGCTTAATCCTCTTTCCCGGCCTGGCAAGCGAGTTGGGCTCAGCCGCTGGGAACCAGTAAGCAGCACCGAGAGGAATTCCCTGCTGTGCCGGTTACCCCGGTTGCGTTTAACTCACCGCCTGCATGTAACGCTGTATTGGTGCTCTGGGGCTTGATTATCGCTCCTGCAGGTTTCAGTGTTTCTTGTGAGGGTGGTTTTTTAACTTTTGTTATTTTCTGCCGTTTCAGAGTTTAGTTTCCTCCAAATTCACACCACGCTTCTGTGCAAATGTGTTTACTGACGTTGTAAGTCACCCCAAGTCCTCATTGCAGCCCACTCGAACACCTCGGCTCAAGCCCAGGGCGTAGAGTGAGTGCAGCTAGGCTGAACTCACCTGTGGAAAGAGCAAAAGCCTTCAAAACGTAAGAAATATTCTCAGGCCAGAGGTGGCTAGCATGGGCAGCGAATAACCGTTTCAGGTTGGAATTATACGTTTTCCCCCTCCTCTATTCTGTCTTGCTGCTAAGCCCACGTCTCCCACCGGTGACACCACCGGGTTTCTTCCGCAGTAGCAGGTTTATCGGGGAGCTCTGTTTGCGAGAAAACGAGGGTACAGGGAACCTGGCCTACCGAGGCTGCCCTGTGCCCTCGCCCCGTGGGAGAAACAGCGTGCTCTATTTCGGGGGTAGCATCGAAATAATCTCCCCGATCCCTGGAGGAGCACAGCTGATGGGGGTGGAGACCCACCGGGACAGGCGGGGGGCGGGCGGGCGACCCCCGAAGGCGCAGCTCCCCCGTGCCCCCGTTTCATGAAAAAACCCCAAACTTCTTTCCTCCCTTGGGCTACTCCAGCCGTTCAAGGGCCGTGGGGCAGCCGGAGCCCGTGCCTATCTCTGCGTGTTTCCAGCCGGAGAGCAGGTCCAGCCAAGCGCCCATCGCATTAAAACTGCCTTTCCATATTCATTTGCCCTATTTTTCACAAGTCGCTTCTATTAATGGAAGCGCACAAACGCCGGTCCTTAAAATTTGCGGATTTCAAAGGAGCCCAAGTGAGGCACTTAGCGCTGGCAGCGACGGGTGCGGGGCTCGACGGGACCCCCAGGGGCTCCCCCGCCACCGCCGCGCCCTCCCTGGAGGGAGCCGCGCTCAGCCGGGGGCACAGCCGCAGGTCGCCGTCGCGGCGGCTCCTGGAGCCCCCCGCCTCGCCCCGCTCCACCGGGCCGTGCCCCCCGGGATCGGCGCTCCCCTCCCCTCCGGCCTGGGCACACCAAAGTTGTCCGAGACTGTCTTGTTCCCTCGTCTCTGAGAGCCCATGTAGGGCTCTTTAATTGCCACATTTTCAAACCGAGGTAATGGTGGGGATGTCTTAGTAATTACCTTAATGAGATAACACCTTTCCTTCCCTGAACCTACTCATTATCACACTTCTTGTTCGAATTCCAACTACAAAGAGCTATATTTGTAAAAAAAAAAAGGGAAAAAAAAGGAAAGAGGGGGACCGAGCTCTGAAATTTGTCGGCAGTCTTATTCCCTTAAAACAAGCACCTTCCATGGATCTTTAGTATATGAACAGAGAACTGTACCCAGTTCTGGGAAAGGTTGGCTAGAAGTAAACTAAACATCTGGGGTACCCCTTAATTATTCTTGGTTGGTGTCTTTAGTTTGACCTGTAGGGATGTGAGGGTGTCAAAGTGATGAATTTTAAGACGTTGGGCTGTGAAGACGTGCAGCTGCAAGACTGATGGGTTTAGGAAGGGAATGGTAACAAGGTTAGCTGCATGTGAAGTGTGAATTGAGATTTTTGCAAAGAGACTGTGATTGCAGATGGGCATAATGTTGTACCCTTGCATGAAATCTTGCTATTATTGTATAATGGTCAGACAGAGTGTGAAATGACTTATTACTTTACTTTTATTCTTTAATGAAGTTGGGTAGGGAAGGAGAACTACCAGGAAATCGATAGTGGTGGTGCACAAAAATTATATGACAGGTGCTGATACATTAAATATTTATCTAGCTTTTTGTCACAAACTCCCTCCCAATTTTCTGCTATTTCAGAAAGCAAACAAAAATACAACTAGTGGATCTAGACAGTGAAGAAGATGTGCAGAATGAGAGTAACATTGTCTTTTTTATCCTTCCTTTCTGCAGTATACATGAAGTAGGAGTTTCTCTGTGGCAGTGCAGTGTATACATCATCTATGTAAAACATATGACAGAGATACCTACATTAAGGCTGTGCACACATGGTTTCTAGGTAGGTTTCCAGCTGTTCCACATATATCTCTCTCCCAAACCTTGAAGCAGGCATGCAGAGATTTGTACACTGTTACACCCCTGTGTGAATTCAAGTGGCCTTTCTTCCAGCTTGACATGCTTGTGCAAATACCTCTCGCTTCCCTCCATACCCAGCACAGGTGTCCTCATGGGTAGTATCATTCTAAAATCATGCAGGACAACATCTGCCTCTGACTTTTGCTCAGCAGCATGTGGGTACATCTGGGCATCTTGGGTGGGTGAGCAGCTTAGCCAACATCTAATGACTTGTTCCACGTGTGGTTAGGGTAAAACACCTATTACCAGGTGAATTTGGTTCAATTGTTCAGCTTGTGCTGGTCTTGATTAATACGGAGTGAGAAAAAGGAACTGGAGCTACTCTCTCAGGATAAAGTCCTTAAAAAGGATTTCCCAGGTGACCAACCCCAGGATGCCACCACTGAGAACAGTTTGGCAAATCCTACTCTTAGTGTGTTGTCTTTCTCTCAGAGAGCAGCTTCATCTCTCCGTTTGAATACATAGTAGAGGTGCAACTTTTTGTATGCCTTCCCCTCTGGAAGAATGCAGACCACGGCACAGAGTTTCTCAGCCAGCACCTCTCCTGCCATGCCCTCCCCAGACCTTGTCCCCAGAGTCAACACAACCCTTTGCTGACAGTCTGTCTGTGAGTTTTTTTCTATATTATCTATGGAGTCTGGCACTGTTGCATTTTAATCTGAGGTCAGGAAGAACAGGTAAAATGAAGCAAATTTGGGAATATTTGCCTATATCTTCTGCATTAGCATATGGGGTAATAATGATGGCAGAGTAGTGTGAAACAGAGAATACATCTGAGGCCTCATCTTTGTCCTTATAATAGTCTTTCAGATTTCTTTCTCATACTCTTGCCTCAACATCTGAACAAGTGTAATGTTTCAGGCTTGAAGCCTGTTTCTGTTGAGTTACACTCTGTTGTATGGCTTTTTCAAAACAGGACCTGATGCAACATTGTCCATGGAACTGGCAAAAATACACTGGGGGACACAAATGGTTCCCTCATGACACAAAAGAGCATGGAGTAGCTTCCTGTCAGATTTATAGCCCAATAGACTAGCAGGAATGTTGTAGCTTTAAATACTTTGGTTTCGTTATGTGAAGATCTAACAAGAATTCCTGAAAGTTTTAAAGACTGCCTGGCAAAAACAATGAAACATTGCCTGAGAACGTAGAAGGGTGGGATGTCACAGCAGACACTGCTACCCTAGCACTGTAAAAGGAAGAGGCAGCTTCCCTCCAACTGGTGCTCTAAAGCAGGACAGAGCAATGTGGAAAATGAAGGCTGTCAAAAAAGACTATTTTGGGGATTTGCCACTGGTAATTTGGCTGGATCCTGTGGGTTCAAGTACCATCACTGTCCCTATACCAAAATAATGTACTTTTTCTGGATTGGAAGTCCTGAAATAAGGCTGGACTGATATTTCTTCAGAAGCATGATGGGGTCTATGGGAAAAAGCAGCAAAACATATATCTCCAATGGAGCCCCAGTATGGTCACTGACAGCTCAATCCACATAACATTAAGTGAGTCTAATGACCTAGTGAGCTCTTCTGCCTAACAGTGGGAGGCAAGGTAAGCACACTAGCAACTTTTTATTTACTTCACTCTTCAACAGTCTTTTTTCCCCCTTTACTTTCCTTCCTTTCTCCTTTCCCTCTTTCCTTCTCTCTCCACCTCAGTCTGTTTTGCCAAGCATTCAGCAGCATGTGCTTGGAATCCTGCTCACCTTTCCTGGCCACTGGTGGTAGTCACAGGCAGCCTGTCTTAACCAGCGCGCTGGTGCGTGGCTCAGGCAATGCAGCACAAAGTGTGTGTAGCAAAGCTGTGCCTCTTCCATGGAGACTAAGCTCATTACAGTACAGTACTGTAAAGCATGCTTAACCTCCCTAGTCTTGGGTGTTGTATCCCAAATCTACTGCAGAGCATGGACACCCCAATTAGCACTTACAATGCACTGTTGACATTTCTCTGGGCCAGCCCAACAGGAATAATTAGATGTGATATCTAACACAAAGTCATTTTTTTTTTCCCAGCAGAGGGTACACTGCAAAATGAAAGCAACATCTACTGCAACAGCACTTGGCCAGATTTGGCCCTTACATACAGTGTTATGTCTGCAGTGTAACTCAGCTGGCTTCTCCAGTTGTACACTGTCTGTGTCCTGCCTGACTGCCGCTGGTCTGACCTGCTGGGATTAGTGCTGGGGCTAAAGCTCTGGATGGGCTGCACACGAAAGCTGTCTTACACAGCACAGGCTCAGGAAAGCTGCTGTACAGCACCCTATAGGAATCTTTCCATTAGGAGATGCAGCGTGTGTGGAAACTTGCTCAGCATAAGATCTTCTCATGTTGGAAATGTTGGCAGGTGACTGTGAGGCCAGTCTTACTGTAGTTTCAAGCTCCCATCCCACTGCACACCAGCAGAAAGGCTGGGTAAGGGACTAGGCAAAGTGTTACTGACTGAGCATTGCTCTTGGCAGTGGTTTGCAGGATAGCAGTGTAGGATCGTGTTATCATAAATCCCATAGCAGCAGGCCTAAAAGGCTATGGAAAAATATATGTGACAGTAAATAGGAAAGAGTTCTCTGCTGCAATGCAGCAGGCTGTCCTCTGACACCGCTAATTGCAGCAACATATTGAAAATAAAAGTGTACGTAGTGTATATTCCTGCTTGGGTTTGCTACCATTGCTTGCCTACTTTCATGCATTGCAAACAGAAACTTGGAAAGAACTAGGCAGAGTGAAGAGGATATAAAAATGATAATTTTTCATGTAATAGAGATCACATAGAGATTTCCTTTGTAGTTCACAGCATTTCCATTCCAAGATGCTTGGAGAATTGAAGCATACAAATAGAGAAAATCTGCAAAGTGTTGTCAGGTATTATTTATGTATTATTATTTTTGTTGGAAAAGACATGTAAATACAAAGAATTAGAAAACAGAGCTACTAAAATAAATTATAATGGAACCCACAATAAATCTAACATGAGAATAAAAGTATAATGAGAACATATTTTCTTCAGCATAAATACAAATCCTGTCTGCATGCTAAAACCCTATTAATTGGATACTTACCACAGGAATAAATCTTTAAATGTGTAAGAAAAATCTTTCTATGCTGTGATGAAATATAAATATCACCAGATTTATTAAAGAAAAAATTCTGCTAAATGACTGCTTCTCTTACATACTAATTTATGCTTATGCTGCATTTGAAAGAACTCATCCTGATGTGAGTATCATTTAAATGAAGGAAGCTGTAAAAGGAAAAAGGTTTAATGTGCATGACGACGAGTTGCTTGTATCAGGCACGGCAGGTTTCAATGAAGTTTTATATTATGAAATAGAGGAAAGGTGATAGTCTCTTAAGAGACATAATACTTATCCCATGAGTGACATAATAGTTCATAACTCACCAGAGAACAAGGCTCAAGTGAGTCATATATATTTTATGGCACAATTGGGATTAATACCATACTTCAGAAAGGAATGCATAACCTATTCTATTTATGTGGAGAGGTGGTTTAAAATTCACCCTCTTCCTTCAGCCTCTTCTCCTACCCTTTGGGATCAAACTACAAGACAGTGACTTGAAAAGAATGGGAGAGGATGTTGGGTGAGAAACAGATGATGTATTAAGGAATTGCTACAGCATCCTCATTTTCCAGGAGTTGTCCTGGTGCTGGCACCTCATTTGAAAATGCTGATTTTCTAGTGACAGCTGTCCAGAGGCCCAGAGGAGGAGGCTAGTCCTGAGCGGCTGCCCTGTAGGGGCTTTCTCATTAGCTGAACTTGGTGTTTTGGTGGGAAGGCTGGAGATGCTGGCTTCAGTCTCTGCTTGCAGTCCCCACGATGAAATTCAGTTGCCCCGAATTCCTTCTGCAATGTCACTGTCTTGCCACTGTCCTCATCAGTGTGCATTTGTCAGGATGCAGTGCAGGGAAAGGGGGCTGCAGTGCAGCCCAGGGGGCTGCTCACCTCGGTCTTGGCTGTCAAAAAGCACAACACTTTGGGGTATCTACTCCTTTTCTGTATGTCATAAATGGGATGTTTAAAGACAATAGATGTGGTGTCAAAATCTCGTTTTGGTAAAATGTCATGTTTCACTCCATTGAAGGCCTATTGTAGTCTTTTGGATGGTTTCCAGAAATGTGGCCTAGAGCAGAAATTTGAAACATGAGCTTGTTGTGTTCCTAAGAAAAGGTGTCTCTTAAACTGTACCTAAAGAGTGGGGGCATCTTAATTCACCTCATCAGCAAAATCAATGGGAAAAACAAAAGCTGCTAAAGTTCTGGAGGCAGCACGTGGCAGTTTGGGGAAATTCCTTTACCTGGTTGGTGGGATGCTGGTGGAGGTCAAAGTGTCACTGGGAACCAAGCTGGCTGTGACCCAGAGAACTCATAGTGTTTCTGACGAGACCTCACTTATACTCCTTCCATGCCTAGGGCCACTTGTGTTCAGTTATCTCACCTATAAATATTAAGATAAACCAGCCTGGGACAAGGGATTTACAGGAAAACCAATTTTGCCCTCCCTGTTTGTCAAGAGATGTTTTTGGGGCAGAGTGAGATAAAACAGGATGGAGTATCCAAGTGCTGGAAGGAAGGATGTCATTTGGGGCAGCTTTGCAGAGATGCATGGGAAAGTTTGGCTGGAGAAGGGTTTGCTCTCAGCAGTCTCCTGTTGCTGAGGAGTCTAGCTGGGAGATCAAGCCAGGCTTGCAGAGTGGAGCTGTGCTGGCAGGATGTGTATCAGCGCAAAATGAGCTGAAATGGGGAACCCTGCCACCTCCATGGACCCATCATGCCCATATTAAAATCCAGGGTTCCTTACACCAGGTGTCATGTTTCTTTTTGTCTGGGTCTGTCACCTGTATTTTTAATCTACTGATTGCCATCTGCCCACAAAGGGATTGAGTGTGCAAGCATGTCTGAGGCAGCCCGAGGTGCCCTCCTTGTGCCAGTGGTGGAGAGATATGGGAAGCATCAGCAACATTTTTGGGACATGGGAAAACTGTCTGAGGGAATCTGAGACTCCTCCAGTGTCCTCTCTTTGTTTTTTTCTTTATGTAATAAAGGGCTTGGGATTTGGCCCAGGTTCCCCAGGACTGCATTTTTATTTTCTTGTAGAGGTCATAGCAGAACCTGTAAGGTGTTACCTGTCTTGTTACAAAGATCTCTGAACAAATGACTGCTGCCTTCCACCACCTCTGGGGAGGAACACAGGCACCCAAAGAGTTGGGTTTGTCCTCATCACTGCGGGCCTTTGCTTGCCCCTGAGTTGGCAGCTTGTACAGATGTACAGATCAGAAAGATCTATAGTTAAATCTACTGCTTTTGATGGGGGCTCAAAAGGTCTCATTGCCTCTTTTACTGCTCTCACTTTTACATAAAATAACCGACTCAGACATATAAGTATTGGCATCTTTGAGGCATCTCTTTCTTTGCTAGCTCTCCTGGCAAAGTGCAGGGAGTTTGTGAGCTTTTTTAAGCTAGCCTGGAGGGGCTGATTCACTAGAATTTGAATCTCTGGTGAAAATCTTGCAGTAGCTGTTAAAAGGAACTTAAAAAAAAAATTCCTTCATGATCCTGCACACAAACAATGGTAAATAATAATTCAAAGGGCTATCTTTGTTTGAGCTACCAGTATTGAAGTGGGATCTTTTGTAATAAACTACTACTGTATGTATAATAGAGATAAGCTTAAATGATACATAAGCAACATTTTCCAAGTACTCTTAGCAGAAAGCATTTTATACCACATGGTTGTTTTATTGTGCACATTACTGTGATTGTTACAAACCCTTGCCAATGAATGACAAATTTACATACACATCATGTCAGCCGGCAATATTTTGCAGCCTTAATTGCTTTAGCTTCAGGCATTCTGTGTCAAAATAGAGTGTTTTACGTCCTGCAAGTTGCTCTGTTTCTTTGCAACAGTTAAATTATTCTGTAATTTGCCTGTTTTCCTTCTAATGCATTGTCCATTAAGTCACTTAATAATTTATGATGTAAAATGTATGATGCAACCTTAAACAGCATTTAAAACTATCTTGAGGTGTTTCAGTTGTTGTGGCAGAAAGGCCAAAAATCTTGAAACACATTTGTTCAAAACATTTTTCTGATAGCTATTTGCCTACTGTAAGAACGTCTTTATCTGTATTTATCTGGCCAAGTTTGGCTGGTGAAGTCCAGTGCTGCAATTCCTGAGAAAAGCAGCCAGTGTGGAGAGGAGGCGCAGGGGGATGAGTTGTCAGCAGATCCTGCCAGGGCAGGAGTCAGCTTTGGAGCTGATGCTGCAATGCTTCTGTACACTCATCATCCCTTACTTGTGTGAATACCCTTTAATTGTGGAACAGCCCCGTGACAGTAGTGTGTGAGGAAAGTCTATAGGACTGGGTTTTCTTGTGTTGCAGAAGGCCCTAAATGTTTGCCACTGAGCTCCCAGTGAGAAGAAAGGCAATCTGGAGCTGTAATTAAACCATGAATGAAAAAGAAACTTCTATCCACCCACTTCTACCCATCCACCACTCTGATTTGCTGTGTGTTTACAGTGCAGTCTCCAAGAGCTCTATAACAAAGATTAGTGTCCAAACCACATGGCTAATCAAAATTAATGTGAATGCGTAATATTCTGCGAGTCAAAAGTCTGGTGTGAAGGTGGTTGTTCTGCTTGGTGCCTAGGTGGCCAACTTTTTCCTTTGGGTGACTTCCTTCTAGAAAAGATCTCAGGACTGAGCAGTTGCCATACTTCACCTTGTGTGTCAGGGATGGAGGAGCTGGAATTGATTTCCAGGTGCATAACTAGGAAGGCTTGCAGGTTGAAGGTGTTTTAACTGAACACATAAAAATTTTCATGCAGAAAAAGAAAGGTACAGACGGGACAAAGACATCTAGTGCCTAGGCACCAAGGAAAGCTAATCTGGACTAATTTAACATATCTGCATATGAAGTGAGTAATGTAGATCTGTCTTCTTTTCTTGATATGTGAAACAATTATGATCTGCTTTACCATGCATTTTGTTGGGGGTAAATCACTCTGACAGAAAAGGTTTTTAGCTACCTGAAGTTTGCTGGCAGAGTTCTTTGTGCTGCTGCATATATGGTTTAAGAGCCTCAAGAGTTGCAAGACTTTGATACAGTCATGTTTGTACTGCTCCTCATGAGCACCATGTCTCTGTTTCTTCTGCTGTTTTGCTGTTTTAAGTCCCAGGAACCTTTACTCCTGATACATCAATTTCCCTAAGCAAAACCAAGCGTCTTGTAATCAAAAGATGTGGGACATATGGTACGTACACAGGTAGAAGCACTAGTACCCCATTAATAGTATGTGCTTACTTCTTTGGCTACAACACAATGCTTACCAAGAATATCTGTGAAGGGAGCAGGCCAGGTTCAGTGTGATGGTGTCGGTGGGAGTGCCTTGGGAGGGGTCCTTCCTGAGGCAGTGTGCAGCCCCTCCATGGCAAGCATTTGAGATGCCTGGGTTGTCTCTGCATGTTGAATGGGAGATGGATGGACATTACACCTGTACCTGTCCATTTTGCACTATTTCTAAAAGCTTTGTTAGTCTACTCATAATGTCTCATCCAGAGATTGTTTCCATTGGCTTCTTCTAGTTTCTGTGATTTGCAGTGCTGAACAGGTGTCTCTGAGCAAAAAGCTCCTGTGAAGGGTTTCATCTCTGTGCCCTGACAGGTGTCTCTGCTTCTACCTGTTCCAGTTTGGAGAGAGCTAGACCTTGACTTGTAGTATATTCAATTTACACACTTTCCCAAGGCCAAAAAGTCATGGAATCACATAGGTATATACTTGGTTTAATCTATTTCCAATGAGAAATCCCTGATGGGCGGTGCCATGGAGGAAGCGCTTTGCATAATTAGAGCTACACACCCCATTTGTTAAGGGAGTAGAAGGAGAAATTCGCTGATTTGCCAGTGAGGTTTTCAACTCTTGTTTTCACATTTACGTTTCTGTCTTTCCCACCCCTGAAGTTCCCGATTTGGCCTGAATACATTTTGAATTATAACAAATATCTTGATACTCACACCCCATGAATGAGGGCAGAAGGCAGGGGGCAACTCCTGGCTATGTTCCTGTACTGAATTTAATTTTTCATTGATAATTAGACACTCAGAGCCACCTGATATTTTTGACCAGCGGGAAACAAAGGCCCACTGATTGACTCCAGGGATAGATGCAAGCAGCCCCCACTGAGCTCACACAGCAGCTTCACAAAGACTCAAAACAAGAGCTGTGGCAAATTGGCTCGTCCGGCAAGTTTTGACTGGCCCATGGTGTACAAGTAGTAAATTGAGAACTGATATTTCTGAGAATTATTTATTAGCAAAGCCCAGTGTCTCACTCCCCTTGTAGTTATTCTTTGCAAACAGCTTTTTACCAGTTTGGATGAGCAAACTACAGCACTTCATTATTTTTCTTTTATTCAGGTAATTATTGAAAGACAGCCAAGGTCTGTTCAGACTGGCAGCAGACTGCATCTGTACCCAGCTGGGCTGATACCTTCACAGTTAGGCATTATGTGTTTAATTGTATAAAAAGATAATGGGATGCATTTGCAGGAATTTATTGCAATGCAAACAATAAAAGATTATTATTTTGAGATTCATTTCTGGTGCTTTTTGTGTTGTTAAAATTCTAAATAAAGGTGTCATGGTGACAGTTTCTAGTGGAGTGACCAGTTGTAAGCATTTAGTACAAAAAAGGTGTGAAAATACTAGGCTGAGACCAGTTAGCAGAAATCAGAGTTATACATGCTGGGACCTGCAGTGTCAAACCAAATCTGAGTAAGTCATGGATGGGGATTGATAACTCTTATTGTTTGATTTCTTTTATTTCTCTTTCTTTTTCTTTTACTTTTTTCTTTTCTTTTACTTTTTTTTTTTCTTTTTGTAGTAAAACCAACATGATGATGTACAAGAAGATGAAACGATGGCTGTTTTTCATTAGTTATATTTTCCCCAGCAGCACTTCCCTTAAGTAAGTTGAAAACAGAGTGCTGCTGCCAGGGTCACATGGAATAGGACAAAAAGCTCCTGGCCCACATTGTGGCAATGCTGTGTGAAGAGTAAAATAACCATTACTCTTTTGCAGTAAGGTTCCCTAAACAGCAAATAAGATCTGTGTTTGTAAGGCTGTGCTTTGATGTAAACTTTTGGGCTTGTGTGTGAGATGAGGACATGCTTGCCCTGGGGTATTTTTGGACAAGTTCATAGAGGTGAGGAGGTCACTGGTACTTGTGAAACTCACAGAACATGGTAATTTCCTTCCCCAAGAAGAACCTTAGCTGTGGAGTACTGAGGTACTTGGAGGAAGGGTCTTTTCCAGGCGAGAGACATGGGATAAGTTTTTCCTCTTGTGTTTGTTTCAGCTGGGTGCTGGGGACAGGGTAGATCAGAAAGCAGCAGACATGCAAAGCCTTGTCTTACTAATCCCAGAAGAAGGTAGGGAGCAAGCAAATATGCAGCCCAGACAGAATGAGGCTGTAGAAGAAATGTCCACTCAAGGGTGGTGCTACTGGCCATACCCCATTAATGTGCTTGGAAGTAAAGGAGAAATAATGCCACAGATTTCTTGGGATGTGAAGGGCCTCTTTGGAAAGAACACAGGGGTCTGTGCTGGCCATCATTCCACATGCTGGCCATCTTTCCACATGCTGGCCATCTTTCCACATGCTGGCCTGTGCAGGGTGCCAGTGATGGGAGAGGCACTGTTGGCATATCCCCCAGCCTGCAACTGCACAGACACCTCTGGCTTCTCCCCATCCTGGCCTTCAGTGTGCACATCCTGCACTTGACATATCAGAGAGACCTGGAGATTTAGAGTGACATCCTCACTTGTTTGAATATTTGTAGCTCCTAATGAAAAGTCCTCCCCAAACTGGAGTCCACTTTTAGGCTTTCATATTAGCAACAGTTTGGATAGAGTTTTTTCCTGTATTCTTGTCAGGGAGATCAAGTCAACCTGTTGTAAATTGGTCTGAAACTGGTAAGAGCCACAGGCTGACCAACAGCAGCTCCTGAGATTGGGGTGGCCAAACCAAGGACCAGCTAATAACTTGTGACTTTCAGGGCTATGGGAGCAAATGCTCCCCGCAGGTGTGTTGAGGCTCCACTGCAACCAGACGTTAAATTTAGGTTATCCTTATGGGACCATGTGCAGCAGTTGCACTGGAATTGGCTGTGTGACACATGAAGTGAGACCACACAGGTGCTGTGACTGCTGTCCCCCAGCAGCATTGTTTTATCCTTTCAGCCTTGGACAAAACAACACAATTATGGGAACTAAAGCTGCTGTCTTTGATGATGAGAAATTCTTTTGCAGCCTTGATTTTGAATACAGTTGAACATGTTGCCTACAAGATGTAGACAGAAATGAGCTGTGCATTTAACTGGAGCAGTTGTGTATTCTGTTGGTGTCACTCAAATAAAGTGAAGCTCAGCAAACTATAAATTCATCTATTTAATACTAAAAAACAAGTACCTTATCCTGGTAGAATTTTTCTAGCCCATGACTTGTTTACATCAAGGTTAAGCTAGACCCTGGGCAAGTTAAGGCATTTTCATTCCCTGGAGGGGCTCACCTGTCTGTCAAGAAAAAGTTTCTGTGGTGCAAGGAGAGCCTGGTCTTTCCTTCCCCTGTAAATGCTGCGTGGCTGGCTCTGCTGTGCAGTCCTCCCTGCAGCATCCCACTGGTGCTCATCTCCCACAGGCAGCACTTGGGAAACCCATGTGCAGCAAAGACTTTCTGCAACCATGGGGCCTGCTGAGCCCTTACACAGGTAGACAAGTACAAATCCCTAGTCTTGTACTCACAGTTGGTGAGTACATGGATTTGGCCCCACACCTGGAAGGATTTAGCTGCTTTGGGCACTGTTATAGGACTTGTCCAGCACAAGGAATTGTGGATCCTTAGTTTTCCTCCTGGACTGGCATATGTTTCTGGTTAAAAAAGGAATTAGGTCTATGCAGGGCTTAAGACCAGGGCAGAGTAACTATGCAGAGATCAATTCTTTGAGGACAATTAATAGCAAAATACATAGGGCATATGGGCCACGACTCTGTCAGTTGCTGAATATATTCCACTTCCTCAAAGTGGAAAACTGCCCTGATTTGACAGAGTAAAGAAATAACACAGAAATGGAAGGACAGTTGTGGTCCAGTTGTCAGAGAGACTTGAAATTAATTTTGAACATTTGAATCAGAGTGAAGGGAAATATCTCAGGCACGTAATCTGCTCATTAAAAATGCTGCTTCCTGATGGCTGAAACTGAAATCCTCAAATGTTTTCAGACAGACAAAAATAGACAAAATGACATCATAAAATAGTGTTGGGATTTTTTTTAAAGTTAAAAGTTCTGATGTTTTAGACCTCAGGATCATGTTTCGACACCAGATTTGGCAAAATACAACTAAACTAGTCATAAGCACAAAATACTATTTATTTCTTCTTCTTATGAAACCCAAGTACCTTTTTTTCTTGTCAGTCTAAAATGAAAGGTTATTTTTTTTTTCAGTTTAGCCACTGAACTGAGGATTCAATTATTTGCATACCTCTGGTTGTAAGACATTCTAATATTTATTTTGCTGCCGCTGCTGCTGGAGACACAAGAATTATCTGCTGCTCTGGTAGGGAAACAGAATTAAAAAAACCCTGAACGTGTAGGTCCATTATTTCTGTTTCACAATAATTATACAGTGTGTTAAACAATGTACACTTCCATCTGATGCAAAGCCCGCTACCTGGAAATACACAATTACCATAATACCTTGCTGGTTAGACATACGCTGAGACTATGATTATGCAGAGTGTTGGAAGAACTTTATGTATAAAATTATTCTTGAGGAGAAGGAGAGGGTAAAAAACCCACAAAGTAAAAAGCTAAGCCAGCACATTATCTAATTCTCAATGTAAAATAATGCAGAAGTGCGGAAGATGAACATCTGATTTGTCACATCTGATACGCTAATGTTTTATCCAAAAGGAAGAACACATTGTAACATGCTCATTCATCTGCATAAACACCACCTGGCCCTTTACAGGCACCTACTCAAGTAACAAAAGTTAATGGCAGCCCATTTGTAGCCATTTCACTGGTAGAGATGGAAAGGGTTGGGTTTTTTTTGCTTTTTAAAGTAACATATTTACATGAGTGTCTGTTGAGGAACAGCTTCCCTCTAAATGCTTGCTTTGAAACCTCTTTCTCAGTGACTGTAAATTAAGGAAACTTTAAAGAAATGTTAGAAAATATTATTTAAAGCCTGTAGTGAGCATGCTCACACACAGACGCATATACACACACACACACTGCATATGCAGGCACACCATTTTTAACCCCTAGCCATCCAATGCTGTGGAGACACATCAGAAGTCTGTAATGTTTATTTACCCAAAAGTGCTGTGCTGGTCACGATCTAAATAGCTGTATGGCTGAGGATGAAACAGATTTGTTGCTTGCTATTTTTTTTTACTGGAGCATCATGGTGGCATGCTTCAGTAAACATGCCTTTGTGCTACATTACACATATGTGTATATCAACACTTTGCTTTCAGACTAAAATAAAACCTGGGCAACCAATTCACTAAAATGCTGTTCACCAGCTCTGCTGCCTTCACAGCAAATGTAGGCAGGAAGGTGTGAAAGCCAAAATAAATAGGTGAATTATACATCTATGAAAACAGGGGTTTTTTGCCTTATGAAGCCCTAGGTCTGGCTGAATTTCATGGCAGCAGTTAGGAACAGTCCTGTAGAAGGTGCAGCAGGACCTGGGCTGGCCCTGTTCTGGTGGGGTAGGATTGGGTGAGGTAATCTTTAGCAGCACTTTCCAGCCCAAATTGTCCTCCAGCTCTGTGCACAGTGTCCCCATGGGCTTCTTGGCTGAAGAAGCTTCTTCCCCAGCTCCAGGATATTGCTGGAGCTCTTGGATAATGGTAGCTGTTTCCAGGTATGTGGGGAGGTGAATCAGTGAGGGGCTGGCTGGTCTTAGATAGCAGCTCTGGGAGGAAGATGGCTGGAGGTCCTTGTAATCACTAACCCATTCTTGACCAGAGACTTCAAGTGTCTGGAGAAAGACCATGGCTAGTAATTTGAGTGATTTCATGTGTACATGGCATTTGCCCCAGGTGCAAAGTTGGAAGCTTCGAAGAAGACTGGGAACAAGATTTGGAGAGTTGGACCTCCACACCCCTCACCAGGAGGGCCAATATTTTGCCAAGAGTAGGACCCTTAAACTGAGGCAGGCTCACATCAAGGCCTCAGGATACCACCTTAATGTCCTTAATGTCCCTGGCCAGGCCCTAGGGTTCCTATTCACAATGTGTCCTGGTCCAGGAGCCCCATTTCAGCTCTCCTTATGGGAATGGTTGTAACACAGAGCTCCCTGCTGTACACCCAGGCAATCCACTGACTCATAGCATTGCTGCTGGAGCAGAAGATCAGTGCAGGAATTAAACAGCAAGGTTGTCCCAGGGTGCTTTGGGTGAGTCAAGTGGGAGCTGTTAGCAATTATTAAAGAAGATAAATGGGCTTCATCAGCAGTCAATTTAAATGCTCCTGAATGAGTCTGTTTCTGTCCTTCGCCACTTCAGGGATCGTCACCCTGTAATAGGTACAGGACAGGAGTGCACCAGTGGGCATTTTGTCTTCTGAATATGCTCAACAAGTCTCCTCTTGTGGACAAGCCCAGAAAGCTGCAAAAAGCCAGTAGTTATGATGATCCTTCTCTACGTGGGATTTCTGAGGTAATGGCTCTCTGACACCTCCCTTGTGTTTGTGGAAAAAGCCATCTATTGCTCCCCTGGCTCAGCCCAGCATTAACAGCCATCTTTTTTATCTTCTGATTGTAGTGCCCCTAATAATTACTTTTAGTTAAGAGCCCCTTTTTTTAGCACATGTCCATCTAAAAAGACTCCTTAAGAATCAGTATAGGTGTCCTGTATAGCTATAGGATCCACACATATCAAGAGAGAAGTACAAAGAAAGGAGGGAAAACAAGCAGGTTCAAGCCTGACACCAGGGACCTCAATTCCACTTTCCACAACACTGCTGGTATAATTGCCTTCTCTTTACTCATATGAGTAAAGATTTATATCATACTCTCTTTCACTCATGCACCCTCTTACACTTTCTTTCTCTTTTCCTCGTGTTCTCAGAGATGTCTATCTTTCATCTGTCAGTAGTGTTGTAAGTTTCTTTAAGTTGGAAGTGGATAAGCATCCCAATAAAGTGGGACCCTTTGTCAGACCTCTTGGGGATATAGTCCCTGTTTGATGAAACTGAGAGCTGCTGAATTAACAAAAATTAACTAACTAAAGGTAGGATTTTGGTTGCAGTAGAAATCCTGTTTTACTAGCAATAATTTTTAAAGAATCCTATAACTAAATATGTAAATTTGTACATTCTTGTTGTGATTTTTATTTTTGTTGTTTTTTTATTTTTGGGGGGGGGGGTTGTTTTGTTGTTGTTGGTTTTGCTTTTTGTTAAGTAAGGCCCTGTATTTATCAATATTGTGATCTGTGCAAGTGTTTCATTGGCAATTTGGATCTTCACCAGCACTGTTGCTACCCTCAACCTTAGAGATCCCAAAAGATTAGGTGCCACTTGAACTAATTTCCTGAAATCAGTTTCACTTTTTTTCTCTCTCTGAGCATATGTGGGCTCTCAGTAACACACAGAAGTCCTGTGAGTAGCAAAGGGAACTCGGTTGCCATCCTTCTCTCTGCATACCTTGATAGAAAGAAAGGCTATTTCTCAAAGTGCCTTTGTACACGTGCAGAGGGGCATAAACTGAGTCCAGAGTACATCATAGCTACATGCATATTTGAAATAAAAGTATCCCTGTTAGCCCAGTCTACTGAAGAAAGGAGAATGTCAAGAGAATACTTATCTTTTTTGCCTGCGAGGGAAAACAGATTTGAGATCAATGGGAGTCCTCAAAGGTAAGTTGAGAGGGTCCCTTTAAGAGTAATCAATATTTTTCCCAAGGGGAAAATAGTTCTCTGTTTGTCTTTTTCTTCTTTCAAAGAAATGCCATTAGCTCTCCCTTTGCCTTATTTATAACATTATATTCTAACAGCAATAATTATTCCTATTGTAACAAAGGTCTGCAGCACTTTACAGAGGCGCTACATAGCTGTTGCCCCAGAAAGTCACCTTCCCTATTTCCAAAGGGAGGGAGGAAGGCTGCTGTGCCAGCTAAGCCAAGGGACCTTTCAGGTGGGGCAGGGCAGGAGTGCCTGTAATGAGGATTATTTTGTCCTCTTGATGGAGGGGAACTCTGGAATTATGGCAGCACCTTGGGTGCTGGCAGAGGTGGTCTACCAAGCAGAGAGCCAGCTGAGCCTGTGAGAATGAAGATGGCCTCATACCACAGAGGTAAGAGAGGGGATTTATCCAGCATTTCCTCTGCTAGCTCTGCCATGATTTTAAAACAAATGCATCTTTAAGTGTCAGGTACTTGGGCTCTTCAAAGCACATTAGGGTTTCTGTGTCCTCATGCATCCACATACCTTTTGAAATCTCCCTATTGGTATTGTAATAAAAACCATGTGAGAATTGAACCCACCTCTCCTGGGACCCTCAGCCAAAGACCAGTGAGATGCAGCACCTTCCTGCAGAGCATGGCACTGATAATACGCTTTCTCTCTCTACAGATCCCAGGCTGTGCGCCACCTAAACACCCTTCTTTCTCTCCTGTCTGAATTGTCCACATACATCTTTAGTATATTAGACTGGGACTTAAAATTGTTTTCCAGCTTTGTAGCAGTAGCCTCAGGCTCATGACTGTTTCTGGCATCCATAGTAAGAGCAAAGGACTTGCAAAGCCCTTTGTAACTGGAGTGGTGCAGGAAGTGCTGTGCATGGCCTGAGCAGGAGCCTCACTAGGGTGGTGGCTGAATGAACTCACCTAGAAATAAGAAGCTTCATTTGGACACGGGCACGAATGGAGGCACAGGTGCACACTGTGTTTGCAGAAAGTCTAAAATTACTGCTATTTGCTGAGGGGTAGACTAGGTCTGAAAAGTATATAACTCTGTTTTGCAGAATTGTTGTCCAATTTAGCAGTTAAGCATGAAAAGTGATTTTCTTCCAAAGACGGTGATGGTTTTCGTAGCTGTCTGCTGTAAATGTGAGCCTGGTTGTTCCTTTTGTTTATGTCCCTTGTGCATCTGTAACATTGAAATAATCTAGTCTGTGGCATTGGATCAGAATCAAGCCCACTGATTAATCACTAAAATTTATTTGTTAAAGAATATAAAATGTTACATATAGGGGCAAAACCCATGGCAGAGCACTTTCCCTATTCTGTTCCTTAGAGCTAAAATGGAGGAAATACCCAAGCAGCTCTACGGTCCACTAATGAAAATAGAATATTATGCACAGCCAGTCATATGTGCTTATGTTCTAGGTTTAAATGGATTAAATAAGGTGTTATTTACAAGGAAATAATGTTTTTGAAATTACTGGAACTTAGAAAAAGCCCTTTGTTTGCAGCCCTATGTACAAGCTTTCCATCAAGAAATGCTGATGGATTGTTATGTTTCAGCTGGTATAACTGCTGTCTTTTTTGGAACAAAGGAGCAATTAGAAATCATTTTTTATAAAAGCCTCTTTCCTTCTGTTATAAGAGCATTTGTCTTTTGCTGACCCTTTTGAAAGCTGCAGTTTTGAAAAAAAACCTTGAGAGAAGGAGGCCTCCTTGTCTTTAATCTAAGAGCAAAGTAAGAGCCTAAGTAACTGTCTATGGTCCTACTTTAATCAAGTTAATGCAGCCTGCTAGACTACAGGCTTCGCTTAGTACAAAGAGACACATGTAAGCTCGTGAGTAGATACTTTCACAGGGCATTCGACTGAAAAACCAGCTCTATGAGATAAGAGATCAGGTCCAAAAGGAGTCAATGATACAGCATACAGGAGATTGATAGGGGCTGGGAAGGATGCTGGGGTGCTGTGGACAAGAGGTGTAGTGGCAAAAGCCAGCTGGGCCCTCTCTCTGGCATAATTTTCTTTATAAGGTGCTTGTGAAAAAGAAGTGCACCGTGATGGACCTTTGTTTAGTTCAAAGGTTTTTACCTCTTTATTCTAAAGCCCCATTGTGAATTCACAGGGCTTAAAATATGTATCACTGTCCCTTTCATTTTATCCTTCTGAAAGAAATCAAAGGCAAATAAAAAAAAAAGTTTTTTTCCAATGAGCCTAGTCTGTTTGAAATTGTGTGCTGTTTGTACATATGGTGTCTCCATATTGTATGTTCAGGAGAATCTTTTTGAATTTTGTATACAAGTTGGTTAGACATTATAGTTGAAAAAAGGGGTGTGGAAGAAAAAAAAAGAATTCCAGGTAACTCCTAGATAAGTAAATCCTCTTTCTAGTCTGTATCCTAAAGAGAAACTTTAGAACATATTTAAAAAGAAATATCACTAATGCTTTCTATTCTCCCACTACAGCATCATTCTTTTTTTTCTTTTTTCCTGCAATATAAAATTTGTGGACATTCATTTGACATTTCTTTAATTACTGCAATCCTTTGCCTCTGTTTTTATCAGCCCTTAATGTATAAAATAACACCATTTAAACATAAATGTATCTTTCTGCTTTCCAGAATCTTAGCCTAGGCAGAAGAAACAGCAAATAAGACTGAATGCATAATAAAACCCACAGGGTTTAGTTCTGCTTCTTTCTACAAATAATAAATACAGTAGTGCAGCTCCATTACTCCACATCATATGCAAAAGAGTTTTGTCATGATTGTTACTAATTGTTTAAGGATACCTCGTTTGCCGCTGTGGGCATATTTTTCATTTAGAAGGAGAGAATTGTGTGCTTTCTCTATTTGCAGGGCACTTGGTGTTCTCTGCTGACATATGATATGTAGTTTAAATTCTATCTTTTATCTGCTCAATACATTTAAAGCATAATCTTAGTGACTGACAGTTTTCATGAAAAAAATGAAATGATCTGGTTTCACTGTGAAGACAGAATAATCTGTTAACAGAGCAAAAATATTGGTGACACTACAGTGTTTCCAAAGGAAATATTTTGTGCATCATTCTGGGATGCGAATCAAAACAATCATGACAGGTGAATGAAAAGAAGAAAATTAAGATATAGCTACAAACAAAAGCAGCATTAATAATTCAGGTAAATAAACTTCAGTATACAGAAAGGAAGCATGCTGTCAAGGTGATGGAGAATGCTTCCTCAAGTACAGCACATCTAGGCAGCAGAAAAATATATAGTGGCTTAATGTTTTACATTTCCACAAGAGCTTTTTGTATCCCTAATTTCACTCCCCTTGATATATTTTCCCAGTTAATATTATTTAGTATGTTCCATAAGCTAAACCCAGTTAAATGAGTTTGGCTTTTATTATGGTGTACTTCATTACAAATTTAAGGTACAGAGGTACAGAGGATGGCATGTGGGTTGGGTGTCTGCCTTCCTCTTTAATATACTTCAATTATTGATATTCAGCTTTAATTGACATGCAACCCTGCATTCTCTGCTTAGCTAGGTCTACTCTTCTGGCTCTGACTTGGGTGCTTTACTGGGATCATTTGGCAACATTTAAATGTTCATGGAAATTTATTTTTACTTAGTCATGCAGTTGGACCCAAACTCCACCCAGATGCAGGCAGGCTAGCCAGTGATTCTGGTGTGCTGTGGAGCACACCCAGGTTGGTCCTGCTGCTGTCCTGCACCACCTGGCCTTCAGAGATGCTTCTCCACCTGCAGTGGAGACCCTCACCCACCTGCAGGGTTTCCAGTCCTGCTGACCTAACAGGAGAGAACAGGGCAGCAAGGCCACACTGCAAGAACAGGCATTTGGATGCCCTGGCAGGCAGCCACAGATTCCCTTGCCCCGAGGAGCAGAGGGGCAACCACCTGCCTCCATCCTCCTCCTGGCGAGTGGGCTTCAGCTGGTGGGAATTACTTCTGGTGGGGTTCAGCATCTGGGGGTTTTGCTTGTGTCTGCCATGAGTGAGGGCATGTGTCAGAGAGAGAGAGAGAATAGGGAGTGGGAAGCATTGCTGTAGGGTTTTTTTGACTCCTGTCTACCTTTCAGTCACAACTAATGTCAGGTTTTCCTCTGGTAGCTCCACTGCTGTTCCCTTGTAAAACTCATGCTCTTGGAAACCAAACCTGGTGTAATTGAATACTTTAATAACAGTTATGCTTTTAGCTATAGTGTTTTCTCTTTATATTCTCATTTAGGGCAGCAAGTAGTAAAGGCCCAAGTTTCACTAATATTTTAAATGATTTCATACAGTCTTGCAAAAGGGATTAGATGTCACTGATGTAAGAAAAAAACTCAAACCCAACTATAAACTGCAGGAGAAAAAACAATTTGTACATATGACTCTAGTGCAAACTCAACTGTTTCAGTGTTTATAAATGTTCCTCTGTGGAGAGAAGCGTGTGTATTATAATAATTATGCATTAGTGCCTCATTAGTAGGGGGGTAACATCCACGCTGTTTCTTTTTCCTCTAGTGTATTTTTGATAAGTTAACATTTTAAAAATCCTTATTTAGCGTAATGAGGAGACTGCATCCTCGTGCCTGTGTGTGTGAGCATCACCCGCGGCAGGGAACATCACTGCGGCCTGCTTGGGATCTGCCACGGAGTGAGCTGCCCCAGCTGGGCGAGGAGGAGTCCATGGGCCTGTAGCATGTGTGAAACACTGCTGCTGTGGGTCACTTTGGTTATCTGGGTGAGGAGGAGTCCATGGGCCTGTGCCCTGTGTGAAACATTGCTGCTGTGGGTCACTTTGGTTATCTGGGTGAGGAGGAGTCCATGGGCCTGTGCCCTGTGTGAAACATTGCTGCTGTGGGTCACTTTGGTTATCTGGGTGAGGAGGAGTCCATGGGCCTGTAGCGTGTGTGAAACACTGCTGCTGTGGGTCACTTTGGTTATCTGGCTGGGCCCTGGAGGGCACAGCACTGGCATCGCTGGCCCTGTGTGTGTGTGTGGTGGGTCCCTGGCTGTGCCGTGGCTCGCAGCCCCACACGTTGGCCGTCGGGCAGCAGGCGTGGCTGGGGCCTGGCGGAGCGTGGCCGTGGCCTTGGCAGCCTTTGTGTGCTCCCAGGCCTGTGTCTGATAGACTCGGTCTCTGGCGTGACTAATCAACTCAGTGCACCATCCCGACACTGTTGAGTGATTTGATGATGAAATGATTGTATTTTTCTGGATGCTCAGTTTTAATAGCACTTCAGATACCAAGTGTTTGTGAAGGGAGGACGGTGGCACTGAACATACTTTCAATCCACCACGGCCTTGTGATTTTTACTAAGGGCCTGGAAAAGATACCTTGATGCACCATTTCATCTTTTTTCACTTTCCTGAATAATAAAAGCTGACTAAGTGTCTTTGCAACTTTGTTTGGGGCAGAGACTTGTGTCTGCTTATAGAGTATATTAATCCTGAAGAGAGATCCAAGATAATGGAGGAATGAAACACTTTTGAGACTTTCCTTACTGTCACTCCTGCTACCACAATTATAATTACATTATAGAAAGGAAATTAGTGCTAACCTGAGAGGAGTAACTCCACTGTGCATTTTACGCCGTGATTAATTTTCTTTGTGCCCTGTGCGTTAAGATGGCAGTTTGTAGAATCGCAGAGCATGAAGATGCTTAACTAACCCTTTCTGTTTACAGAAAGCAAATTGACTTTGGAGCAAATCGCCTTCACACTGTTTAGAATGACAAAATAGTACATCAAGGAAAAATATACTAATTGATGGCTTTCTAAATAAAGCATGAGCATAGAGTTATACTAAATTGGTTGTCTTGTGCCTCAAATTAATCTCTTCATTATATGGCAGTAGGCTGAGTGTTTTGTGTTTCAATCCATCTTTCAGAACAGCATTTGATTAATCAACTTAATGATGACAGTTTTTAGCTTGTGACAAATGATACATTTATGCAGGCAATGTTTCAGATGATCCATGCTATTGTAAGCCTAAAGAAAAGAAACATCAATTCAGAAGATTAGATTATTATGCCGTGTTTTATACTCTATAGTTTCTCTAACAAAAAAAAGTGAGGTTTCGATTTTAAGTAGACTGTCACCTGAAAGTAATAATATTAAATAAAACTTATATATATATAGTATCTGCCTTCCCCCAGTAAATATTTTGCTTAAGAAATAATGTTAACTGTATATTCAGTCAAATGGTAATGCGAACTTAATCAAAAAAGAAATCATTGCAGTTCACAATCTGATCACAAGTGACTTTGTTTTGAAAAGTTAAAACATTTTTAGCAATATATTCACGTGTTGCACTAGACATAAACTAACTCTTCTTCACATGTAAGCAGAAACCAAATTTATTTTATAAGGCAAGAAATCAGGCAATGAAACCTCAGTAGTAACAAATGAGGGGCACCAGACTCCACCCCAGAGACTCTGCAGGAAATGTGAATTGCCTCCGGAGAGGTGGGTGACAGGGCACATCGTCACCAGCACACAGTGACTCCTAAACAATATCTGGCTCCTTTTACTTAAATGTAATGTGGGGGAGCCCAGCTGCTCCAGGGGAGGAGCTCTTGTAGGACTGAACTTTCTTTTGTGCTTGGTGCTGCAAAATGGTGTTTGTACATAACACTTCCATTTCCAGGAGGGGCAGAAGCAAGTATTTGATTACAAGCATCTCTTCAGTGTTTCAGAAAGGTTTTTATTTCTATGCAGTTTGTGTAGTCTTCCATACAGAACATACTTGGTAAATCATGATTGATATTTCACTCATTTCTTCCCCTCCCTTATTTTATTAGCTAGATGTGAAATGGTAATCTTGGAAACCTTTAAAAAGTGAGATACATACATAACCTACAAATTCAGTCCATTAGTCTTTAGCCATTTTTTTTTCCTAATGGGAAGAATTCTACACATTTTTGATACCAAAAATATTGGTTTTAAAGTCATTAAAGCTCAGGTATCATGAATAATCTTTTCAGCTAACAGGCCTCTGCTGTTTGAACTCTGCCAGTTTCATCACTGGCAAAAGGGCTTCTCTTAAAAGTGTCTAAATATTTAATAGAGATCAGCAGATCAGTGAAGAGTGGGATATCCAGAGGTGGGTCAGAAATGAATTAATTAAAACCCCCCAAAAATCCTAAATTAAAAGATTTGAAATAATTTTGGTGCCAGAGTCTTGACAAGCTTTACAACAGGCTGTTTAAAGATATATATAAATTGAGAATAATGAAGGGAAGATAGTTTGGTGGTGGGAACGCAGGCCAAGTGCACATGGCCGATGCACAGTGCTGAGAGCACTGCCACATTCAGAGGACCTTGGAAGCTGTGGGAAATGTGCTACTCACCATGGGGAGAAGGTCCTGGCTGTGAGGGGCATCTAGGAGGGGCTCCTGCAGTGTATAGAGATCTCTCAGGGGTGCGTGAGCCCGGGGAGTAGCTCCGGTCCTGGGGGCGCATGTGCCCATGCAGAGCAAGGTCCTGTACAGTGATGTCCTCTCTGGGTGGGCAGAGGGGTCTGCAGGTGCCAAAGGGAGAGGGCTTCTGCAGCCGGTGTGGGGACAGTCCTCCCCACTAAGGTTCCTGCTGGCTCTGGCTAGTGGCTCTGAGCACTGCTATGGCAGGGAAATTGCCTGTCTGGTTGTGTGTGCCAGCCGTTACCCTGTTGGAATGTGCAGCTTTGCACACTTCCTGTGTTCCATAGTGATGCTGGTCTGTACGGGTTGGTTTGATTCCTGATGGTGCCAGAAGAGGTACAGAGTTCACCAGCTTGAATGAGCCATCCTTTGGTCATCTGTATCTGCAGGTAGAGGACAGTATAACCTATATATCTTGTCAACACGTAGGCAGCAAAGTACAATATTGTGGTGAAAGGGAGCAGCATGTGGGACTACTGTAGCAGTGTGGTGCTGTGCTGGCTCCCTGCTTCTCTGTGCTAGTGTACTGTAGGGATTTCATTAACGTAATTCCTAAGAAAGCAAAATGCATTAATGTTGGTTAACTGGATTATATTTTCCTTAGAAAAGAGATTATAAAAATAGATGTTAATAAAATAATATGGCATAATGTCACGGGTTATATCTGTAAGAAATGAGAGCAGCATCTCTTTTAAGAGATATAATATCATGCTTCATCCTTTCAGATATGCAGAGACTTATGTGGACCTGTAGTCAGTGTTACTGGAGTGCAGCAGAAGTAATTCCTTGGTAAATAGTTAACAATGTACATGTACTGAAATATGTTTGGGTATTGCAAACCAGAAAATTTAAAAAAATTAAATAAGTGAAGTCCACCTAAAAATCTTGGTTTAGTCTCACTGACATTGAGTCAAGAACTCAAAGAGACAGAATTGTATTAGAGTGCTTCATTTCTTATGCCTGAAGTACAGCAGAAAAATTTCCCATAAATCATGAAGAAAAGTCAGGACAACCTATTAAAGCCCAGCATGCTCTAGTATACAATGCTGTATTCAGTACAAAATCAGCAATGAGTTCTATTTCAGTCATAGTCATCTGCTCTGCAGTTAGACATTTTTCCAATGTATGCTGTACTCTGCTGTGTGCTGTTGATATTTGAGAATGCTATATAACTGTTTTAGGGTTTTTAGAAATAACACTAGGAGTTTTGGGGTTTAGCAGAATTGATAAGAGGAAAGGCAGCATAAGAGCTCTTGCTTTGATGCGTATTATAATAGGAGGCAAAAAACACCCTGGTTAGCCTTGAGAGCAGACCACTACACTGAGTAGTACTCAGTTCTTTGGGGCTGATTATGGCCTATTGAGGCAGAAAACTTGTTCGAGTTCAAACTCTTTGAATTCCTTGTTCACTCAATAGACTGTCAAAAAAGAGCATTCAATGGTTCATGTAGCAAAATCACCGCTGGCCTAAATTGTTCCTATTTCTCTTTTGCATATGGTGTGCAAGAAAATTTTTAACACTCTTCCGTAGCACCATAATGCTTTGATATGGGTAACATTGCCATAACAGCCTGCATTAGGGAACTTATATTTTATTCTTCTTTTCAGTGTACATAAAAATCCCAGCTTAGTCCTTTTTTGTCTTTTGGATCCTTTGAACTCTTTCAGGCTATTTTTCAAGACTTTCTGTGCTTTGACTGGGCTGTGCATTCACTGTAAAAGCAGTCAATGCCGCAATGAGACCACAAGCAAAACTGTGAGTGTCTTAAGCAGGGACCACACAACTCTCGTGAGTATTTGCATATTTTAGCAACTCAGTCCAGTGTGAATCTAAAAAGTAAAGAAAAGCCTCTGCTTTCTTCATTAATGGCTTTAATTAAATATCCCGATCCCAGCTACTTTTGCAACACTGCCCTACCTGTTCCAAGCTCTCAGCTTCTGGTTTTTAAGTCCTGCCTAGACATTATCATTAGAGAATATGTTTACACTGCCAGCGAGATTCCAGAATAAAGTGCAGATTCCGACACAAAAGTAGACACCCTGAAGTAGCCAACCTCAGGCTCAAAGAGAGCAAGTCCAAAGCTGGACTGCTCAGTTCATTTTCCAGCTCAGTAGTTGTAGTAATCCAGCCTAGCCAGCTGCTAACAAGATTGGGTCTGAAGTTTACCTCCACAATGAGATAATCAGATTACCAGCCACAAAGATCAAATAATGACCCAGCTTTAGAGCAAGTTCAGCAGGCCCTTGATAGCACTGTGTGGTCCTTGAGACTTGATTAAAAAATTAAATGGCTAAACTTTACCTCAATATTTCGTATTGGGATTTTGAGTGACTTGATGATTCTTTTCATACAGCATTTTCCTTTTCTTTCCTTGATTTAAAATTACGAGGTAGCAGAATAGGAGGTGGCCCCTGCTGAGCAGTTGTTCTTGAGCCGGGCTTTAAATGAAGCACGCAGAATTTTTAATTTGGGAAGAAGATGATGGAGAGTAAGCTTGAAATAATTCCTGAGAGAGGAGGTGGGCTACAGTGGAAAACACGTCAACAAACAAACAAAATCTTCCCAAATCCCTCCAGTCAGGCATCTCCACATGCTATGGTGCCTGTCCCTGTCCTGCACTGTACCGCTGGAGCGGGATGACTTTGGTGTCTGTTCCATGCAATAACATTTGAAAGTTTCAGGTTTGGCTACTATATGATTGCAGTTTCAGTAGTAAAGGGATTATTCTGAGAGGCATACAAATGTGATTGTCTCCCAGCAGATGGTGCGCACTGCTTCACCTTTGAGAAAAGTTAATTAAGCCAAGCATATTGTGCCCATAGAGAGGAAAATGTAGATGAATATTGAGCAATCAAACTCAGTGTCTCCTTTTTTCATGCCTTTGCAATGGGACACAGAATCCCATTGAAAAAGAATTATGTACAGAATCAAATTAATTCACGTCCAACTTTACTCTCTTCCCACGTTTTAACAGGGGTGCACACCAGGCCCTTCAGAAGTTTTGTCCACGATCAATGGGCCACACTGCTGTGTCCACTAAATTAAATGAATCAGTGCAGAAAAATCTCTTGTGAGATATTAAAAGGGTGAAAGACTGTTTAATTCAAATCCTTCCGTAGTCTTTTCACAGCCCCTTTTACATAGTACAGTATAAATTATTAACTAACTCCTTTTATCTCAGATCAAATTACAAAACAGAAACAATTACCCCCTTGTTAATGAAAGCGAATGGTTCTAATAATTATGAAAGTTGGGCTGTGCTTTGTTTGGGTTGGCTTGGGTTGATTTGCTTCTAATTCCTTGTTTACAGTTTGTTTTGAGAACAGCAGTTAATCGACCTGATTTCAGGTGAGTTGCAAAAAGAAAAGCACTTCATTTTTAAAATGCAGGTAAATATAATTCTTGGTGAATATGGGACTTGAGACACAAATCTCATGCTCCCTTCTCCCTCTTACACCTCCCCAATTCCTTGCCAGCTCCTGTTTGTGCATTGACAACATGTTGGGAAACAGGGTCATCCTGCTGGGATTGGGTAGGAGATTTTATTCCACTCCTTTCCCTGCAAGACAGGCAATTTTAGATAGAGTAATTGGGAGGGTTGTTGCAGACTGTCTGAAGGGCACTTGTGTTTGGCTGCTTTCTTGTGCAGTGGCTGGGCACAAGAAGGTGTCCCTGGTGTAACTGCATGGCATCTCTGGAAGGGAGTTAATAAGGTGGCAGAAGAAAAGGAGAGGTTTCAAAAGTGCTCAGTTTATTTTGAGCTCATAAACTCATTGATGAGTAATGTCGGTGGCATAAGACAGCTGTGAGAAAATTGCCAAAATCCGTGAAGGAAAGAAGTGGCCTGTCAGCTGTCTCTGCCTTACCCTGCCCTGCAGCCTTGCCAGGGCCCGGCAGCCGTCCAGCCCAGCAGAGGGCTCGGCTGCTCGGGGGTGCTGAGGGGATGGGAGACCTTCTTTTATTGGCCTTGATAGCAACTGTTTCTTCCTCCAGTAGTGCCGTGGAAAGTTGCTGGGCTATAAACCAGCTGGAGCTTCCTTGGGCACAAGGTTTGCTTTTGGACAACGCAGCAGTCAGCACACAGTTGGGCCAGGAAAATTTAAAAGAAGCCTCTAGTTCCATCCTGAAATCCTGGAGCAGACCTTGTATAGAGGAGAGGCCCTGAAAAGAGACACAGGGTGAGCAGGAGCTGGACATGCCAGGATGTGTGACAAGCCACCAACTGCTCCAGTGGGCTCAGCAGTCACTTGGAAGAAAACACCTTCTGAGCCTTGCTTGCATGCTTTTTAGCTGGGGAGTTGCCTTGGATACTAAGGTTACGTTGAATTGGAAGTAATGGAAGTGGGAGAAAGAGATAGTAAAATATGATGTGTCTGGAGGTAAGATCTTGGCCACCTTTTGCACTGTTGAAGATATGATAAATGTTAAATTGATTTTTTAAAATAATTTTTATTCAGGAAATGCTTGAACGAAAATTTTTGCAAATGTCTTCTCAGATCCAAGGTGGATTTTCAGGTGGAGAGTCTGAAATAGATCCCTGGACCCACCAGATGGGTCAAGAGGATGTTTGGATGCCAAGACTTAGGGTGCAGGAACTTGAACTTGAGTTTTCTGGTATCAAGAGAAAGGCAGGGAGGCAAATATTTCAGTCAAAAAATACTATGTAGAAGTGGGAGAATATCCTAGTCTATCCTGGAAGTAAAATGCACTAATGAAAATGGGATCACATGGCAGGAGTGTGCAGGTACTACTGCATTGCTGGCCATATTTTAGAGAGGGAGAGAGGGAGGGAGAGAGCATCCTTCTCAGAGTAAATGTAAATAAATCCTGCTGTGAGCAGTACAATCCTTTGTGTCAAGTTGATCACAAATCCTGGTATTCATCTTCAGGGAAGGAGATGATGTATGTAACTGAACACCTGCAACCACAGAGCTTTTATTGTGGAAATTCTGCTTGCTGACCTTCTTCCACTTTGGAGTTCAATTTAACGTGTGCTGTATTTCTGAAAGCAGTAGATCAAAGCATCACACACTTACTCTGTGGACCTCTTTCCTGTATTCCGATCCTATTTGCTTACTTTAATGGCAGAGTTAAGGTTTTACTATTATTTGTTCCTGCTACAGAACCAATACAACTATGAGAGAGTAATCAGGGTTTTATTCTAGTAATCAGGATATTGTTTGTATGAATAGGAAATTAGTTTAAATTGAAAATCTACTGATGGTCCTCGCTTACACCTCCTGTATTTGTGATGGTTTAAATGGTGTGAAGATAGAGGGGAGACCATCAGCTGGACTGCTAACTTCTACTATGTGTGATGAAGCACAAGGCAAAGGGAGCTCAGCCTGATTTGCAGGTTCTAAGCTGGATTTGCAGTGGCTCCAAGAGGATGTTTCTTAAAAGCTTATATACAGGTTTTATTTTATTTGTAAATCACTGAGACTCAATAAACATGGGGCTCCACTATACTGGTTTCCAATGACACTTTTTAAAGCTGATCCACTTCATGAAGTTCAATACTATCTGCAGTCTCCAATTTATATTTTAAAATGACAGAAGATTGCAGCTTTAAAACCCTGGACACCAAGGTCTGCCTGCTGCCAAAATCTGGAGCCATGCAGGGCTGATGCAGTGCTGGGGAGCTCTGCGAATCCCACAGCTACCTGTGCTGTGCTGAGCTTGCAAGATGTTCTCCCCACTGGTGCCTCCCTGAGCACATTCCCTAGCAACAAATACCTACAAATTCAAAGGTATTTAAAGTACTTGCATTGCCTTGTGCAATCCAAGAAATTGTCTTGTACCCACCACAGAAATATCACAGCTCTGTCAAAGATGTTGTTATCTCCACAAAGATTACCTCCCTCTTGAACTGAAGCTTCAGGAAGTACAGCTGAGCTAACCTGATCATTAATGTGATGAAGTATTCTCACCTGGAGGATAGTTTGATGTCTTCTTTTTACTTCTGTTCAATGAAGAGGAATTTGATGTACTACAAAACCAGAAGAAGGTAGAATCAAAGAAAAATACACATGGGAGGCCATTTTAGCACAAATTTCAACTAGAGCTGAAATGCATGTGCCCTTTGCAACCATACCTAAACTGTGTTATGGAAGGAGACATTGCTTTGTATCTTTCCTTGACTTTCAGCCTCTCTGTGGAATAAAATGCACTCAGGTGCTTACTAGCCATTTACCTCCGATGTATTGTCAAAATTCAAGTCTTTCTTGATGGTTTGCAGAGCTTAAGCATACCTATAACAGACTGTTATTTTACAGTCATTAAATAATGATGATACTCTCTGCCAGCTTTCTGCTGGCTATTCTTAGCAAAAGTCAGAGGAATTTTCTGGTAGAGAAACATTTAAGATGCAGTGCAGTATCAATAGCAGCTCTAGAGGTAAGTTATTTTCTTTGTGATGTCTCAGCTGGTTTCCTTTCCAGAAAAAATAAAGGCAAGAGGGGACCACAAAGCTCAACAGATCTTCTCGTACCACTGTTGCTCCCTGTACATGGACAAGAGATGATTATATTATTTTATTATACTAATACAAAAGGCATTTGACATCTTAGGATAATGGTTTTAATTCTGAAATTCCAGTGAGTGAATTAATACTGTGAGTGCAATAGGTTGCACTCACAGTAAAAACCCTCTGTTGTCAGGAGGGAATATGATGCTTGCAGACCAAGGATGCACATGGGAATGCCTGTACACTCTGCAGTGATGGGAGTGTGAGAGGGTGGGCACACAGGGCTGCTTCCAGTGGTCTGCCCAGGACAGAAGGAGCAGTGAGCCATATGCAACAAGAATCAAGATGCTGGAAAGAAGAATTCAGTAAAGATTACTTCAGAAAATAGTGGCGTATGATCTAAGGTCACAACACATTTACCTTTTTCACTTCGGTTTTCTTCTTAAACTGTCTTGTATTTGTCTTTTCTTCACATCCGTGTAATGATGTACAGCTACAGGGCTAACATTCACATTTTGCTATGATTGTCTTCAGCAAATACGTCTGAAGCGGCTGCAGGGCTGAAAAGGACTCCTCAGCCAAAGTCGTTGTGACAAAGTAACATAAATGAGAAGAACCTTGCACACTTGACTGTACTTGGAAGATGTGTTACTTTGTCAAACTGTAATGTGGCTTTGGCTGTCTGAGCTGGCTGGGGAAGCTTTCTGTTTCCTTTTGCCTCCTTGAGTTGCCCGAGTTTACTCTCACTTTTGATTTCAGAATGATTCAGAAGCACCCTTGAGATGGCCTAGCTACTTGAGCTTCCAGCCAGTGAGAGAGAAATTGTGCTTGCAGTGTGATGGAGAACACTCTCTACAAACTGCTCTCCCACTTGCACTGCTGTTCTTCAGATCTAAGGCACAGCAGTGAGTGCTCTATTGTGGTCTTCTAAACTTCCTGTCATAGTCTATATTTTGCTCAATAGGTTTCTGAAGGAGCGTATTGATTTCACTGCAGAATGACAGTGACCTTTACATGTTGCTGTACTTTATCTCACATTGCGATAGCCCCGCTGAGTCCCTCTAGCCCTGACCCCACATCCAGCCTGTGAATCAAGAGCTGCACATTTTGAAAAACTGCATGTTTACTCCAAGTGGGTTGGAGGGCTAAAGGGGAGGACTCAGATATCTAAATATTCAGCAGCCTTCTACCATTTGCACTGCTCAAAAGTTCGGTATTGCAGAGATCCACCTGTGATTCTTCCTTGTGACATGTGCAAATAGAATGCAGCTGTGAAGCCCTGCAAGGAGGTGTGAACAGGTTCTGGAGGTTTGCTGGTTTCAGTGTTCAGTCTTGGGAGCAAGCTGTCTGTCCAAAGATGGGCAACATGAAGTTCTTGTCTTGCACTTGTGAGATTTTAGCACTGCTCAGGGTGAGCAGAAGTTAGTGCCTGAACACTGGTGCCCGTCTGGGGGTTTTCTTATCTACCTGCTCCATCTCCAGGGCAAAGAAGATGTCACTGAAGATGGAGAAACCTTCATTCATGTAGAGTTGCAGCTCAAGAACAAGGTATTACCCCTGTGGATGTCGAAGGAACAGAGGAACCAACAAGCAACCTTGTGACAAATGTTCATCAAGGTGCACATGCTCTTTCAGTTTGCTCATTGATGAGTGCTGAGGGTCAGGCTTTTCACCTGATGACATGGCGTTTGATGATTTGTAGCACTGGAAGTAGAGGGTCCCAGACAGGAGATAAATCCATTAGAACCATCTTGATTTGCAGATTCTGCTGGATACCAGTGTGTTCAGAAACAGGGTCACAGCAATTTGTTCCCATCTGAAACCAGCATCCTCTTCATGTTGGCCTGAGACACATCAGGAAGTTTAGTAATAAATAAGAACTTTCAATTTGAAACAGCACTCTGCAGAGTTTCAAGAGAAACTAGAAGGAGATTCCTTTCCTCCTGCTCTACCAGCTAAGAAATGTGTATCTAAATACATATATAGATACATATACCAAACCATATGGGAAAAATTGAGATAATATTGAACAAATATATGACCAGTGAGAGAAAATCTATAATCATGGCATTAGCTCTGCAATACCAGATCATCAACAGGTACTTCTAACATATTGCCTTGCCCCAGAAGTTAAAAAAGAAGGGAAGACCCATCCTATTTTACTGTGAGTTACTAAAGGTTAAAATTTGGAACTATCTCAAAGCCTAATAGATCAGAAATATTGATAGGTACTCAGTACCTTGAGGGTTTGGTATGGAGATGACTTGGGCATTTAGGCGTTTAACAGGTATATTAACTAATCTGAACATTGAAAAAAAGGCAGCATTAACACAAAAACAGATGTAAATGCTCTTCATGCAACGAAGTTCACCATTTTTTTCTCCACTGTGGATATGCCTAGAAATATATTTTTCCCAGTTTCTGTGGCTTACAACTAGTCACTATTCCTTTCCTTGTTTGACTGTAACTAGTTCTAACTATTGGTATTATCACAGTCTAAGAGAGCAAGTAATTTCTTATTTATTGATTTATCTACAGTACAAAATACATGCTTTGAGAATTAGTGGGATATATTTAAAATCCTACAACTGATGTAAGCTCTTATCCTAAAAATTTTGAGTACTTTAGCACTTGTGAAATGCTAGTGTGGGACAGTGCATTCCAATTCTGAGCTTAGTGAAAATGACCTGGGAATATCAAGGGCTGAATAACTGCTGACAAAACAACTGGATCTTCTGTTGAAGAGGAACTGGCAAAGCCTGGCATTTCTCAAGGCCAATTTTGTTACCTGACATTCTGCCAAAAAGGAGCTACAAGTGACAAGGTTAAGGGCTCATCCGATGGCTGTGAAATCAGCATCAAACAAACAGCCACAGGGAGTGCCAGACCATGTTCAATCCTTTGCCTGGAGTCTCCTAATATTTGGATTACTCTTGACAGACAGAGCAAAGGCTGCCACTGGCCTAGGCAAGCAGAATGAGCAACACAAAACAACTTAATACAAAGCACGCAGATAGTGACACAGTGGCAGAAGCTGCTGGTGAGCCTTTGCTACTTTTAAAGTCTCTATGTCTTAATTTACATTTGTCTGAATCCTTCTTCCTCTCATGAAGAAAAGAGTTAACACATAGTCAAAAGTCTTTTCTGAGCACTGGGCAAAATGGCAGTTGGATATTTTAATCTGGTATATAATAAGGATCTGACAACCACATAAACAGAACAAAATTTTCCAATTGTGTATTGAGTTTGTGGCTCAGGCTACAATAAAGAAATTTTCTTTGCAAGTGGAATGACTAGCCAAACAGTGATTTTAGCCATTTAATAAGGTTTCTTTTGCAGGTGACCACTTTGTTGATGGCCAGGTTAATTTGATCACACTTGTTAATTTGAATCATGTTCCTTAAGAGCATAATGATAAGACCTCCATAATTGTAAGGATTGTCAGTATGCAACTAATAGTTCTTTCACCATTTATTCAACTTTAGGTGGCAAGCTGTGCTTCAACTGCATCTTCATGATTGCTCTAAGAGTTCTTATACTCTTTTCAGAAAGAGGAGTCTTTGCACACCTTCAGTTGCCCATATTCCCCCAGATGGTCCAGCTGACATTGGCAAGGATGATGAGTTACAGGCAGACTGGATCCCAATGCATGTAACATCCCATGGAGCAGCAGAATATGTTAGACATCCAAATAGAGGAGCCATTATTTATAAGAAAGCAAAAGTTTGATTGTCATTTGACTGTGCAAACATAAGCACTCCTGACCCAGCAATGTAGAAGAAGTTGGATTTAATTACTTATTTGCACTGCACAGGTGAGATACAAGGGACAGGTAGATGTGCCTGGACTAGTTTTCATCTGTGAAGGAGTTGCAAGGAGAAACTCAGGGCTTGATTTTTGCTTTCAGTGGAGACTTATGTGGTCACGGCTTGTTCAGTGTCACTGGACAGAAGCTGTGTCAAGAGAACCTGCAGACTGATGCTGCAACATAAACACCACACTGTTGGAGTGTGAGTTTTATCTGCTTGTTGTAGTGCAGTTACCTCCATAAGGTCTGACACAGAGTGAGGATGTGCTGCAGCAGTTACTGGTGATGGTTTCATAGTGGTTGCTGACAATGATCACTTTCCTATATATGTGTGTAACTGTTCAAACTATATTGATGATTGTTTGATAGACACAGAGTATGTTGTTTTCTTACCTATCCAGTTCCCTCCATGGTGATTACTTTATTGGAGTGAAGAGGCATGTTATACACATATTGGCTGTCATGAAATTGACACCTAAAAAGTCAGGTACAAACAACTATTCAGAACAATTCCCTATAGGCTATAGCAAGCAGGACAATCATAACCTCACTCTGGTCCATATGTCCTCTAGAAGACAAAATTGAGTAAAGAGTCATGAGATGATGTAGTTTCCTTGGTCCTCTAAAACCAAATGCAACTTGTGTTTTTGAGTTAAAAAAGGAAAGCAAATGAAGAGTGAGGCAACTTTGGGGTGATAGCCTGGTCTCTTTCAATTTGCTGAATTTCCCATTGGCTTATGCATTCATAACATTCAGCATTTAACTTGAACTCTGTACACACAAAAGAATCTGCTGAGGACAGTGGGAAATAACATGAATAGAGACAGGTAATAAATAAGGTGTATATGGGTTTATATATGGATCCATCCATTCTACCTACCCACATACCTAAAGGACATATTACTGCAGTAGCTTAGCATCATGTCTTATCCTTGGCATGTTCATGTTTATGTATTTCTTTCCTGTGAAAAAAATGAGGCAAATTGCAGTGTTTGTTTATATTCCACATATGTTGTATGTTATTTATTCATCCTTTTTTGCTCTTACATCTAAGTATTTCAAATCATCTTGACATCTCATCTATACACAAAGCTAGGGCATTTGGCATTTCCACCAGTTTTACAACCCAGTGAAAAACATTTGTTTTATTTTATTTTATTTTTTTTGTCAGTGCATCATTGCAAATTTCTGTCATGGAAGAAAGTATTTTTATCCATACAATCTGAGGTTTTGCTTCATAAAACCAGGAGCTGCTCATATCCTTGTGGAGGCAATTGCATAGGGTGAGAGATTAAATTCAGATTTTGCTGTGGCTGATCCTTTATTAAGTTATTTTTCAGAATTATATTACCCAGTCTAGCCAGAAGACTGGCCAAAGGGACAGCAGGAGGATTGACTGAGAGACAGGGACCATGTAGTTCAGACTGGAGGAGCAATTGGATAGACCACTGCCTGCATTCCACTCCTGTGTGGTTCAGAGGCTGGCTCCTCCAGCTTCAGTGCAGAATGAAGTGGGCCTGTGTTTGTGGTGTTTATGATGCAGGATAGAGAAGAAGGTTTTAGAGCTCCTGGAAGAGGTACAGTAAAATCAGCATCTGAGCAATGCTTCTGGTTTTTCACCCTAACACAAACTTCAACACGGTATTTCTGAGACCATACAAAGTGTACATGATAGATGCCTTTCTCCCACAACTCCAAGTTTCACCACCTGTCTGAAGGATGTGATTGAAAAGCGGATGTCCTTTGAATGGCGTATTTTGGGGCTGATCAACACTTTGTGGCTTGATTTAGTTTTCCACTCTGCCTTGCCCTGCCTGACATGCAGAGCAAAATGAATGTCTCTAGCACTGGTTTTACAAAAGTGTGACGGTTTTGGGCTATTTGGGTCAAATTAAGCAACCAACAGACTTTTTGAGTATCTGGTGCCCAAAGTAGGGCCTTGGGGTCACAGTCACTCTGGCTGCTTGCTCCACATGGTGTGGGCATTAAAGGCCACTGAAGTCTGTGGGCCGTTTCAGGATGATTTTGAATGAGCTGTCAGGCCCCTGGAGAGCAGAACTGTAGCTTTGTCCAGCTGGCTACACGTCAGGTTCTGAGTTATCTGGTAGAGAGAAAAACATCACTGCTCTGAGATGTGAGAAGTGGAGGATGTGAAAGCAGTGCTAATTCCTACTTCTGCTTCTAGTCAAGCAGGTGAGAAACGAAATTGAAAGGAGCTGCACAAGGAGCTGGAGAGTTTGTAGCTTAAAACAAAGAAATAAATTTTAAAAAGCGGAGCAACAGATTCAAGTTCTGGGTGTGATGGGGTTTTGGGGAGCTGAAATTTCATAAGGCAGCTTGTCATTTGGCTGTTGAATTGCAGGTTCTGCTTTTTTAGAGGAGGAAGGACTCAGGCTGCTCAGCACTGCAGGAAAGCTAGTGCCTTGTCTGATGTCTCACAGTAAGATGCAAGAAAGAATTCAGTGGAGGCTCCTTTTTCAGCTGATCACCAGTGAGCAGACAAGTAATTTCTAATTAATACTCATCAAATTAAACCAAGTTAGTCTGACCAAGACAAGAGGTATTATATCAGAAGCTGATCTGCCATTCAGGGTTTTAATTTTCTGGGCCAACTATAAGGCTCTCCTGTGTTCTGATATCCTTACCTGACTCTTAAATGCTTTAATAGAAAATGGGGCTTTGCATACAAGTACACAGAATGCCCTGACTCAGTGGTCTGCCTCCCTCTGAGGGTAACACTTCCTGGCCCAGTTCTGGGCATGGGCATGTTCTGCTCTGTAGGTCCCTTTGTGGGGCTGTGCTTCCTGTTGGTGCGTATTCAGACAGGAAAGGCAAAACACAATCCTTTATTCTGTAGGTGTAGGAAGAGCAATTTTTTATTTTGAATCTTTTGCAGTGAAAACGTGGCAAGAGTTGGTAACTGAGATCACTGCATTTCAGATGTGAGACTGAAGAAGGCTATGTATCCTCACTATAACGTATTTCCTATTTTTTGTTTAGTGTTATGTTAAATTTCACTGATAAAAACTTCTAATAAGGTATTAAAAAGGGCTGGAGATTAGCAAATTACACCTTTAAAAAACTGAACAGTACTCGTGTTTTTTTATACAACACCATTATCAATTTGCATCTTTAAACAGGTATAGTCTTTCTCTGATGATGTCTCTCTTTTGATTAGCTGGAAAGATTCAGTTTTACTTTGTCTGTGTTGCACTTTCCTAAGCACACTTAAAGCAAGCCAGTAACAAAAAGCAACCCAAATGTTTAAAGAACTGGAGTGTGATTCAGCTTATTGTAGCCTAGGCTGTCAGAGTTGACTGGTAATTTTGCTGAAGAGTAGCCCTGCAGGTTATTAAAGAAAAAAATTAGTTTCTGAGAATATATCAACAAAAATTTCTTCATGCTTGACAGTAACATACCCATAACCTCCTTATTTACCAAACTGCCTTCAGGGAATAGTACAACCTTCAGCCTGCTATCGTACAGTGATCTGTGCCTGTTGGCAGAGCAATCTTGACTGATAATTCCCATCTTTCAGCCTGCCTTACCATATCTGTTCAAATTGACTTGTCCCAACAATAGCACCCAAGGAGGCACCTTTTGCTAGAAGGTCAAGATGTGAGAGGTCAGCAACCTGGCATGTCTGGGAGGTCTGAGATGTATGGACTCAATACAGATTTGTTGCAATGTAAATATCATAAATAGGGCCATGCTGTTAAACATATGCAAAGAATTCCTTTAGCTGAAAGATGCTTGAAATCTTTTTACAATGTTGTTTTTATTCTTAACGGTGAAACCAAAATCTTATCTTTATTTTCTTCCTATTTCATCACCTCATAAATACTTAAACTTGTTATCAGACAAAAAACAAGCAAGGAATAGTCACTTTTATAGGTTTTTTTTTTCCTCCACTCAATTCATAACAATTAACACATTGATGGTGAGGCTTACAGATTAGTTCAATTCTGTCTAGACTTCCACACAGGCTAACTAGGGTGTGGTGCAGGCTGCAAGACACTGTGGCAAGTCACAGCTTAACATCATCAGGGAGCCATGCTTGCTCATCTCTCAAGGAGAAGGTGTTCTCTGGCATTAAGGGAAGAAAATGAATCTGAAGATGATAGCCTGGCTGCTCACAGTATAAATCAAGGTTATAGAGAATAATTCTTGATAAGTCTGAATCAAACTTTGCTGAAATCACAAAGATGTCAGTGGCCTTTAGGCCTCATTAGTAAAATCAGTCCTCAGTTTTAAAGTTTTCTTGTCTCTGAGTTGGTAACAGAGAGTATATGAGATTTGACTTTTGTGGGTGGCTGAAATGGGAACTCAAAGAAAAGAAAAACATTAAACTATTGATAATTGACACTTCAGACTGAGTATTTTATAATTTTAATGAGACATCTTCCCAATTCGTACATTAACATCATACAAAGTAATATTCAGTGAAACATATTCATTGTCTTGTGCTGAACACATGCAATTTAAGTGTCAAACAATAGGACTTTTGCTCCCTTAAATGTAAAAGCCTTAATGCAAACTGAACTACAGAATGGTTGCTGAGTTCTTGTCAAATTTGCTAGCAATTGATTACACGGGGAAAAGCATGGCGCTGCATCTATGAGCTCTCTGCATGGGGGAATGATTAGATTCTTTTGATCATTGATAAGGGCACATAAGTTCTCAAAATGAATCCACTCCTCTAACTTTTAAAGAAGAAAACAGTCAATCCTGACTGAACATTGATATGTATAGGAGGATCATAAATGTGAAATACAAGGCTGCAGCACAAAAATACTTGAAAAACCAAAATCTTGGACATAGTCTTTGCTCGATTTATCTTCATGCTGCAGGCAGGAGAGCTGTCCCCAGTGGCAATGTTCTTTAGTGGTTTACATGGCCTCTGCACTGGTGGAAGTGTTGTCCTTGAAATCGCCAAGGAATATCTTTATTTCAATTTCAGCTTGAGGTTATCATTATAGTACATTTTAAAGATACGTTTAATTCCCAGTTCATATATGGAAGTCATACAAATTATTGATTTTTAGCCCAGATCATTAAGAATTTTAACACAGGCTGTGGCTACTCAGATAAAAGATGTTCTATTAAGAGCTTAACAAAGGTTAATTTTGGCATATAATTAACTCATCATCTAATGAGCTAAAGACAACTTTATCATTTAATTGCTACAACTGGTAAGAAGTTCAAAGAGGAAAAACAACAGCTTTCAACATCTAAGTGCTTAGAGTAGTAGCTGTGCTTATTCCCTCACCCCAAGGAAGGTTAAAATCCAGACCCTCTTACAAATCCCTTTTCTTTGTGTTTTTCGTTTCTTTCTTCTAAGTCTACTTATGGGAGCAATTCCTTCACCCTTGGCTTGCTGTATCCATTCTTGTATGTTGCAGGATAATATTTAAAATGCAGATGCGTGATGAAATTGTTAGCAAATTTCTGAAAGCATTCAAATGAAAGGGGTGTGGGTAACAGCCTGGTAGAAGATAACACTAGCCACTAGCTCCCTCCCTGTGTTATCCCTTCAGTCCTCAACCTTATTGTCCAGAAGCTGCTGGAGAATCTTGGTAAAGGAAAGGGGAGAGAGCATTTTAGTCAGGCAAGAGTAGTTCCCAGTTGCTGGTATGAAGTAATATATGTGTGACAATCTTCCTCTTGCTTAATGTTGTCAACCTACCAGGAGACTAAGAATTAAATCTAGAAATTTAATTAACCTATGAAATTCTGGACATCAGGAGGAATTTCTTCATGGATAAGGTTGTTAAACATTGGAATAGACTGCCTAGGAGGGTGGTGGAGTCCATCCCTGGAGGTGTTCAAGAAATGGCTGGACATGGTGCTTAGTGCCATGGTCTAGTTTACAATGTGGTGTTCAGTCAAAGGTTGGACTCGATGATCTCAGAGGCTCTTTCTAACCTAAATGATTCTGTGATTCTGTTAATGAACAAACATTTAGTGGGACAGCTCCTCAGCTTCTGTAATTTGTGCAATTTGTCAATTTGAGAATCTGCCTTGTAGAATATGTGGGACCTTGTTTTGGACCTTAGGCTGCTGTCAAGCAGAATGGTCTCTCAATGACAGCACTGGCTGCCCTCATCTTTTGAGAGCTCCTGGTTTGAGTTGCATTTTCCAGTCAATTTTCTATACGGCCCGTGTGGTCTGAACCTGGATTTGCTCTTGGTTCTGAACAAGGCAGAACAAAGAATTTAATGGTGCTTTGGTGGGAGATGGGATTAAAATAAGGTACAGGAAGGAAAAAAAAACTGTGCATGACTAAGGTAGAAAGCGCCAAAGCATGAAACGAAGCAGTTGTGGGTCTGAGAGGGGGAGGAATTAGCAGCTGAGGTCTGTCTGTCTCCATGGAAAGGTGAATATTTAAAGAGAGAATGTCCAGGACACAGTTTGTGATGGAGTTTGAAATTCAGTAGAAGGTCTTCTGTCCTTATTCCTTATACCTTCTTCACATGATGAGAAACTTTCCTGCAAACAAGCACCCTGACAATGACAAACCAAATCCTCATTAAAACAAAGAAAGGTTAAGGGGAAAAAATAACCTATTTAAAATGAGGTAACTCACCAGTCTTTGAGCTGTAAATTGACAATAGGATTTATATAAATCCATAATTGTATCTCTTTTACCTGCAGTTAGGCCAGTTAATGATGAAAAAAGTATACAGCCTATCGTGAGGTTTTAATGAGGATTCTTTTTGCAGAGTTAAAAAAATCCACCAAATTAAATTCTGCCAATTTACTCCATTGCAAATTGAGCGCCACCCTGTGCGCAAAAAACATCAAGTAGCTTAAATCAGTTACAGCTAAATGTGTAAGTCAGCGTGTGCTTTAGCCTTTAGTCATGAAGAATATATTAGATTTTAAAAATAAATGGCTTTCTGCTGAGTCTTCATTGCAATGGCTTTCTGACTTTTAATTAAATTTTCAGTACTTGTGGGTACTTCTTCATGTACTTTGTCCATAGAATTCACAGCATCTCTATCATTATATGCAGTGGAAAACCAGAAGCTTGTTCATTCCTTTGTTATTCACTGGTACAATACCTAGAGATTTTTTTTCTTCTTGTAAGATAAGAGCAAAGCATTTATTGTACAATAATACTCTATAAGAATGAAGCAAGAATGCATAAACTGAACATGATTAGCAGTCGCTGGTAGCTCATTACAGTTTGCTCATTAGACACTTCTGGTCTCTTTCATTGGTGTTAAATGAACTTAATGTAAATTAATAAGTATGGGTTCACATCATTTGTGAGAAGCTCATGGGGAAAAGGGAACTGTGGGTGTTGCTGTCCTCAGTGCGGTGAGCTGCTGCCTGCAGCTGTCGTAAGGAATGGCTGCTCCTCTGTGGGACAGCAGGAGCCATCCCTGCAAGGCTGGGCATTGCCTTTTTCAGCTGTGGCACTTGTGGTTTGAGGGACAACTTCATACCGTCAACTGCTAATTGGGAGGGGGGAAAAGTGGTCTAACACTGGCTGGCTGCTTTCTGCTCCTCTGAGTCCCTGGCCCCAGCCCTGGGAATGGGGTGCTTGCCCTGCAGAGTGTGAGCTGGCTGTCCCTCCTGGCACATGCAAGGTAGGCAGGGGCCAGTGCCCATCCTTGGAGCAGCACGTGTGCAGGCACACTGTGGCAGCCTTGTTCCCTCGGTAGCCAGAGCACCCTGAGCGGCTCCACTCAAAACAGTGTACCTTGCCTGGCTTGTGGGCTGCCAGCTTTCCTACCCACCCGCTCCTGCTGTGTCTGTGGGCTTTGAGATGAGAGGAGTCAGAATGTGCAATTTTGACATGGATTGCAATGTGGAGGAGCAGCCATCTCCCACTGCTCATCAGCCCGGGATTTAATGTGTCACATCCTCTCACAGGTGTGGGTGAGGACATGCTGGAGCTACTCTTGCCTTTCACCCCTGAGAGCCCCTGGGGCTCCCCACCAGCTGGACACTGGGGGTGCCATCCTGCCATGCCTTGGGCCCCCATCTCATTTGCTGTCATGGGCTGCTGCAAGCAGAACATGGTGCTGGTGTGAGGACATGGACTTGGGCAGGCTGAGCTTTGTTGTCTTTTGCTGAGACTTGTGGGAACATGAGCAGGGCCTGCGCCGCGAGCTCTGCCTGCAGCCACACGTCCACAGAGGAGCAGTGTGGGTGACAGCCTGCATAAGGCAATTGTCTGTGTGTCTGGGAGGAAGATATGGAGTCATGGAAATGTGACAGGAGAATGCAAAGGTTTAAAAAAATATTCTTAACTCGCCCCTGCCCATCAGTGTTCATTGCGTGTAAGAAAAATGAATGTGGCTGGGCAGTAGGGGACCGATCATACACTTAATTTTAAGTGTCTCATCACCAATTATCCCCATGCGTATCTATTCTCTTTACTTGATGGACTAAGATTGACTCTCAGACCTGGGCTCTTCCTCCTCTTCCAGTGTTGCTTTCAACGTGTCATTTTTTCATTTGTCTCAGCTGCCACTTAAAAGGCTATGACCCGACCACTTACTGCCTGTGTGGCTGTTTGTCTGCAGCCAGTGTCAGTCTTGGAGACTGGCATGCCCCCCACCCCTCCCAATTTGTTTATTATGGGGTAGCTAAGAGCCTCTTCCCGGAATTTGATGTAAATTCACTGTGAGCTAGGCTTGTATAGAGCAGACTTTAATGGGGACTTCAGAGGTGTGTTGGGTGTGGAGAGAGTAATGGACATTTTCTTTTTTAAGTGTAGGAAAATTATGGTGCTGTCCTTGCAGAGTGTTTCACATTAACTGCTTACATCTGCTAGAGCTGGCTGGAAAGTAGGAATTATGATGGGGAGAGTGGTGGGAGAGAGGAAATTTGAGAAGTGTTTAGTTTTTATTTTGCATCAAAATGAACAGCGTAACTTTTTGAGGAGAAAAAAAGGAGATATTCAGGATCAGTCCTTTCTCCCTTTCTCCCACCTGTTGCTACTCACTGGATGTAGTCAAGCCCTGTTCAAATTCCTACCTGGCTTCTTTCAGATTGAGAACTGGACCAGGATGTTTCAGGCAAAAGTAGCATTAAGTTGGCTGGCTGAGATTTTGGGTGGCTCTGCATGGATAAGGGTGCGTTGGGGTTGGAGGGGGTTTGCAGGGGTTTACGGACCACAGGCTGTGCAGATGTGGCAGCCCTGATGATGCCCTTTCTACATGCATCTCTGCTGACATCTGTGGGACTTTTATCTCTCCTCTTTCTAGTGTTCTGCAGAAATGGGCTCTGGAGTGTATTGTCTATATTTCCCTTTTACTCTATTTTCTAATGAAATCTGTTTTTTTTAAAGAGATCTCAGCCCAGTTGTATCCTCTAAGCCATTAGCTATTCACTTCAAAGATGGTGAAACTGCCACTTATTATGGTTATTGTATCACTTTGCTGAGACAGGGTTGGGTATCCTTCTGAGGAGAGGTGCTCATGGAAGGTAAAAGTAGGGGGGAACGAAGAGTCAGATGTATTTTTTGTTTCTGTAAGACAGTTTGTGTGGAAAGTATCATTATTACATTCATGTGCTGCAAGCAAAGTTGCTAGACACCTTAAACATTCTCCAGCAGATCCATGTGAGCTCTCATTTGTTCAAATTCTGGTAAAACAAGTTTTCTGACCTAAATCAGCACCAGCCCAGAGCTGAGGAGCTGGGTTCTTTATTCGTCAAGGTATGCTCCCTGTCAAAATGCATTTACATAGAGCCCTGCAGCCTATGCACTAATAGCGCCTCCCCCTGCTTCTGCCTCCTAGTGGGCTGCTGAAGGAGGCTATACATATGTATTAAGTTATTAAGCAGTGGTGTGGGTTCTCACAAGTTCAAACGCAGAGCATGCTGTGCCTATGCTCAAACGTCTCCAGGAGGGCCTGGATTAATAGAAATGCAAATGGAGCATCTGCACAAGGCCATATGATTAGAGCCTTCCCCCTCACACCTCAAAGTCAAAAGCAGAAAAACACTGCATGTGAAATACAACCAAAAAAACCTGGTGATATAATATGCAAAGTCTGTTACCAATTTCAACAGCAGTCAGCAAAACATTGAGCCGCACCCCACTTTAAGCACCATTGGCCCTACCTTCTCAAAGGTAAGTGGTTTAACCAGCATTGAACTGCTAGAGTCCTAGAGTCCAGAGTGATACTTGCCTTTGCCTAGGATTCTAAGGAGCTTCAGCTCAGCCCTGTCCAGCAGGAGCACTGTTGACCTGAGGAGAAAAGATCCTGTATTTGCTAACTTGTGCAAAGTTTTTTCCATACTGATGGGGGATTTAAATGTGGCTCATGCAAAAAAAAATCAGTCATTAGTAAAATCAGCTAGGGCGGGAAAAGTAATTTAAATTCTGCTTTCAGGGACTGGTGTTGATACAAGTCCATATGCAATCACTCTGAGTTTATTTCCTTCTACCTGAGAGTAGAATTTGATTCACTGGAGCCATGTATCCTGCTGTGTCAATTTTTTCCATTCTTCTAGAGACACCCATTCAGCCACGGTGTAGACTACTGTGGCCTTATTGGATGTTAGTTCCTGCTGCTATAAATGTGGAATAACCAGAAGGCAGTGAAGCTATTATTTTATGTCCTTGGTCCCAATCAGAGCCATGAGATGAAATGGAAGAGGGTTAAGTTATGAAAAAGATTTTAAAATTTCTCTTTGTGCGTTGGTATAAGATCCCTTAGAGATGTTGAATGAGAATGACTCCTCTGTGGAGAGATCTAGATGTTTCTGCTGGAAATGGAGACTTGTGCCCATTCAATACCCATAAAACCAGGTATCTATTTTTGTCACTTCCTAGCGGTTTGTCTTCTCTGAAGGTAAATTTTCACAGGTTATTGCAGGCCTCGTCTCGCCAGGATCTACTGCAGAGAAGAGAATCTCATTCTCCCAAGAACTTTGCCAGGTGAAGTCTGCAGGGACAGAGGGACAGATGCTCGCCATTCTGTGCCTGCTTGCCAAGTTGTTTGTAGACTTGCAGGGGCATGGCAAAAAGAGAGGTGCTCATGGGGAAGAAGCTTATCTTTATCTTCTACATATGAGACTTCCCGTTGGATGTAGATCTGCTCCTGACACATTTCAGAATGAGGTATGTGAAACACATCTCTCTCATATGTAAGCCTTACCCTCATCCTGTACCATGGATGTATCTATGCAATCAAACATGGTCTTTTACATTTTTGTAAGACTATATACTCTAAACCTTTTTTCTGCTTCTATGCAGTTCTTGTCTGCTTGAACAGGAAGACATCTTGGCTTTGGAAAGTTTCTTGGAGTGAGATTAGAGCTGGCATTCAAAATTTAAGTGACTATTCACAATTCTGTCAGAATAAGAAATCAGACTGATCTTTCACATTTTGTGGAGATTTTATTTAGTTTATCCTTGACAATGACTCTTCTGATGGTAGAGGCTATTCACAGATGCTGATACACTTACTGTCTTTGTGAATAAGGGAGCTAACAGTTGAGCTCTTCCCTGCTTTAGAGTAAGGCTCATGAGCAGCTGTTTTCTGTACATTGGGTCTATTTAATATGTACAGGGTAAAAATACATCTTGCTCTCTGCCTATGGTGTTCTGTATGGAAGTGTGGAAACTAACCTGAACATAATGTAACTTGGTTCGTGAAGGACAGTCCCACATATCTGATCCAAATACCTCTCAGTTACATGATCCTTACAGAGCAGCTGGTGATCTTGCTTACTGCTTTTAGTGATTTAAGAGCTGAAATATTAATATTGCCCTACACACACTGCAGTTATTTCTTCAAAATCAATTGCCATGTTCTCTGGCTATTTCTGTGCTGCTTGCTATTGTAGTCCATGTTTTGGTCACCTGCCTTGTATTCTGGGACCTACTTTCACACATCTGTTGCAATAAACTTGGTCTTCCAAGCTTCCCTTAGAAAACTGGGAGAATTTGTCCTTGTTCACCAACTTAGGCTTTTGAGCTGGAAAGCAAGCCAGAAAAAAGCTATATGTAATACAATATGTTCTACTTTTGTCAAACAGAATAAGAAAAACTGCGGAGTTTTGGGGATTTTGTTGGTGGTGATATTTTGTTCGTTCAAGTTGGGTTTGGTATTTTTGTGTCTTTTTTTTTTAGGCAACTAGAAAGTAACTTGACTTGTGAGAGAAGTAAAATTTTGTATATGTCTTTAGACAGTGTCCCTGAATTGTTGGACTTTTTGTTTCTCTTTGTCTTTAAAATTCACAGGACAAACAAAACTTTGGGCTAGACGGGGAATTGGTTGTGATTCTTCTGTTCAGTGTCAGAATATGTTGACTGTGAGCTGTAGCTCACCTTCCTGGTTTGATAGGTGCTAGCATCCTGCTTCACAGTTTTTCAGCAGAATAGCAGCATGACTGTACGGAGGCCTTGACTCTTCAAAGACATCACTGGATTTATTTGCGTGGTAGTTAATCAATTTTCTTATCTGTCCTCAAACCTTAGAACCAATGGTATGTAAATTCCTAAATAACTGTATGCACCAGGCCTGCACAGACCAAGATAGAGGAAGAATTAATAAAACATACATATGAGCCTCTGCTGATTTCTCCATTAAAGGCTAGTGATTTCCCAGCAGTGAGCACATTTGTATACATACTTCTCACATGCCGTTAACAGAGCTGACCTCTTTCAGCAGCACACACAAACCCAAACTATAGCTACAGGAACCTTTTTATTTCTCCAAGACAGAATATATTATTGTGGTGTTTGCAGTTTGGTGAGGAAATGAATAAAGGAAATAGTTCCCTTAGGTTAGATGAGACTCTGACTTCTAGCATATTATGGGCAGGATGAGTGTCATATCTAATGGGAGAAGGGCCATTCCTGTCCAACCAGTAGCTGCTAGTCTACAGGATAAACAGTTATATATTTCTGGGAACCTGTTTGCAACCTTGCAATTGCCATGGTTGATTCCATTAGAAGAGAAAGAGGAATGGAGAAAACAGAATAGTTTAAGACACAGCACAAATATACAGTAACAAGAAAAAATAATTAATTGCTTACAGCATTTACAAAGCATTTTTATTTGTTCAAAATGTCATTCTGCTCTGAAAAATAGCACATCAGTTCAATATGGATAAATAACTGCTTTTGTCCACTTTGATATCTAAAGCATAGAATTTGTTACATAGAATTTCTTTTAAGTAATAAAAGTAGCTGCCTAGGTGAAACTGTGGCTATTCTATCACATATATGACCTACAATAAAAACCTAAAGTACTCAAATAGTATTTCGAGCAGGACCTTTGCCTTTCAGCTATCTAGAAAAAAATCCATTTAACTCCTATGAAGGTGGCAGAGCAGGGAAATTACAGGTGCAGGTATGACTGAGTAGCATAAGAACCTACTCCTTCCGGTTGACTACTGCCCCATAGCTGTAGGTTAATACAGCCTATAGATCAGATGTCAAATAAATCCTCTGCGAGCTCCTGGACTGCTTCAGGGCAATACCACCCAGGTAAATTTAAATTATATTGAAATGGTTTAGTCCACATAGAGGTACTTGCAACACTGTGGCTGGAATTGGAGCTGGAGCTAACTGCAGGGTTGGTAGTTCTTAAACCATTTCAGCTAGGTCATTAGAGGAGGTGTTGGATTCACCCTATACTGGTTCTTGCTCTATTGTGCCAGAATGTAGTTCCCCAACATGCTCAGCTCCTGCTTGCTATAGTGGCTGAGCTGTAGCATTTCAGAGGATGCTGCAGATCCCAATGAGGCACTTGCTTAGGGGAACATTGCTGAGGAGATCCCCTGGGACAGCTCTTCAGTGCCGTAAAGCGTCTGAGCCCCAGTGAAGCTGTCAGTCAGTACATTGTGCTGCAGCTGCAACACTGTCAGTAATGCTGTGAAGTAAAGGGAGAGCCTGGCTGACGGTCAGATCTCACCTTGAGTCTTCAGGATGAAAGTTACATATCTGGCACTCTTTGAGGTGTTTTTTAACCATATTTAATTAGGAATCTAGGAAGCCTCTCTGAACATGGAGCCCTTTGTTGCTGCTTTCATAATGTCACTTCTCAGAATAGCACAACATAGTAAATATTATTTAGGAAGAAGATAATGCAAAAAGCTGTAACAAATTACTCCTTCAGGAAGGCTTAGGAGTGAGATAGGTGCTCAAAATCTGGAGATAAAGAGAGAATAATAACAAAGAATAATAAAGAGAAAATAATTTATGTGTCCAGGATGAGTGCAGCCTTTGCAGGGATGAAGAGCATTTGTTTGACCCTGAGCACCACTAGAAGGCAACAGAAGTGTCTATTTTTCCTAAAATAAGCAGGATCTCTTCTAGCAGTATTTAGGTATTATCTGCCTGGGCAATGATCCATAGGTGTACCCTGCTTTCTATTTTTGGTCCACATTTGTATTCAGGCTCCCTGGTTCACAGCCTGGGCTGCACGCTTGGTGGTGGCACGAAGAAGGACCACACTAGAGTGCAAAGGTCAGTCTGATTCTTAGACAGTATCTATAGAGTGCAGCAGTGTTCTTCACAACAAAGTCATGACTGGGACCTTCCTTCCTTCAGACTTACTCGACACCTAAGAAATTAGGCAGATTCTTGCCAGGTCAGAGCTGTGATGCTTCACTCAGTTCCCATGGATTTGCTTTAGCTCCATTGCTTCAAAGGAGAAGATATACATGAGGCACAGAGCTTAAATGGCTTATCAAAAAATTACAGCAGGTTTTAGTTAAACTGGGAATAAAATTGTCCAACCTCTTTCCTCACCTCTTTTCTCCTGACCTTTAAAATGAAATCCCTGTAGTTTTTTTTCCTCCTGTATCTACCAATTCATTGTTGATTGGCTGGTCTTTTTGTGTTTATGAATTGGTGACGCCATATGGGAGATATAGTTTGACATTGGCCTGTACAAACTGAGCAAGATGGGAAGCATGCTGTAACAAAAACATGCTTTTATTTAAGTGACAACCTATAGGACAAGCTGAAGAGAGGCAAAGATAGTTTTACATCAGAGATTCCTTGATATAATATGTTCTGCAAAAAGATAGCTGTCTCCGCATAGTAACTTCCTGACTTTTGTATATACCATGATTCTCTTTGTAAGTGCTTCTGAGGACTGCAAGAAAGAGCTCTTAGAGCAATATCAGCCTGTTCAATAAGTCACCTCACATAATACCACCAAGGACAGGTTCAGGTTTCTAGGGAGCCAGTGAACTGAATCAGTGGTGTCCTGTGGACACTACTATATGTCAATCCTTTAAAAAAATCTTTCTGTTCCTGCCTGGGAGTCTCCCAGCCACCACAGTGCTTCTCTCCAAAGTAGCACAAGAAACAGTGATCTCTGCATGTTTGGCTTCTCTTTGAAATGTGACAAGAACACTCTTTCTTGCTGTGTTTTAGTGCAATGCTAAAGGGTGCACTCATTGGACTCTCAGATCTGAAGGAAAAGCAGATATTTTGGTGACTTTTTTCCTTTTAGTTCCCATCTTTCTTTTGAAGAATGACTAGTTTTACAGGTATTGGTCTTCCAGCTGACACACACAAAATTTAAGTGAGATGTGTATTTTTTGACTACTAAGAAGTGCAGGGTTAAAATTCTTTCCTTCTACAGAAATGGTCCTATTGCGAGTTTTTTTTTATCCTTCCAGTATGGTCTGTGTCTCCTCAAAACACAGCCAAAAACAATTGCAGTGTAGCCCTAGTAGAGGTGGCAATCTAATCCAAGTGCCAATGAGAGGTTGACTCTACAATGCTATATCTGATAGATGGGCAGATGAAGAAAAGAATCAGAATTGTGGCTGACTGAGAAACAAGCCGAAAAACTGGAGGGCTAGTCCTCATTCAGCACATTGGTCATTCCAGGTAGTACCATAGCAGAAAACTTAACTGCTGTAAAGTTTATCTCTACAGTGATTCAAGAGATGTCCAGAAATAATTGGAAAATACAAGATTAGATATGTGGGTTCCTTTCTGCCTGGAATATAGCTTTCTAAGACGCTATCAGATGTTTGTGGACATGTAACGGTGTTGGCAGCACTGTGGAAAATATCTTGGACTTATAATGACCACTATGTTTTGAAGGTAATTAAATATGTTTGCTACTCAACAATGTATACTGTGTTGACCTAAGTTTTCAGAAATGGCAGTCTAAAATCTGTGGAGGGCTAAGTAGAGCATGCTGGATACTTGTCACTTTACATAACCAGACTGGATGCTTACAGGTCTAATATGCAGACAAGGGGCCCCTGTGCTTGACAACATGGGCTCCTATACACCCAGCTTCTGAGCAGCTTGATCCTAGACAAGCTGTGGCTGTCTTAACTCCTGTGCTTTACCAATATTATGTCTAATCTTTTAATTTACAGCTTTATACTTGGACTTTCCTCCTCTATGGACATATTTCCTTCATTTCTCAGTCCATTCTCACTTTCGTTGCAGACACTTCTTTGCAGGGCTTTTTCCCCACTCATTGTAATTTCCCTTTCCCATCTCACACTGGCAAAAGCCAGCGGTCTGGTTGGCCTTGGTGCATCATGTACTCAAGTGAGCAGCCTCACCCCTAGACAGGGCACCTGCCCTTGGCTAGCACCTGTCTATTGCCTACACTAAACAAAATGCAAGTGTTTATTGTGACTTTATTGGTAGTCTGAAGAACTCTTTTAGTCCCAATGGGGAATTCCTTGTTAGATGCTGTATAAGATGTGGAAATATGTGGACTTTCAAAGTCTGGGTAGATGGGTTATTTTCCTGTTTAGAATCTTTGGAGATATGTGAGCAACCAGAGTGAATGAGCTCTGGACCCCAGATGCCAAACTTGTATCAACTCCAGCAATGAGAAGGGAAAATCATTCCTGACTGATCATAGGCAAAAGGCTCGTCTTGAAGACTGTTCCAGGTTACTATGCTGTGGACTCTGGATGTACATTGTGCCCGAGTGAGGTAACTTTTGAGACAGAATCTCAGTGGAGAAACAAGAGGTTCTAATTTATTGCTAATAAGTTGAAAAATAAACGATGTTGCACTTCATAAATAGGGTGTTAATGATAGCAATGAAATAATCGATTTCCACTCATTAAGTAACAAACAACACAAGCTGCAAAATTAACCAGTTTGTTTCACACAGTTGGATTAGTGGAGAACCAAACAGGTTCCTCTCACCGATGAATAATGGCCTAAAGAAACACAGTGCTAATCGAGACAACACTGCTGGTAGTAAACAAGTCAATCCTGTATTTATTAGAGCAGTAGAACATGCATAATACATTGAGCTGTAGTTATCAGCTGAACGTTGCACAATGCTGGCAAAATAGTCTGTTGTATCTCTACTAGAAGGAGATTGTTTCCGTGACAGGAAATCCATATGTCTAGGAGGAGAGACATTAATTTAGTAGAAGGTGAGAAGAGTGCCACATGTGGAGTGGGTGGCCTGCTCTTGACTGAAGGGCCATTCAATAATTACTCTAAATGCATCACTAATACAGCAAAGAGCACTGTCAGTCATTCAACACCCTGATTTTTTAAACTTCATAATGTTGCTTAGATTTGACTAGAAGTTTGGAGAAAACCAGGGGTAGTATCTATAAAATGGAAAAAGTGAAAATATTATACTAGGCAAGTCAGATTGGGGTTTTTTTGCACAGGAAAGTGCAGAGATTTCAGTGTCTGTGAAGCAAGCATATAGGAAGGGGTTTCAACTCATTTGACTTCTTGTAGTGTACAATTGGTTTGGCCCGGAGAACAGCATGCTAAATTGGACCTTGGGAAGCCTGTTTTGCCTTTGACCTGCTAGATGATCTTTGGCTTAAATGTGCCTTTTTCTGACACGTGCAAGATGGGGATGATGATAGTGCCTATTGTAAAGCACTTAAAGAGCTGAAAAGTTCCATGTGGAAGACATGTAAGGATCACTAATTTCTTTCTTTTTGCTGAATGTATATTAGCTTTAAATTTACTGGTTGTAGTGGAATTAATAATGCTGGCCTCATTGGAGGGGTTTTCTCACTGAGGTGAAATTTTTATTTTGTCTGCTTTAGCTGACTGTTTGCCTACATTCAACAGATTATGCTGGTGCCAAGAAACAGCTTTATACATTGCCAGTTTAATAAAGAATAGATTTAGTGCTGAAACATTTGGAAGGTGGTCAGTTAGAAAATTAAGGCTAACAGTAACTGCTATTCAGTAAGCTTCAATTCAGGCTCACAAACCAGTTAATTCTGAAGAGTTGATGGTCTTCCCTGAATACTCCTTGATTTTGTCTTTGTTTTAATTCAAGCATAATTGTCTTTATGGCAATGTGATTTATTGTGACTAAGTGCTAGTTGATGGTGTTCCTTATACTGAGTGCAGATCTTGATCTTTGAAAAAGTCAGATAGAAGATATTTTCAGTTTAAGATTGGCTTCATTATCAGAAGCTAGAGGTATCACAATTTTTTTCTTAACAGATCATGTCATGGCACACAAGAAATGTGATTCTGCAGAACTGCAAAATCCAAAGATAATGAAAATTCATAAAGAATTGATAAAAAGAAGAGGAAGTATTAGGGATATTCCTGAAGAAGCTGTATCAGTAGGGGAGTTTCTATTACAGGTAACTGGAGTAAGTCCCTCAGGAGTCTTCTGTTTTCATCTATTTATTAAACAACTAAGAGAATAAGACAAACTATAAATTAATTATACTTGCCAGCAACATAAAGCCAAGGCAGTGGTGAACACAGATAATGCTATTCATAGACAACAGGGGGCCAAATTTTCTCCTTGCTTACACCTGTTCAATCTTACTGAAGTCAATGGGATTGGACAGGTGTAACTGAGGGGAGAATGTAGCCTCAGGCTTTTTCTACAAAGGGGTGGAGAGCTGGTGAAAGATGCTTAATGTTAATAAATATGAAGTCTTATCCATTAGTCTGAGATGCACAAAAGACAAAGAACAAAGTGAACAGAGAGATGAGGTGCACAAGTGCCCAAAGCATGGGCATTTTGCATACAGGAGCTCTGGTGATTTCAGGGAATGCTGTGAGACCTCAGCCCAACCTAAAGCCAGGTGGCTTTTGTGGTAGCTCAGAGGAATTGCACTGATGAAGGATTTTGAGTGTTTAGGTCTGTGTACACAACCTGCAAGGCAGATTGGAACACAGCACATAGCTGTCGTTCTATTTATTGGTGACTTACATATACAGTAGTAATGACTACCCCTTATAAATTGTCGTCTCATAAACAGATTAAGTGCCAATACCTTTCAGCCCTGTAGTTCTCTCACTCAAACTGTTCACCACACTCTTGTCTGATAAAAGGTATCCACAGCCTTACATATTCATTCACAATCTAAATCTGAGGTTACCAAGGTAACAAGCAGGTTAATCAGCTTCACCACACTTTCCTTAATTGAGGGAGAGTACTCCATTCTCCACTTCAGTCAGCTAACTACAATAGCCTTTTTTAGTTGGCTCTCATAGACTGTTTTTGATCCACTTGACTCTGAGACAGTTCCCCTCTTCAACTATAGCGTACAGTACTGTACACTAACAACAAATGTGATTGAATTGCTGAATTACACAATGTGCTTTCCAACTGTCTTCTGCTACAATGTTCATACATAATTTATACTGGAATTGCATTAGGTTGTGTCCTTTGCATGAGATTGGCTGTCTTGTAGCTAGTAGTGCCAGCCCTGTGATGGAGGTGGAGCAGAGCCATTCTGCACTAGCATGGCTTTGGGAGATTGGCCCATGACTGAAACAGTGCAGCTGCACATGGGACTGGGGAGCCTTTCCTTGCTCTGCCTGTCTGCCTGAGGTGTGCTCCCTATCTCAGTTCTCTGTCAGTAAAAGTAGTTCTCCATCAGTACAAGAGAATCTAATTTCCTACAGATGTATTGTTGATTTGGATTCAGATAGTGTGTGAAGTGCTCTAAGGCAATCTGTGCTACTGCCTCATTTTTTCTGGGACCCCTTACCTCTAAAATTTTAAAAGAAAGGTAAGACCATGCTGTATCAAGCGCTTTTTGTGAACTTTCAGAGCTTAGCCTTAGTCTCCCTCACCACCATAATCTCAAAGCTCACAATGTTTCCTAAAAGGATTTCAAGTGGTCTGCAATACTTTTTGTAAACTGCTTAAGCAGGGAAGCATATAACAGTCACTGAAATGAAGCAGCTTGTGCAGTGTAGCATGTATTCATCATACACAGAAATAGTATCCAGCAATTACAGGCAGAAAGTAAACTGCTTGTAACAACTTCAGGGGGATTCAAGTCGGAAGAATGAATTAGAGCTGCAGTATTAATAAAACTGATGCAACTCATAGCAGAGTCTGGACTTTTATTTATATACTGTGGAGGGATCTCTAGGTTTATGTCTGTCTTGTGAGATGGGAGCCATAATAACACAATGCCTTCTAATGCCAGTCTGGAAAGTGAAGCAAATAACAGAACTTTGCCCTAGTTTGTGAGTGTAAGGTTTTCAATGACCTCTTCAGACACCCTTCCTAACCACCAATGTAACCCTAAATCCACCTAAAGCCACTCAAGTACCCCTAAATTTGAAAGGGAAAAAAAAAAGTGAAGAAGTATTAAGAATTTTAAACCAGGACATTCTTTTAGTGTTTGTTGCTGAGAACATGAAAGGTTGATTTGTGATGAGAATAGCTGGCTTCAAATTTTCACCAGTATGGGACTTCTAAATGCCTGCTACGAGCAGTGTGTTTTTATTTATTGGGGTGTGTGCCTCTCTTTAAGTTTGGGAATCATCAAAATAGGGTAGACTCAGCCTTTGTAATACAACCCTCTAGGAACAATTTTATTCAGTCAAAGTAATACTGAGACCTTGGAGAGGAGAATTGATCTAAAAAGCATATTTTTTTTAAGAGAAGCCCTTGCACCAACCTTCTATTCTATATTATCATTAACAATTTCTGCTAACCCAGGAAGATACACTGCTTTCTAAAGTAAAGCTAAAGCTCACTCAGCTATGTTAGAAGCAGATTTTTGAATCCCTTAGTTCCTCAAGTCTTTAATACTGCCTGTAAATCTTGACAAATTACATTTTTGGGCTTCAAACAATGTTTTTTTTACGAACTTTTTCAACTGTCCCCTTGAGAAATATCTAAATGACCCAAGAACTACTTACATTTTTTGCACTGTGTAAACCAAAATTTCACAACTGCCTATAATTTGAGATATTGTATCCCTTTGTCTTAGAAAAAAAGGAAACAATCCACAACCCCAAGCTCTCACAAAATCATGTTTGCTTTTTCCTTTTGACTGCATATGACAGAAAACCAGCTCCCATGTCTGGGGCCCCAAATAACCAAGACAGAAATCTGTTATTTTTTAAATGAAAAAGACTCAAAGTTTAAAAAAGTAGAGGATACTCTGCAAATGAAAAAAATGTATATTTTACTTACCAGTGAGAAAGAATGCACTAAATGTAACTTCTTCTGGAGAGAAGAGGGAAAGAGCAGGGATCCCCACAGTCAGAAATCTTCACTGCATTTATACCCATACTTCTGGATAAGAAGAAAAAACACATTCACAGCACCAAATGCCCTCTCAGCATCACATGCTTACCACTGTTAAAAAAATGCCATTTCCTTCTCTTGAGTTAATTTGCTTGAGATGCTAAACAAAGATACAAAGCTGCACACTGCAATCAAGAAAGCTGTAGTGGTAATTCAAAGAGAAACAAAGTAGAACCGGGAGTAAGACCAGTACCATGAAGGCAGTTGCACTTGGTGAATTACTAGCCAGGAAAGTGAGCCAAAGAGATGCTCCTTCTGTTTTCTCCTCTGGTACTTCCACGATAGTCATAGAAATTGTTACCTGATTTTAGTCATTTCAGTGCCTTTTATTCATATACCTAAGAGAATGAATATCTCTTCATTTAGAATAAAATGGGTTTGCTGCTCATTTCTCTGGCATTTTTGACTATTAACCTTTGAATTTTCAGGAAAAACATGCTTGTGGTAATAAAGCACTCCCAATTATTTTACAATTACAAAAGGAAATCAGAAAAGAGAATTCTTAAGAAATGCATATAGTCATTTCAGCCCAGAGACTATTCAGGAATTAACCAAAAAAGTTGCTCATTACAAAGCAGTTGAAAGCACTTCCTCCTTGTTAATTTAGAGATTTATTTCTCTCTTTTCTATATATCCACTTGAATACGTAGAAAAGATGGCTGTGTACTTCTGCAGAATCTTCCTGTCTTTACAGTGTTCTAATTAAAAGAAAAAAAGAAACAAAAAGGAAAGCCAAACAAGTTAGAAATTTTAATAAAATAAAAAGATATAAAATATTATCTTGGTGATATGAACCAAAAATACAATAATGAGTATCGGTGGGATGTGAGATTATTCCCACTTGTAAAAAACAACTCCATAACTCATTTGTGACTAAGGCAGTTTTGAATTATGGGATTTGCAGTTCACTCATGGGATAAATTACATACTCCTCAGATAACCATTATGTATCTGGCAATGTCTGTATCATTCACAGCTCTGGGTAACAGCAAGAGACTGTGCTTTCCTACTGCTTTAGTGAGTGTACTCTTCAAACATTTATTGTACAATGGTTATTGCAGGGGATAAATAATGCATACGAAGGAACAAAATTTACATTATAAGTTGATTAAACTGCTTAACAGTTTTTAGCTACTCTCTAAATAAGGATTTTTAACCAGATTTAATCTATGCAGTGTTTTATGTCCAAAGAACCGGCATTTAATCTCTGTTTAACTGAAATTTAGTTAGCAATGTTGACACCTCTGCATTTTAACACTGGGATTTCTTTGTGAGACACAATCCCTTTCACTCAACTTAATATCCCATCTTGGTCTCTAAGGGAAAATAATTGAGTTTAGGCTAGTTCTAAATAGCGATAAGGACAGGGAACACAGATGGGTATTTCATTGATTAACACTAACACTGGCCTAAGGCCTTGGTGTCAGGCATTAGATTAGGACATTACTAAGAGAATGACAGAGTTTTGGCACTTTATTCCTCCTCAATAACATTCTTTCACATATTAAGTTTATCCCACCCTAGGTAGCTACTTTATCATGCAGAAGGCCTTAATCCACTGATGTGACTCTATCTGCTTTCACTTTGATGCTGCCTCTGTTTACAAGAGTAATGCAGCCTGTGTAAGACAAAGTACTCGTGACAAGAACAACTGAATAAGGCTTTTAGATGCACAGAGCTCTGACCTAAAAAAAAAAAAGAAAAAAACTTCAATAAACTTCAAAATACTCCAAAGCAAAAGAGAAGGGAAAAAATCAACAAAAACCAGAGGCTTTTTGAAATGAAGTTATGTTGTTTGCATCATGAAGAAACAGACATGAGTTTTCCATCAAGAAGATTCAACTTTACTGATCTTCTTGTACTGCACTTTATCTTTTCTTCACCTTTGACCTTCCTTTCAGTGTCTCCTCAAGGCATCATGAACGTAAGCCTTGTGGTGTTCTTTTAGAAGTAGGATTGCTGCTATCCCCTCTGGTGAATTTAAGCAGCTGTTGGAGTCAGTGACAAGGTTGGCTACAGATTTGGTATACTGGCTGGGAAAGAGATTATGGGTCAGTCCCCAGTGCTGGGAGACAAAAGATTCAAGTAGTTCAGGATTTTTTGGATATCCGAAAAAGATTTCATGAAATTTGTAAAGATCTAACAGTGTATTGCAGGTTTCATGTGGTCTAAACAGCTTATAGCAAGTAAAACTCTAGGTAGCCAGTAAGTGGTGTTTTCAGAGCAATGCTGTTTTGCAGAGGTGTATGAGGTCTTGTGTAATATAATTCCACAAAATTGCACTGCTGAAGAAAGAAACTAGTGATTCATAGCACTTGCAGGAACTGTGACTATTAGGTGGACTGCCAATTTTATGAAATTCAAATTAGATTATTGGTGCATTTATTGCAGGAAAATGAGTTGCTGGTGAGGCTTTTTCACTCTAGTTAATAGAAAATTTAATAGACTGGCTACTGATAGTGGCATTTTTAATTTTTTAAAAGCTTGTTTAAAGAGATGCTAGCAAATTTATCTTATTTTTTCTAAATAATGGGAAAATCTTTGAGACTTCTGAAAGACAATAGAGTTATGGGCAGTGAGACAAAGGTTTTGACCTTACTGGTTTGAATCTAATGAAGGTTTTCCTCCTACAAACACAGACCTATTTAATTTTGTTTGGAGTGTCACTGTGCCCGGATTCTGACTGAAGGTAGGAAAGGAAATTGCCTTCTTTCAAAGTTTCAGACAGCTTACAAGAATTGTTATTCTAGAAGCATTGTAAGCCTGCTGTGAATGTTAGCTACAAGGAAATATTATGTTCTATTTTTATATTTATATATAAAACAGTTTGTATTTTTATACTACAATAGTTTATATTTTTATACTATTTTTATATAAAATAGTTCTATTAAGATTGTTTAAAATTATCCACATGATACAGGGGCTATGTTAAATTGTTCTTGTTTACATAGATTGAAAATCTGGCCTTTGGTGTTTAGACAGAAACATGTGTACTTTTCACTTAAACTGGTGTGGAATAGAAGTAACTCCATGTAAGTCAGTGGAGCTGAATATGAACCAGAGAAAAAGATCCTATCTGATGGGTGGCATTTTTTTGCGTCCACTGAGATATCACACTGGGATATTTCCCTTTTAGAAGAAAGAGTGAAAAGTTACCATGTGACTTTTCCAGCCCTTTAGTTTTATATGGTTGCTCCCATCTATTTTATAGTTTGTACACTGTATGGACAGTTTGTTGTTCAATTTTTGCCATAAATTACATGATTTTTTCTTGAATTCTTCAGGCAAAATCCTTTCTGGAATTATCTCTTTAGAACATTATGACTATTTTTATAATTATAACAACTCTTAAGTGATTTGTGTTACAGAGAATGCTAAAGTGGCATCCAATTCTACTTTTCAGATCATTAACTGTGTTTTGCACAGCAGTTTCAAAATGTAAAAAAAGTTTTTTCTCCTACTTTTCTTAGTGACAGCTTCATGGCAGTTGAGTCCGTGGTAACAGTTTTTAGTGCAGCTCCTTTTCCCTAAATTTCTTTGTAAATGAGATATTATTGGCAGTGCCAATGAAAAAAAAGGCTCATAGGACTAAGCTGGAGCCTGACAAAGTGTGACTAGATGCTGGAAAATTTTTCACCTTTGCTTTATCCTGGCAGCCTAAGCCCAGTTTTCTAAAGGCCCTTTCTTGGCAGCCTCCCTAAGCAAAATAAGATATAATGGCAGATTATAGTTTGATTTTTCAGGTGTGGACAGGGATTGTCACCTAATGCAGGATTTCAGCTCAGGTTTCCCAAGAAGAAAGGTGAGCACAAGCATCCTATGACCTGCCTGTACTCTCCATAAAGAATTTGCATTGTTTTTGACAACACTTCAGAACATAAAAGGTTCTAACAGGGTGGTATTTTAAAAAAATCATAAGCTGTATTTGTTAGTTCTGAACCACTGAAGTGATATGAATGTAACTGTTTATGCTCACCTATAAGATTTAAAAAATGCTCTCTTTTCAAGCACTTGTTTTGCATCCTTTTTCTCTGTATGGTAGGCAGAAGCTTCTGATTGTTTGGAGGAGAACTGGGTGCCGTTGTGAGGCTTTTGAGTTCTTTATGTGCAGCAATGAACAAGCTGTTTTCAGATAGAAGAACATGGTGTTACTTCAGATCAGGAACACGGGTTTCACTGTAGTATTTACCCTTTGGTGCAGGACATCCTGACAGCTAAGGTTTTAAATCTTCATGGGGTGTTTTTTTTGTTTATTTGTTTATTTGTTTGAGTTTTTTTGTTTGAAAAGGGATTATGCCTGTGCAGAAAAATGTGGAACATTTCCTTGAGACTTCCTGTCAGTGTATGAGTTTAATGCACATCTGAGACATTGGCAGCACTATAATAAGCCACAGTGGTAGTTACCATCTGTCATGTTGCCAAACTATCTCAAGGCACATTTGTCTTTCTCAGAGAGGGGAGAATATGTCAGTGCACTTGGAAATGGAAAGAAAAGCTGTGCTTTTAGCCCACCCCTACCACATAACCACATCTGGTGCTTCTGTACATATATAGAGGAGATTAACTCCATCTATCCAAATGATGCCCAGAAAGGCAATGCAGAAGTCTACTCTGCTGTAGAGAGCCAGCTTAGTCCACTTCCAAAACAGCTTCAATTGTAATATCATGCCAGCAAAATATCACTGTTGCTTGTTGTCCATTGGGTCACTGGTAGCCTTCCTACAAAGTCCAAAGTGGCAGGAGACAAAGCTGAGTTAACAGAGCCTCAGTGGGTCTGGGAATTGCATGGGTGCACCAAAGCCTCTGCAGATCATTGCCCTGCTCCTAGGTGTAGCTGCTGTGGCACTAAGCAGGCTCCTGGGCAGGGGTAAAGCAGGTGGGGAGCCTTGCAAACATGTGCTGCTCTTGCTCTTTCTGCCTTCCAAAGAAACAGGGTGCCTGTGCCTGAAGGCCAGGGCACCAGCATGACAAGGTCAGGTGGGAAAATGGACCAGGAAAAAAGTGTACCTGGGAAAAAAAAAAATCTTGAAAACCCTACTCTTAATTAGATAAAATATACATGAGGGAAAGCTGGTGAAAGCAACTATTAATGCTGAAACACTACAATAATTTTTTGGTTTTACTTTTTAAGCATTCCACAGTTTCTGGAAATAAGGAAGAAAAGTGTCTGATTGTGAGTGTCAGATTGGGTCTGTGTTGTTCAGAGGCAACTCCTATGTCCCTATTGGGATGCAATTCCCACTGTCACTGGTATCAAATACATTCTCAAGTGCCTGATTTTACTGTCAAAAGTGGGATGATTCCCAAAGGGCAAAATTGCAGCTTCAGTGTTTGTTGTATTCAGGTTGTCCAAAAATCCAACATGTCACACTTCTTTGATAAAATTGGACTATATTAGAATGAGTTTAATCTTAAATGCAGACTTTTTTCTAATTCCAGCCACTCTTAAGATGACTGTGCATGTGAACATAATCTAGACAATAATGCAATGGCAGTTTAAATAAAACTGAAAGTCTTTAGGCCCCAACTCAGAATTAAAACTCTTAGAATTCTTGTCTAATGTGTTGTTTATGCTGCCTGCCCCCATTCTTTGAAAAATGCAGGCTAGCCAAAAGTTTTTGATCCTTCTGCTATTAACAGATGGTATATGTAGCTAAGGATAAGCTGAGACTATCACTTAGGCCGCAAGCAAAGGGGTGAGGGATGCTCCCCTGTGGGTACCCTTAAAAGGCCATAAGCTTGAGTAGCAAAAATGAAAAGGTCTAGTGCTGGTGTTAATTACGCAGAAACCACACAGAAAGTGCTCGCTGTCACAGAGTTGAGAGGTTGTGCATCCCTTCCAAAGATAAAAGGCATGGTATGAAAACATTTTGCAGAGGACAATGAAGTGAAGATTAGCATAATCTTTTGCAGTATCCTCAGTAAGCTATCCATGAGTGAGCTGCTTTTTTCTCATTCCTTTTGCTCTAATGTCTGGATTTAAGGAATGGCAATGTAAGAATAGGCTTTGTCCTTGAAGCCTGACAGTTGTGTTTTCCCGCCTTCATGTGATCATCCTTGTTGCTAGTGTACTGCTCTTCTGGTAATCAGACAATGGAAGGAAAATGAAGTGTCAGTTCATTGACAGAACCTTATCCTGCCTATGTTTTTGTCTTAATCCAGACTCATCAGTGCTCTCACACTCTTCATATTTCCTCATTTCTTCTGAATTAAAAAAGTAAAATCTTTTCTATAAATGTTTGGGATGAAAGTACAAGCAAATAATGCTAGAAAAAGTCCTAAAAATAGCTCAATGGAACCTAAAAGCAATGTAATAGTGTAATTCCTCTCTGCTTGGGAGGAGAGTGTCTGTGGTGGCTGCCTGTTTAGCATGTTAAATTGAGCATGCTTTCATACCTACCTCGGCGAAAATGGCTCTTTACATGCACGTCCTCCAGAGCACAATGTTTAGTTTTAGCATGGAGACTTAGCCATATACATGTTTTGGTTTAACGTGACTGTCTCTAGGGCTGACACAGTGGCTAATACTCAAGTTTGTTAGCCACTTTGATCCTGAGTGCCCTGTTTTAAGTCTTGCTTCTACTGGTTAAGCTAGCATTTTGTTACCGCAGGGATAACTGGAGGATTCGGAGTGTTGGGAGGCACTATCCCCAAGATCAAAATATAAAAATAGGTCTGAGGTCAGGGAACTGTACAGACCCCCAGAAGCTTTTCAGTTTTACAGCTGGAGATAGTCTCTTAAGTATATATAAATCGTCATTAGGATTCTGACAAAGAAGTGCACGATGGGATTGCTGCAGGGCAGGCTCTTTGAATCTTATTCCTGATAAAAACCACTTCTGGCTGGCTGACAGGAGACAAGGCAAGTTCAAGGAAGGCATTAAAAACATCTTAAATCTATTGATGGCAGCAGAAGCGTTGGGATGAATAGTTTGGGATTAGGATGAAAATTTCTGAGTGCAGTCAGGGCAGAGAATTTGGCTCCAGCTGGCAGTTCTGGAGAAAATATGTTTCTGAATATGGTCAGATTCAAGTAATAATGCACAGGATCACTGTGAAACTTTCTGAGAGGGAATAGTTGATTTTTTCCCCTTCTTTTTACCCCCATTCTCCCCAAGAGAAACCTCTGTCTGATTGAAATATCACTTTAGCAGAAGGCAGGCTACCTAACAACAAGCTTCCCAACAAAGGCACCAGTGAGGCAGCAGGAGTGGATTTCAGGGCAGTGATGGGCACCTCTGCCCTGCTAGGAGCAGCTGCAGTGAGACATGGCACCAGGAACTCCCCATGGCTGCTTCTCTTTGGCAGAGGAAGGAGGCAGTGTGTTCCCACTGCCTCGCACACTCTGGGCAGCCTGGGATGCTGGAGGGCAAGTAATTTCAACATACCTATAGACCTACTGCTCTCAGGCAAGCAAGAATCTGTTGTATATTTGTATGTTGGTTTTGCATTGATGTAAGAGCACTGAATTGGTTAGAGTATCACACTTGCCACAAGTCTTCATGTGTGAAGCTCTATTGCCTTTTTCCCTCCTGGAAATACTTATCTCTCTGCAACTGAAGGGAGCATCCATGTCAGCCCACAGGTGCGTGCACTGTAACTGTGGACTATGGGCAGTGGGACTGCTACAGCACAGGCTGTGGTAGCTCCATCTGGCAGGCACAAGAAAATTCTAGTGGGAAGACTTTTCCTAATAATACAGTAGAAATCACGTTAATTTTCTTCCTAACTGATGCTCAGTGGAGCAATGACTGAAAGACATGTGCTTTGTTTGAAAGACAGGGAAACTGGTAACTGAGCATCCCTGCAATGCAACATCAGCTCGTACCTCCCCAGCACTGTCCAGAGCCATGTGATTTGAAACTCCAGTAGCTTATTCTTCCTTCAGACTTTAGAGGTAATGTTTTTTTCCTATGATACATGGACAGTGCATCAATATGATTGAAATGCAGCCCAGCATTTTGCTGAGTGCAAATGTGAAAGTGTCTCTGTTAGAAGAGCAGTTCAGTGCAAGGGTGACAAAAGGACCTAGTGGTCAGAGCTATCATAAGTTCTGTGCTAGCAATGAGAGTGGTTATCAGCCTTTTGTTAAAGAAAAAAATAAATTGCAGCTTTCCTATCCAACCTAGAAATCTGCCCCAACCTAATGCAAGCAGACAGGTTCAGTCCTATCTAAAATTATTTTGCCTCGTCAGTGAACTGTGGTGTTTGCCTGTTCATAAATACTGTGGACACCTTATTGTCTGCTCCACTGCCATCTGACACACAAAATTGAATCAAATACTCACAATATCCAACTTGTTGTCAGATATCAGATACAAAAATAAGCCTGCTTCCCTTTGTGTTGTAGCTATCATGTTTTGTTATGTCAGATGCTGGCATCATATAATGTTTGACTGGGTCCCACTGAAAAAGAACCCAAGTGATCTGCAATTCATGCTGATTTGAGTGAGACAGCAGTTGGTGGGCAGCAGATAATGGAAAGTTTACAAAGCATTATACCTAGCTGTCAGCACAGCTCTGGATTTGCATAATTGTTCAAAACATCAATGAGAATTGTAACATTTAATTACATCTTATTTACAGGGGACTTGCTGCAATATTTGATTTATTGTCAAGCCATGGAACAGACTGCCCAGGGAAACAGTTGCGTCACTATCATTGGAGGTATTTATATATAGGTGTGGCATATATATATGTGTGGCATTTAGGGTGTGGCATATATATAGGTGTGGCACTTAAGGACATGGTTTAGTGGTGGACTTAGCAGCATTGGGTTAATAGCTGGACTTACAGATCTTTAAGGTCTTTTCAAGCCTAAACTATTCTATGATTCTATATTTGAAAGAGCATTAACTTAGACACAAAAACCCCTGAACCTATAGATAAACAGGAACCTGCACATGAGAAAGCCCATTATAAATTGGCTAATAATTATTTTCTTCTTTCAGAAGTACTTCATAATAAGATATCATTAAAGCACTACAAGTGATAACCAGTTAAGCTTCCCACAAGTGCACAGCAACAGGAGTCACGAATTATTAAGAGAACGTAAGCATGAATGCAAATATCTCACAGCTCTCTTGATCACTACAGAAGAAGCCAGGTGAGATTTTATTTCTGTTAAAGTACCTTGGAAGTACAAGGGCTTCTGTGGCAAATTTAGGATGACAAATTTAAAACATACACATAGGCCAGGAAGCCAAATTACACAACAGGCTTCCTGTAATGGCTGTCATTTAAAAAATATAGTCCACAGTGCTTTCCAGTGCATAGCATTTGTACTACCACCTTTTCTTGGGAACATTATTCTTCATAAGGTACTATAGCCAAGCAACATTCAGAACCCTTCATTCCCATGGTCTGTATTCACACAGGGTATATCCTGCTTTATTCACTATTATAAATGTTCACATCAGTATTTGGATTTGATCACACAAATGTTTGTGAAAGTGCTGCTTTATTAAAAAAAACCTCTTTATGTGGAAAAAATAAAAGGACTTTAACAAGAACATTAATCTTTTGCTACTCAACAGTTTTCTCTGGTAGAACTGTCATTCACTAGGTGCAGACTCAATATTCCATGGCTCAAGCACATGATTATTCCTTAAAAAACTACCCAGGGAAGCAAGCTGTTCACCAACTCTCCATAGGCTCACCTGCAGCTCACTGAGAAAATTGATGGAGTTCAATGGGATTATGGGGAATATGAAAAGCTAAATGTATGTCTAAGTGTTGTCAGGATCCGGGCTGATGCACACATCCACCACTATCAGCTGCAGTTTGTGAATTATTAATGATAAGAAAAATTGTCTAAATTAATTGGATAATTTATTTGTAGTGAATAATTCGAGTATCTTTATTCCTGAATGTCTTTCTGCCCTTGAATAAAGCAGTTTGGAGGTGCTGCCTGCCTCTTGTTTCGAATGTAGTTAAAGCTTCAATTAGGCTTGCCTACATTGAAACTTGACATACCAGTTTCTTTCACGTATTTGTACAGACAGAGAAGCAAGTCTGTATTTGGGTTGTATTTTTTCAGGGTTTGAAGTCTTGTTCAAAGATCTTGAAAAATTGAATGACTGAGGACATAGACTGGAATTCTGCCCTTCAGTTTATGTGCAAAATCAAAAACATGCAAAGTTTGGTAGTATCTGAGCTTCATCTGGTAAGGCATACATTAAAGTATAAAAAGAAAGCCCAGAAATAGGAGACTTGTCAGTTTGAATGTTAGTTAAATAAGTACATAAGATAAACAGTTCAGTGAGGGTTATGTAGCTGAATTTTCAATCAGGATGCACAAAAGGCTGTTGCAACAGCATCTTCCATTACCAAAAACATGTAGAATTTGTTGCACAAAATAGCAGATATAGTTTACAGAGGAAAGTCTACCAGTTTTAACAAATCTTTCTTCTCAAATTAAATATTATTAACCAATTCAGAGCACCAAAAATCCCCTTAACCCCAAGCTTTTTTAAAAATCTGGTATGCAGCAGGTTTTGACTGCAAATTTATCCCTTAATTAGCACTGAAAAATCTTTCTTTCAAAAGTGTTTATTTCATACCTTCAAATGGGTACTTCATGATACTAGATTTAGTTAAATGCATACCATTTTTTAGTTTTAGACTTAAAATAAATTACTGTTGCCGTTATGTTGAATATAATTGGATGAATAGCTGCAAGTTTGTGATACTACCACTTAATTTCCACATGGTACAATACACTGTTAAACTATTTTGCTTCATTCTAGTATTAAATTTGAAATAATTGGGCCAGAAATTTAAAGCAAACTAAGCTTTTAAAAAAAGGAAAGAAAAAATTTATATTTAGCTGGACCAAAGTTCTCACTGCCTGTATCTCTGCTGAAGAGAGCTGCTTCCACTGCTGGGAAAAGGTGTATCAGGGACACAGGAGACAGGCAATAGGGCAGGAACCAAATGCAGTAGCTTCTAGTGCCCCTACCTGAGGACAAACCAGTGACTGCCTGGAAGAACTACTCTGTAGAGTGAGACAGGGTAAAGGTGGAGTTCTGACCTAATCAGGGAACAGGTTTAAAAGGTATCTGGGATGGAAGAGTTGGCTTTGGGCAAGAGAGAAGTGGAAGAGAAAGAATAGCTTTTGATGTAACTTGGAGTGTGTATATGTATGTATGTATGTGTTTATATATATATATGTATATATATATGTATAAAATACATATATATATATATAAAAAAGCATGTATACAGCAGGGAATTTGAACATTCTGGGGTTTGTCAGGTGCAAGCACTGCAAGGCATAGACATTTTGTACTTTTCTTGCCCAACCTTCACTTTTGTTTCTTAAGTGGAAGGAGCTGACAAACCAGGACAAGTGATGCAGAGAGCATGGTATCCACATGCAGTTTGAGAGCTGTGTGTAAATCCTAGGTTAGCCAGCTGCTAAAGCTCTCTTCCTTTCTGTGGTGATATGGGCAAACTGCTTTGCTCACTGCATTATTACACAAGGTATGAATGAGGAGCACATGGCATGCTGCTTCCTCTTCCAAAAAATGGCATGTTTTACAAAGCAGTGACCAGGAAAAATGGTGAGCACTGGAGATGAGGACTTCTGAAAGGTCACAGCTTAGAGGTAGTTGGAGGTGCACCTCCATGGAGTTCATCAGTGAAGCACCCTCTGTGGTTACAGCCCTATTCTGTGGAACACTAAGGAATCTTTAAAATGTGGTGCATAATCTTAGCCACAAATTGTCAGAAATTAAAATTTTGTTTTAGGGTTTTTAGAGCCTTCCACAGGACCTAGGTTTCTGTCATAAGAGGAGAGTCTCCTTTCATATCTACAGATATTTTATATGAAATTTAAGCACTGCTGTTTATTGTGTTTTTTCACATGTGTAATTTATCTGGATTCTGCAGGTATACTTTTTTTACATTTGTCCTTTGGTGTTAATGTATTTTTTGTAGAATATGTGTAAATAGATATGAGCAAACTGTGTAAAAGTTATTCAGCTACCCAGTGAACCATGTAATCTGTTGATTCATAGAGACAACAGATAATAGAGTGAGATATTTGCTTTACACTGTCTGTATAGTATCTAGGCACAGAGTCAATTTGTGTCCTGTCGGGGCATGTTGTACCACACTATATTATCACTTTGAGGATAGGCAATTTGGGTAATGAATATGTGAGCTGGTGGGGGTGGAGAAGTATATCTGATATTATCTATAGAGTGGAAATGTTGAACCAAGGTTTTGGCTTCATCCTGGTTAATACAAAGCACTATCATCACAGACAAGCTCTTTTGCTGTCTTGGAAACAGTATTGTTAATTAGCTTCTATCTTTGCCCCTATCATTTCACAAAACTGGAGACAATGCACTAAACACTGACATTTTCTTTGTTCAGCAGGTATGAGTAAAAATGCCACCCCTTTGGGAAAACACAAAAATTAAATGGAAGTAAATGAGCATTTTGAGAGCAGTTGAAAGAAAATAGTTCCTGTTTGTTATGCTTGATCCAAGGATCCATTTGTCCAGGCTGTGCTGATGCTCAACTGCTGCAACAGCCCATCGCTGTACTGCCATTCCAGCCGCTCCCAACAGCCCTGGGGCTGACAGCTGTGCAAATGAGCCAGAGGTGCAGAGTAATGACAAATAGGCCACCCTCTGTCCACTCCCCAGAATATGCTTCACAGCATCAGATTTTTGTTTTCTTGTTAATCCTTCCATTAACAGATGATCTTGCAAGCTGTTGACATTTGCATGACTTTTCTAGGAAAGTATCCCCAGATTCCTGACAGGTATTTACAAAACAGAATTTGTGAAAGAGAATATTCCAGGGCTGAACTTCTTCCTCTACTCCAAACATCTTCCTTGCTATGCTGATGGTATATTGTGCAATGCAGGAAAATCTGGACCTAGGTTCTATGTCAAGCGTCAGAATGGGTTTAACTGTGTTGCTCCAGACCTCTGCCCGGAATAATTTTCCCTTTTAGTATAGAAATGTAGGTTAAGAGATTTAAATTGCTTCTCTCCGGTACCAGTACAACTGAGCTTGGTTGAAGATGGCTCCAATATTTCTTTGCAGTCAGGGTAACTGGTGAGTCTCACAGTCAAATATACAGGTAATCCAAATTAACCCACTAAAGTGTATCCTATGTAATGGGAGTACCTAGAATCTGTCAAGATGAAATTAGCACCATCCACTTAGCTCCTCCCCATCTTCTGATCCTGCCATCATCACCTGGAGTCATGGCTGAAATTTGAAGCCTGCAGAGGGGAGCGGGAACGAGCTATCCACCCACACTGCTTGTGACTGTCACATCAAGGAAATCTCCATACATCAGATATGAAGCCAAACAGCAAAGGCTTGAAAATGGAAAAGCTGGGTGAAACATGAAAATCTTTTTTCTTTCCTCACTAATGGTTGCTGATTCGTCCATAAGCAATCATTTCACTCACATCTCACTCAGGCCTCCTGATAAGGCCTGCTTCTGACATCTTTGTTGGCTTCACTTTGACAAAATTCCTCTAGACTTAAATACAAATTTTACTTGAATGAATAAAGACTGCAGGTAGTTAGAGAACCTCTCTTCCCTTCATCCCCACACCTTCTACCACATGCACCCAGGCTACTTTAGCATCTCTTACTTTGCATGTAATGGCCAGCCTGCCCCTGTGTCCCACCCAGAATGCTACCCCTCTGAGTGTAGCTGGGCTGGCCCAAGCAAGCACTCCTCTCCTTCTCTATGTCTGCCAAGTGTCACAGCCACCTGAGCCATGATGGGCTGTCACAGGAAAAGGAAGCCATGTGGTAAAAGCAATGCTTAGTCACGATTCCTGCACAGTTACAGAAGTGTATTTCTCTTCCTCTAAATAATGCTATTGTTTGTGCTAAGAAGCCCTGGTGAAGGAAAAGGTCAGCATTTTGATATTCATTGTACAAACACAAGAAAAAAACAGGCTGTATCTGCATAGGGGCCAGTAGTGTTTGTGACACTTGGTGGAGCTTTTTCCAAGACATCTCTCAGCCATGGGTGCCCGGTGAGTTCAGCTTCTTTTATGCCTTAGACTAGAATACGCCTTGGAGCAGAGCATGCAAGGAGGTAGCTTTTGATTGCATTGGGAACATTAATTCTCAATTTTATCTGCTTATAAAGCATGTCTCTTCAGAAATATCTCATGCTCTTAGTTATTGCTAAAACATCTCTGGGAACAGCTTGGAGATATGTTTGTTCTCAGCTCCTCATAATCAGTTGCAGTTTGATAATGTACCTCCATCTCCAAGCATGATGAGTCAACTTGATTCTCATCTATCAGCCAAACAGCTTAATGCAAGCAGGGTTAGGGTGAGCTTTCAATGGGACTGGATCACCTCCCTGATGGGAACCAGTCTTTTGCTACTCAACTGTTGTTCCCCATCTCCAACAATCTCATCAGCTGCAGTGGATGTTTTGGGCCCGGCTGGAGTAGTTCTGTCAAGGCTTTCATTAAGGCCATGAAACAACCCCTGAGTTGTCCTGTGTTCTGCATGGATTGGGGCTAATATGTTCAGGTATTGTGCATGGAATAAATAAAATGGACTAGGGAAAATGTGTTACTCCTTCTTAGGCTCATCCCTTTCTCTTGAAAGCAAAAGATACTTATGCAGGAGATGAAGGGCTGTGTGTCTCATTTTAAATTGCACAAATTTTACTGGGTGACTGCCCTGACTATGGAGGACCTTCTCCTGATGGGGAATGGAACAGAACCCGTTGAGCTCTCAGTTTCCTGTCTGGGAAGCTGTTGCTGCTTTACTTGGCTTAGCTATTCCACAAAAGCCTAACAGGATAGTGAATTCCCCTGCCATCCCAATACACAGATCTCGTGTGTACGGTATACACAAGAACACTCTGAGAGAGAAGTTAGAAAATGTCATGTGTACTGTGTACTATAAAAATTTCAGTTTATCTTGCATGTATTTTTAATGGCAGCCACTTTCCAACTTCCTTTTGTTCGATACAAACAGCAGACTTGTTCTTGAAGTAAACACTGTTTTAGTCTTCTGGTTATTCCCTTTCATTTCATTTCAGTTTAGTTTAGTTTAGAGCTTCTGCCTGAGCAGCCAGGGAATATATATAATAGGGCATGAATACATTCTTATAAGTATTAGAACAAGTATGGAAACACAGAGCCCTTAGTGACCTTGCTAGTCCTCTGCTGATCACTTGTGTTTGTTGTTGTAGGAAGGCAAACATAAGTATAGAAGTGTTATTGAACAGAAAACCCTTCAAAAATTTCACCAGTCTTTTGTATTCAAGTCGCAGAGCAATAGGGGGCCACCCTGCTCAGAAAGCATACTTATGTGAGTATTAAGAACTGGCTGAGATAAGAAGTAAAGCTTAAGAGACCTTCATCATTAGCTGCTAGTGGTGGAGATTAGTGATCCTACTACAGGATTACAGATGGAAAGAGTGCTAGTGTTGGTTAATTGTTCATTAATGCTTGTAAAATAAGATAGCAGTAGTAAAACTTGCCATTGTCTGCTCTCTCAAAGTAAAGCAAAATTGGATCTGCTTGTCAATAGCTGTATTGATGTTAACAGGAACATGTTTAACAGATCATTTTACAGTGTAAACTACTATACAGCTCTTTCAACATTTGGTTAGACACTATTAACTTAATATGAAATAATTCATGCTTTAAATAATCTGTTTTCTATGTGTGCACATTTTATCCTTTTAATTAGCAATGACTTCACCAGGGTGCTTTTAATATTTCAGAGTTTGCATATGAATCTCAGGTGGAACATCACCTCCCTCTAGCCCCATGGATTTATTTTATTTACAGTACCCTTAGAATTGCCACACTTTCCCATCAGTGCTTTTCTGTACCATTAGGGAATGGCAGCCACGGCCCAGGTAGCAGAATCCCTCTCTCAGGTGCAGCCCAGGATTATGCAAACTTCTACTAGCAAAAACCTGCGAGCAGGATATGCATCAAGGAGAATGAACCATGACTTTGATTCCATGTCTCCTTAGGGACTGCCCTGCCACATGAAGCAGGGCTGTGTTGGCTGCTGAGAGCTTACACTTGTCCTCTGTCCTGGTGGAATGCTTAGTCCAGGCTGCAAACTAGAGCTCCTTAGGCTTCTACCCGAGGAGAAGCGGTGCTGTGGTGGCTGTGTCTCTGTGCAGACATGCCTGTCGTGCTGCCAGCCAGCCAGTGCTGGGCCGTGACACTCCCTCTGCTCCAGCGAGGGAGCAGCTCTCTGCTGCTCCTGCCATGCTGCCCCAAGCACTGCTCTGTGCGTCCAGCACAGGCACCTGCGGGACACCCGTGAGCTGGACTGGCTGCTCCTGGGAGTCAGGATGTTTTCCTGCCACAGCCAAGTGGGTGTCCAAGGATTCTGCAAAGTGCACTGACAAAAATATGGGCTTTGGACAAGCACATACTAGAAAAGAAAAATGAGACCCTCCCTTTCTATTAATACAAAGTAAACTTCAAATGAAATACTAATGCTGGAAATAGAGGACAAATATTTTCAATGAGATGCATGTGAAGCATTAGAGTTTTCACAAAAAAAAACCCCAAAACACTACAAGAAATCTCAGTCACTCACAAAATAAAAGTATATGTTTTGAAGGCACATGTTTTAAAGGCAGAAGAAAACTCTGCACCTTACAGGTTACTTCCTTGTAGGTTCTTAAGCATGAAAATAGAAGTCTGCATCTTCACAGCAGACACACCCTGGGAGACCTCATCACACCCTCACCAGATATTCCTCTGTGTATCCTTGGTTGAAGATAATGGTTAAAACCATTGTTGAAGATGATTTTCTCTGCCCTGATCTTGGCTGCTTTATTGGTCCCTTGGCAGCAGTCAGAGGAGCCTGAAGGGTGGCTTTAGCCTGAGCCAGATGCCACTGGCCCTGAGGGACTGCTGCAGCATCCGGACACTGACAGGATACTGAGAAGTCCTGGCTGGGTCCCTGTGCAGGCAGCAGGAGAGGTGCTTGGTGGTGTGAAAAGCTGCCATGCTCTGATAACTGGGCTGAGAGGGGCTGCATGTGTGGCAGAACAAATGCAAACACTTCTGCTGAGTGCCACTAACCTATCTGCCCCAAAATGTCATCAGCTGATGCCAGAGACCACATGAACCATCGTACTGGGGCTCTGGTGGAGGGGTCATTTATGGCTTCCCATTGCCCATCCCTGGCAGCCTTGTCTTCCAGGGCAAACAAGCAGGGACTGATCTCCAAACGCTTTCTTGCCCTGTGGAGAAATTTGAATGCAACAATGTCTCTGTCAACGGATAAGAAGTGATACCTCTGGTTAATTGCCTCAAAAGTGTTAACCAAGAGCTCATTAGTCTTAAAGATACAAACTTGATAACCCTTTTTATGTGGCATGGAATGAACGTGCATAAATAATTGCATGCTGAGACCTGCCACTGAGAGACATAAGATACCGGTTTAAGACAAAGAAAAATAAAACCTGACTGAAATATTTGGGAAGATGAGAAAGATACAAGTCACAACCTCAGTTTGAAACACAAACCCAAGCCCAGCCTTACTGTAATGACTGTTTTCATAGGAGTAACAAATAATAGCTAACTCGTCTGTGCTGAGAGTTAACTCCAGTACAGAAAACTACCCTGCTCTTAATTTAGTAACTAAAGAGAGAGTGATTGTAACAAGTGTTGGAGCTTTCCTTCTCCAACACAAACTCAGTTTTCCATTGAGTTTTCTTGTACTACAGTTTAAGGGTGCTTCTTCAACCACTGCAGCTGCAAATTACCTCCTTAGCACACTGCCTTAGATCTGATTTGGGCAGAACCTCTGGGTCTGGCAGTAACTTCAGTTCAGACCATTCAGCAGTACCACGTCAGGTGAAGAAAAATAAAGAAATAATTATTGTGGCTTTGTTACATTGATGGAAAGCTATGGATTTAGAGCACATCCCTCCTGTGATATTAAGGGATGAGTAAATAGGATATACCACTGCATGGTAGCTGTGACTTAAAATCAAAGCATAAACAGCTGGACAAATGTACCTTGTAGTCAGATAATTTAGGGAAAGCAGAGTGCTACATAAACATGTCCAACCTGGCAAGGTACTTTCATTTGAGTTTGAAGTGTACATTAAAATGTCATTTTATGCAAGCACTGGGACTACAGCTCTTACATGGAAGCATTGGGATTGCAAATTATTAGAAGGGGGGAAAAAATTAATTCCTGGTAGAAATTCTCCAAACAGCTGCAGCTAACATATAAAATAGGTGCTAGAGTAACTGTGGAATGCTTGTAGAGACCTTCAGGAAGAAACTCTTTGTCTGTACCAAAAATAAGTGAACAACGAAGCCCCTCTGTGGCTAGATGAGAGAAAGCGTCTGAAGAGGGGTCTTGCCATTCATTCTACCTCATTACAGGTATCTGACTGATAGCAAAGCTGCATCTCAGTGCAGCAGCTCATTAGTAAGAGAAGACTCTGACATTAGTTCAGATGTTGATCGATGTGACTGGTAGTGTGAAGTCTGGATTTTGTTGTCAGATGGAGCTTTATCATCTGCATTGCAGCCTGCTGGTTTATCGTGGAGAGTCAGTATAGGAAGAGTGTGCTAAACTGTTTGGAGGTTTAATACCTACCCAGCCACTGTCTCATGTTGTGGCTTCCTTTACCTGTTATGTCATAACAGGCCAGGTGAAAAGATCATGAAAAGGCAAAGCACATTTTCAGAGCTGCCTCCTAGAGCCCAGGGCCTATTCAAAGCCATGTGTTGTGTGACATGAGAGAGATAGAAAATTAGATCATGGCACTGCCTGAAGTGCCAAGACCATGCCCACATGTCCACGTAGCCTGTGTCAGCCCAGCTCTCTGGTGGGACTAATATTGCTCTTATTATCCACTCTTTTGACCTAATGCCACATGACAGAAGGGAAAAGTCTTGTGTATCCATGTTTTATTGGAGCATTAATGGCAATTTGCAATTGTTTAGCATTAAAAGCTTATCAAGCATGATGTGGCCTTCCAGAGGGCTTTGTCCTTAGCGTGCTCTGGATCGCCCTGCCCGCAAGCAGCTCTGCTCCCCGCACTGCTCACAGTGCTCTCCATGGCTGCTCTGGGGGAACATGCCAGCTGACTTCATGCAATGTTTTCCTTGAAAAGATCTCCAGCTCGCCTGCTCTAATGTGATGGTTTACTGCAACCCTTTGGACCTGCACTTCAGTTTTTTGTATGCTACAATTGAGCTCCCTCTTCTTAACTTGTTATGAGCCAGCACATGATGGGTGAGCCCCCAGCATGCCTTGAGGTACATCAAGAGCAATGGAGAAGTAAAGAGAGCAGATCTACTTCAGCAAATTAGCAGCAAAAGCAGGCTCTCTTGAGGAAGTTCTTTTGAATGCCATCATATTAACTGTTCACTATGGAGTAGTTCTTAAATGGCATTTATATTTAAGTCACTTTATTATATTATTCCAGCCAAGCGAAGATGTACTACAAATTTACCAGCTCAGGCACAAAATCTATTCACCCACCCTTTTCCAGGGTGATGATAATGGACCCCCTTTTCCTCCTTCTTCCCTCAAATTATTATATTTTGCTTGCCCATCAAAACAAATCTCTCATCTTGGGTAAATAAAATTTTGCAAGGCTGCGGTATGCAGAATGACACAGTTGTTGTTTTGGGTTTTTTTTTACATTTTCTTGCCATTGTTCTCTGCAGAGTATTTCACACTCCTTGCTTAATTTTTATATGGTAATTATCTCACTGAATTTTGACATGTGTCACTTTGATGCAACTCTGTCAATGCAACACCATTTTTCTTCTGTGGAGAATACCTTTGACATTATTTTCTGGATTTAAAAAAAAAATTAAATCCAAAAAGTAAACAAAAGTTATGCTTTAGATAAAATTTTTATTTTTGTGCTCCTAGTTTCAAAGTTCTTCCTCAGGTTTTTGCACTCTGGAAATTTTAACCAAATAAAGCTGTTCCAAATGACATTTCATGATGGTGTTTGTACACAGACCAGCATGTCGGTGCTGGGCACTGATGAGTGCCTGGGTTAAAAGGACCAAACTCTGCCTGACAGAAAAGACTGATAGCAGCTGGACAGGATACATCCTGCTCCTGGCCTCCTCAGGCCTTTAGGTACCTCAAGATCAACAAAAAGTATTTAACCATTGCCCCCTCATGCTGCAGCATGTGAGGAGCTCTGGATGTGCTCTCTTTCACTGACATGTTTCAAAAGGAGCAGCATGAAGCCTTAGTTACTGCCAGCATTTCTGGGTGTCCTGTGAGCCACCCACCCGACAGCTTTTCCTGCAGGGGGAGTTTTTCTCCCCTTTGAGAAGCAGTTCACCCCAATAGACCTTATTCAAACATTTGCCCCAAAGTAAGGACTCAGTTGTGCATTTTGCAAATGTGTTGTTTTGGGGACCTTACCTGCTTTCTTTTCTGTTCAAAAATCAATATGGCACTTACAAAGCAGCTCTTTTCCCCACCTCCTTGCCACCTGCATTGGCAGAGATGCTGAAAGTCAAAAATAAGGTAATCAGTTATTTTAAGCCAAAGCTTAAAAGGGTATTAATTCAATGGGATAAACTGCAGTTAAGTAACTTTTATCAAGCAGGCTGGGTTAGGTGGTTAAAAGAAAGAAAAAAACCTCTAGAAAACATACAGTAGGTAGCAGTTTATGTGTCAAGAAAACTGAGAGAAATTTTGACACTCTGATGTCTAGCAGATAGCACTTAAATCATTTTTCTCCAAACTTCAGTCATAAAACTTCAAAGAGTTTTAGCCATAATACAAATTTTTAGACTAAGAAGCAGTGTTTGAAGTTATTTTATAGGATTTTGCTGTAAGGGCTCCAATTGATTTGTAGTAAGATAAAAGAAGAAAACTTTATTTTCGAAGCTTTGTCGGAAAAAGCTTAGCTTCCATTGGCCGTTTTGCCAATATGCCTTGAGGGGATGATGATGTCGACACGGATATTATATGCCTATACGAACTGAACTGAGTTTACACCTCCTGCTGTTTGTGTTATGGTTAAAATCTGTCACAAAACTGGCAGTGATTTATTAAATGTTTAATGAAGTAAGACAAAAACTTCAAGAACTACAAACAGAAAAGTAGAACATCACATTAAAGTATAATAATATAGGTTACACTTCTGATTTTTTCATATTTCTTTTGCTAAAAATGTGAAAAACACAATTAGAAATCAAGGCAGTATCAAAAGATTATGGGGTGTCACAGATCAGTCTACCAAAGGTTGTGCTTCGCTTGTTCACTTTTTTCTTTCTAAACAGAGGCATGAAAAAAAGAATATGAAATAACAGTAGGCTCAGAAAAAAAACAACAAACCAACACAAAGCAAAACTCAAGCCGGCATTATAGAGTATCAAGTCTCAGACACAGAAAATTTTTCCTGTTGAGTTTTCAGAAGAACAATAACAAATGTGACTCAGTGCTATTTCACTATTGCTTCATGTTCCAGTTAGAAGAATATTCTGCTCCAGACCACACATTTTAATGCCTTTTTTCTAATAAACTATTTTTAATCTCAACTAATGAACTTAAATAAAATCATTGTTTATGTAAAAAAATAATTGCTGAATGCAGGACTTTCTGTTATTTTCCAATAGCTTTCAGAAATTATCATTACTCCTGACACAGCTTTATGTTTCCCTCATTATAATAAAAGACAATATTTGTATAAGCCTCCTGTCTGTCAGTGTGTGTGACTGTTAAAGCTCAGTAAGTGTACTCCTGCACTTTTGGCAGAGGTTATTTACATTTCTTTGTATAACAGAGACTAAGTCTATACTTTATGTTTAATTAATTTTCATTGTAAAATGTAATTCCTGTTATTTGACTTGCCTGATTATTTATGTACATCCTGAACTAAAAATTCATTAAACACAGCAGGAGGGGTTTTAACAGTACAAATTCATGTTTATTCTGTTATTTAACTCAAAGGACATCAGCCATCAATGCATCCATACCAACATGATAACTCACGGAGAGATTTACGGTGAACCTCGTGGGGCTGCTATTCCTCATGAACCTCTCTAACCCAGAGGATTAGGGCTGTTCCATAGGCTTCCTCCTCCTGCTTCTCTCTTTTCCTCAGTGACATTTTCAAATCCAACATTTTCTGTCTCTGGAAAAGCCAGCAGAGCAGTAGAAAGCAGGACTCCTTTCCAAGTCCATCCTGTGGTCTGCTTTCCAGAAGTGTTTGTCCTGGGCTGTTCCAGTTTCCCTCTTTCAGACTTCCAGGGTAGCAGTGTAACCCCTGGCTGGCCAGCTCTGAGTCGCTTGCTTCACATTGCTGTGCACCACAGAGGGGAACATTAATTTGTGAAATAAAGGTTTTCACACAGTGTAAGATAAGCACAACAGCCAATGCCATGGACAGACCCCTCCTATCATGAGTGACTCGACCTTTTTTCACTTCCCACCCTTTGCAGCAGCCCAGAGTTCTGCTCTGTTTGCAGGGGTTTTGGCTCTGCTGCCAAAGGTTTATTGAAGGTCCCAGGTTTTAAATTGCATTTTTCATCTCCTTTGGGATAGTGGTAAAACAAATTAACAGCAACAAACCCAGAAAGTTCCCCTTAAAAAATAAGGATAGTAATAATAACAACAGTAATGATAATAATAATAATAATAATAATAACAATAACAACAACTATAACAATAATAATAATACCCCCCAAAATAAATCCCAATAAGCAATCCTTTAATTCTTTTGCTGTTGCTGCTTGTTCCCTGCTCATCAGGTGAAGGGCTGGTTGACTTTTTGCCTACAAGTGCTCAGCAGCCTGAGGGTGGTCACAGAGGAGAGCCATGTTTTGAGCTACTTATCAGGTAAATTTAGATGTGGGAAAAAAAATTTGTAGTTGCTCATTTTTGCCCTCACTACTGGATGTCACTGCCTATGGCTAGGGCACAAATATTCAAGGTTGCCATAACACAGCACACACACAAAAAAAGTGAATGACATTGGAGATATCCTTAATCCCTGTCCTTATATAAACTAATCTGCTGGGATTTTTAAACAGGTTTATTCTTTCAGCTAGTTTTTAATCAAGGGAGTATCATATTCCCTGTAATATATAAATGATCACAAAATAACTCATACTTCTTTTTTTTTTTTTTTTTGCTTAAAGAGCAAGACATAAACACCAGCTGCATATTTTTTTCTATCAAGTCTGATTTTTTCAGCCAGTTATGCATTTTTCAGAGGTTTTCCAGCACATAAAACAAGTCCGTGACAACTTGCTCCTGGTGACTATTGTTTCTATTCTTTTTTTTCTTTACCCACAAGTGTTTGTGTAGTATCAACTTGCTTGTTTCCCCAGTTCCAGTCCCATATTTCTGGCAAGAAAGCTACACCTGTCTCTCTGCGACTCTCCTTAAGGGGCCCTGGAAATAAAAGCAGTCTTTTAGACTTTATTTCCATATTTTAAATGTGTTTTAAAAAATATTGGTAAAAGTTTCCTTTGCTTCCCGTGGTCTAATCATTTGAAGAAAATATATGTGTTTGTCGATGTTAAGGAACATCACTATGAAAGAGGATTTCCAGACCCTTCATGTGCTGCAGGGATCTGGAGAAGGTAATGCCAACTTTATGTTTCTGAGCTTTTGGGCTGTTCGTTTTGTAACCCTGGACATCTCCAGACTGCAACAGAAAACAAAAACTATCTTCAATTTGTCTTCAGCCTCCTAGAAACCAGCATGGAGAGCCTTATGTTCCTCTTGTAAAAGACAAATGTGACACCTGCTTCTGTTTAAAATGTACATCCTTAGGAAAAAAAAGAAAAATATTATAGGACAAGCTTGACCCCGGGGCAGGCAGTTCTGTGTGCTGAGAGGTGGCGGAAACCTTAACCCCAGCCTGGTGTGACAGCAGGAGTGCTGTGTGTATGGCCGTGCCTTGAAATACGAGCTTGAAATGAGGCTGAGCAGGCTCCTGAGAGCTTTTGCAGAGCGAAGGGTGCAGCAAAATGCGCTGCCAGCACAGTTCGGGGATGGCTGCAGCCGCTGCCAGCCCTGGCTGAACGCGCAAACCCTCCCGGCCAGGCTGCGAGGCAGCGCGGCGATCCTTCCTTCCTTCCTCCCTTCCCTCCCTGCGGTTAATCCATGGGACATCTAGCGGTGGCACCCCAAACAGCAGCGGGACCCCGCGCGGGACTGTCACCGGCCGGGGGAGCGCTCCGGGCACCGCGCAGCAAACCTCAGCATCTGCCGCGATGGACTCCGCGGCATTGCTCTCCTGCTCCTCACACCTTAAGTGGGGTTGGATCCACAGGTGAGCTACCAAACATGCAAATAAGCATCTCGTCTGCCCAGGCACTGATACAGCCTCCGAAATTACTGGGGATGAAGGCATGCCATATGTTGTAAGGTGGAAAATAACATCAGAAGCATTTGAAAGAACCCTAAAAATATATGTGGTGTTAAAAAAGGGGTCATTAGGGGATTTGGACTTTAACCTGAGCATCTTCTTTAGGAGGATTTGTTTGGAGAGCAGTTATTTTACTGGGCTCTTTATGGAAAGCAAGTTCCACCACTAATATATGTGGAGAGTCACAGACACTTTGATAGTATCCTATCTGGCCTATTAATGACTTCAGTCCTGCTTTTATAGCCTGTACTTCACGTATTTATTTTAAAGGAACATAAAATTATAATAGTAGAGGAGATATCATAGCTTTCCTGTCCATGTAATCCTGTAGAAATTTCAAATAGGAGTGTATTTACCTAATCAGCTCTGCAAGGGGATCCTCCACTGCTCTAACCTAAATTTCTTGTGTATCTCCAGCTCCTAGTCACTCTGAGGTTTAGATGTGCAAGGTGTTCAGTCCCAGCCTATCTTTTTAAAATAACAGCAAAATTATCCATTGGCATTCAGCTTTCCTCAAAATTTACTCCCCAAAAAGAGCTCCTACTTATTAGAAATGGATTTCTGAAATCTAAAGAATTGCACTTCTTCCCTTGATTTTTGTGTAATTACAGGCAGGAGAGCCCTGTTGGTTGGAGCATTGTGCCGATAACGCCAAGGTCAGCGGTTCGATTCCCGTATGGGCCATTCACAAGGGTTGGACTTGAGGGTCCTTCTGGGCTCCTTCCAACTCAGATTATTCTGTGATTCGGAGTCCATTAGCAGGTTAATGAGGTAGCAACGATTAAAATTCCAAAGGTTGTAATAGATTTGTTTCAGCATGAAATGTAGCTGAGTGTTAAAACCTGATCTCTCTATGCCAGGATATCCGAGTGCACCATGCTAATTATTGCTAAAAGAGCTGGCCTGTGTCTCCTGATTAACAAACAGACAATTCCTCCAACAGAACAGTTTTCCTCTGGGAGTCGTTGGGGCTCGTTGGCCACATGCAGCCCCAAGAGCTGAGCTCAGCAGAGGCAGACCCAGAGGCAGACCTGGCTGGGCTGTGGGATCTCACAGCTGACTCCTCTGAAATGGATGCTGGTTTGGGAAGAGGCACAATTTATGTCTTTTAAATGAAAAGATTCAGAGTACTCTTTCCTTCAGGAGAAATGCAGGACATTTGCTGTCATGCCTGGTAAGGGGTGTAGCTACATTATTTTACTTTTTAAGAGATTTTTCATAGAAATTGCCCTTTTGGTCTGTTAAAGAGTTACACTCCATGTGGTATTATACCACAACCTCAAGAGGAAACTACCGAGCGGTGTTATTGACAGGAGGAAGAGGATGGGCTTGGAAAAGACACCGTGTGGCTTCCAGGACTACAGAAAATGCACTAATATTGTGCAAAGGCTGTCATCTGCAGGATTTGCTTGTGAACCTTCCTCTGTCATCTTCCTGGCTGTCAATGCACGCTGCTCTGCAGAGCACTCACTTCCGCACAGGTACCTGCACCTCCTGTGCTTTCATCACTCTCGAGGCCCTTCACTGCTGTCTGGGGGTTGAAGGCTTCATAGCACTCCTTGCCCAAGCCACAGGTGGAAGGGTGCATCCCCTTTCCCCACATCAGTCCTGGGAAACTGTCTGCACCCAGAAAGATTTGGACTGGCACAAGAAAATGAGGTTTTTATAAAAATTAGCATCCACTACCAAAAGTATTTGCCCTTTGTCAAATGTTCTTAGTGTGTAGGCATCCTGTAAATTACTGTTATGCTGTGAGTATAAATACTTGCATTCACATCCTTCTTTCCACCCCTGCTAGAAAAGCCCCCTAAGCCTTCCACGTGCTAAGGGAGGACTGGCAAAGGCAGCAACCAGTTTCAAAAATATGCAAAACCACTTTGTGTGTCAGATCTCTGTGACCTTCTTGCAGCCACCCAGGTGGCACTCAGAGCCAAGACACTGCTACTCAGGCACATGCTGGACCACAGCACTGCTCCACTTCTAGCAAGGCACATCCATCCATCCCAAAATGTGTTAGGATGACTCCATCAGTTTCATTAAACTTTAGTTAATTCAATAACACAGAAGGGTTCATTCCTCTGCAGATTAGTTACAGATATTGATAACAAATTCTGAAACCTCAAATGCTTTCACAGTGCATAACTGTCTATTTCCAGCCAGCTGTTGTTACAATCCTGGTAACAATGTCAGAGCCACAGGCAGAAAGCATTGACTGATGATTTAAGTCAATATACATGACATTAATGAAAGTATTGGATAGATTTTTCTAAGGAAAGCAGTGAATTTTTTACATTTTTAGGGTTCTGGTTAATCTTATGTTTTCCCTGAATTTAGGGGCATCAGTTTGAAATGCCATAACTTGTAATAAACATATTCTACAGCAGCTGGAAAACTTACACAAGATGCACATTTCTATGAGGAGTATTTTGTTCCTCCTGTAGGCTTTTATCTGGCTAAATCAGCTCAATATATTAATTAAATATAAACTTCAAAGCTGATCTTGCAGTGTTCATCGACCAATAACAGCTGATGCTCAAGTATCCTCTCTTAAATGCATTGTTCTGTTTCCTTTGTAGCATAACACACAACCAAAAGGGATTTGTAATTAATCTTCTTAATATTATCTCTAATACATCTATGCTTAATTAATTTATCAATTTATCATTTGTCTGTTTCAAACAATTGATGTTTAAAATCACAACTTGTCTACAACTTTCCCCCCATGAAATCCAGCTGGAAACATTGTTCTTTGGGGAGTTACACAGTCCAAGAGTGCATTTCTCCCTTTTTATGGGGAAGGTCATTGCTCACTGTCTCTGTAAGCTGTTGTACCTGCACTATATTTCAGAGGTATAGTTAATTTTGAATGAATCAACAGCTCATTCAAATCAGCCCAGAGCATCCATGCAGCCAGCTCTCATTCCCACATCTTCATGATGGAACTGCCTCATCCACTCATGGCTGTCTTTGATGTCCTTCCACTATCAACAGGAAGAGACAGCTGCCTCAAGGCAGTTCCTTCAGGAGCTGGACACAGGCTTTTGGCAAGAGGACATGGACAGCCATGGGCAGCAGTGCACAGCAGGTTCAGTGCTGCATCTCCCAGGTAGATTGCAGGTTAATCAAAAGCTGAGTACTGCACAGAGGAATGTGCCACCTGTGCCTGTGACGGAGCATGGGAGGTTGACTGCATGCAGGCAGCTGGAATGCCCATGCCTTCCTAAAGACCTGTGATCAGAATGGATGAAAATTCCACCAGGACAGGTGGGAGGAACTCGGACAGGTCTCTTTGTCTCCATCGACTACTGAGGGAATCTTAATCGCTATTTTAGACCAAGTGTTGCAAGTGAGATGACTTCTCCCCCATGTCGTGAGCAGGTGAACTCATTACAAGGTGGGAGCTAGCAGGGATCCAGCTCCTCTGCAGTAATTTCCTGCACTCCTGCTCAAGCCTTCAGTAAATGCAAAGTACCTTAGTCTTCAGAGAAAGTTCACCTTGCATGTACCACAGTAAGAATTTGTACACATGCAATTACTGCCACTGCACTGTAAAATTATCCCCTAGCTGTCTCTTGGTATCTTATTCAGGTGCCCATACCTTTAATCTTGGTGTCTCCTGGCTCCCAGTTTTGCTAATACACTGCCTCTTTTGCCTGCCACAGTTCACTGAGGCTGTGTACAGGTGTTAGATCCACCTGCATGAACAGCCTGAGGCTTCAGTCTTATCAAGTACAGAAAAACCTGATCCCTGCCTGTGCAGTCCTCCACTCTAAATTCCTGCTGACAGTCACCTGGTTTCTTAACTTCCAGTTACAGGTCAGAACTAAAGCCTGCTGATGCTGTGGGAGTCCTTCCATTGATTTCCACTAGCTCTGGATCACTATTTCCTGTCAGCCACATATGTAGACAAATATCTGAACACCTTCACCGAAGTAGTTCCGATAATCAGAGTACTATTGCATTTAAATATGCATTAAAAAGAAATACATTGAGAGAGATTATTTATTCTAATTCACGATTAAAAACAAACCAATGCCTTGTATGCGATTAGGAAGGGCTCAGAGGACATCTGTTTACCAATTTCCTCCTGGTCACATCACCTCCACAGAAATAACAAAATCACATTCACATTCCTCTCGGTGAAGCCATTAAGCCTAGAAACATGCTGGTTTGGGCAATACAGAAATCAAAGTGGTAGCACAGCAGAGAAGATCTGTGTTAAAGAACAAAAATCCACAGGCTGCTTCAAATATCAACAAGGAACCCTGAAATTTTCTATCAATTTCTTTTCATGGCCTTGTGACATTTTCAACTAAAAACTATATTGCTTAACATCAAGGCACTTTGAGAGAGCTTCAGTTGGAAAAGGTAATTTTTGAGTGAGACTCAGCAGAAAAAGGTAATTTTTCAGAGAGGTTCACTGGAAAAAGGTAATTTCAGAACCAATTGCTGCATTCTTTTGCTGTTATTTTGTCTCTTTTCTAAGTAGCCCTAATGTCATTCATGGGCACACTATGTCAATACATCAGTACTGGCTAAGTCGTTTGTGCAAAGTAAGTTTACAGAAACTGTAGCTTTAGGCTATGTTATTCCAGGACTGTGAAGATCAAACAATGCAATTTCACTTGGAAGTTTCATCAATTTTGCATCAATGTTGATGCCAGAGCAGGAGACCTGCTCACAGAATCATAATTTCATCCTGCTAAAACTTTTGTTTTTGATAGAGAATCTAATTTCATATGATAGGTTATGCAGTAATACCATGTATTCGTAATACCATGTATTCTTAATACCATGTATTCATAATACCAATCTACCAGAGATATATTGCTTTGCTATAAATTGAGGCGAAGGTAGAGAGGAATTTTTAATAGCTGATCTGAACCACATCAATTTATACTGTTTTGGGATATGAAGGGCAAAACCCCCAGTTTTTGAATGCAGGTGTTATTATGTGTTATTTGTACAAGTGGAAGAACAAGAACAACAGAAAGCCCAGAGCTTTCATCTGCTTATTTTCTGAAAGCTTTGGAAAAGGAGTAATGTATTTCAGCTTTAATGGCTTGAAACAAAAATCTCTGAAAATTATTAGGCCCCTCATACATGTATCCTTTATTGGGCCCCTCATACATGTATCCTTTGATTGTACCTCTACAGAAAAACGTAGTCTTGCAATGAGAGACACAAAAGTTGACATGCACATGAAGAAATATTACAAAGCCTCACATTTTAAAGTAAAATAGCAAGAATGACGGCCAAAGAGTTAATTCCACGCTATCTGTTATGCCTGCATATATGTTGAATATCAGATTTTAATTAATTTCCTCTTTTCTGCCTGAATATTCAGAAGAGAGTATCCAGTGTTCAGCATGAGGACTGGGCATTGTGCTGGGATACTGCACACAACACCCACCTTTGGCACCTCTGTGGAATAGATTTGCTGTGGCAGGAACATGCTAACCCAAAGGACAGGAGCTGTCTTCAGCTTTAAACTGCTCAGCTCTCCAAACCTCTGTATTGGCTCCCTGGTGAAACAGGCACAGGTATATCCCTCAGCTCAGCATCCCCACAAGACAGTAAACCACTCATTCCTTGGTGAGGAGCTTTTCAGAACTGGAGTGAAAGGGATAAATCCACTCCAAAGTCTCACACATCATTCAGAAATTATTGGTTCTATATCTCCTGCTGTTAGGTTCATATACAGTTGTCACAGAGGTTTCCTGGAAGCACACAAACACAGGCTTCCTTACACGGGAAGCTATCAGGATACAGTATTGTAGTAGTTCAAACCCATTTTTGGAAGTTCAGCCTAGCTAAAGGCCATATTCATTAAAAAGTTATGTAGCATTTATAGATTTCTATTTTTTTTCTTTTTAACTACCCAGAAACATGTGGGTGAACTTTTCAAAGTAAAGTATATGCTTTTCCAACCCATTACACTTCTTTTTTCCCCTGAGCGTCAGGAGCTACCTTTCTGCCACGCTCCCAAGGATACACAGGGCAAAAAGGGGGCAGGAGTAATCTCAGAATCTATTCCCTCCTTCAAACACATGAGCTGTTGTACAATTATTAAAAGCAAACCTGAAAAGACAAGTCCATAGTGTAGCTGGCACAGGTGCCTTGCAGGTCATGCTCTGGGCACTTCCAGTACCTGAGCACGGTGCAACTCCTCCCCTCCGTTGCTCTGGAAAGAGAAACACATGCCCATGTGCCCTGTATTGCCCTGTCACCAAAAACACAGGGCAAAACTCAGGCCAGAAAGGGAAACAAGTGCCCAGAACTCTGACCATTGCTTAGGCAGTGGCCTCTTCCATAAGCACGCATATATGTTGTACCTAAACAGTTTTGGGCAGCATTTTCTGTTGTAGGGCTTGTTCCTTTCAGTGCAAACAGCTGTGACACTGGAGTTCTCAGCACACAGTCTCTTCCTTTTATCCTCACTTCTACTGTCCTCTATCAGAGCTTTGAGGGAAAGATTGGGATTCCTTACTTCCTCTTGGACTTCTTGATATATCAAAATAGGCTGCATTCCCAGCTGTTGGCTGATTCCAATTACATACCTTTCTAAATTTATTTTTAATTTGAAGGATGAATATTCCTATCAGATTAGAAGGAAAAAAATCAAAACAAAAAAATCATTCCAAGGTACAATTGAAAAATTCCTGCTCAGAGTTTCAAGTGAAGTGGTAATTCCACTTAAAAATTTGCATTAAGGACAGTTTATCGGATAGAATATTTGACCTTAAGATGTAGGAATATCCTGTGACTTGTTGCTGTACTGGTGAGCATAATGGGTGACAACCCTGCCCAAAGTCCACGGAATAAACCCCATCAGTAATGTGGGTTTATCAACAGAGCCTAACGCAGCAGGGAGAGATGCCACCAGAGAGGCACGTGGAGCACATCCATGGCTCCTGCTGCTCTTGGTAAGGACAGCTTCTGCAGAGAAACATTTCACTGGAAAACAAAACCTACATTAAGTCAAAGGAGACAAGGGTCTCAAGGTTTCCCAGTGCTTAGGAGGATGATTCCTCTGTGCTGTGGGAGCAGCACTTGTTTGCCCTGTGTGTGGAGGAGCTGCAGGGTGTCTCACTGCTGCTCTCGCCTGCCTGGGCCAGGGCTGTGCTGTGTATTGGGGTGATTGCTGGTCTCTGCACAGCCCATCCCACATGCCAGTCACTTGGAGGAGAGAACGAACACCAGGAGGACAATTGATTAGTGAGGAAGGGCAAAAGTCTGCTGCAAAGACTTAAGGCATTTTATTTTTGCTTTCTGCTGTCTTTTTATCTCCTCTTTCTCATGTGGCTGGCTGGGCTCCCTTTATTCTGCAGCTGTGGTGCTGAATGCTGATGACAGTGTGGCATTCATTTTAGGGGCAGTACATGCAGGCTGCGAATGCCTGACCTTTAGGAGGGAAAATGAGTGGAGTGTGTGGTTTTATGGCTGAGAGATAACAATGCTTTACCTCTTGACACTTATTTGGGTGAGGCATGTCAATATATACCTAGTCCTTATGTGTATATTTGAGCAGCACAAAGCAGGTGTCCAAAGGAGCAGTAGCACACGTAATTGATAGCTCCTTTGTGTTTTAATGTTGCCCTATTTTTATGGGTTTTTCTTCAAATATCCTGTTGCCAGTTCTAGGCTGCGGATGACTTGATATTATTCAATCTCAGATGTGATGCTATAAATATGATCCAAAGACAGGGCTGATAGCAGAACCAAAACTTCAGGTATTAGAGGAAAGTGCCTATCAAGGGCGTGTGCTGAAAGAACCTCCAAAGAGCCCAGCACTGGAGGGCCTCATCTCTTGGGTCCCCCAGGGAGTCCCAGGCCTGGTTGCTCCCAAGAACATGCCATGTTGAATCACACAACAGGTTCCATATCATCTCAGCACAAAGGCAGCCTCCAGGGATGCCAGCTATTAATTCCTAATCAAAATGCATGCAAAAAATGCAGTGCAAGACTTTCAAGAGTAGCAGTGCTGGGCCTGCCTAGGTCAGTATCTAGTCTTTGAGAGTCATTAACAGAGAGAACTTAAAGGAAGCCAACATGCCAACAACAATGTGCCCAAAAAGGCTGGTTTTGCAGAAGTGGTGAGCATAGAGATGTGGAACATCCAAACACGCCACTTGTTTTTGAAACCTTAATGATAAAAGGTTGCAGTTTAGGTCAAATTTAGAGGAGAATAACCACTTAATGGAATTTAAAATCTTATAATATTATTTGCAAGTACCTTTACTATAAACAATAGATAGGTGCATATATGTGTATACATATGTACTCTCACATTTACATGTGTATGTATATGTGTATGAATGTGTACATATAGATACACATGCATACATTTATATATGTACAAACACAATCTCAATAAATCCCACCAATTACAGGGGTTTATAAACAGAGGATAAAGCAGAGCAGGGAAAGATGCTACAATGTGTATATATAACAGATATATATTTCATGTACATATTAAAATATATATATGTGAGGGAGGGAGCAAGAAAGAGAGAAAGAGAATCAAAGAGAGCTGATATTGGAAATGCAAACAGACCACCAACCCAGGGGGTGAGAGATGTTCCCATTACTTATCCAGAATATGCTGATGGCCTCAGCCCAAGTCCTGACAGACATGTCTGCCACGTCACTTCAGTGGCAAGACTTGTCACAAATTGAGGGCACATTTGCTTGCAGACAGCAAATAAAGCCAAAGATTGAATGGCTATGGAAGCATTCTTACCCTGGCTATTAATTTAGGGTTTCTGGTATGTCCCAGGTCCACTGGCGGCGAGGACTATCGAACTAGCATCTGTCAAACCACACACTAATTGCACTGAGACAAATGGAAAAATATAATTTGCAGGTTTTGACACGTGGCAAAGTACCGTACGACGACCTGGCTGAGAAATACTTGCCTTTGGTCTCTGCTTCCCATGGAAAGCACATTCTATTAACATTTATGTTTATAATTATCCTGCAATTTTATTTAGGTTCAGTTGAACAGAGGCAAAACATGGCACTTTTCTCACAGATCCGAGCAGCTGATGGGCAAAGGTTAATTTGTCAGTACATGGACACATTAGCTTGTCACATCTGTTATTAATTGCAAACAGATATATTAGTCTAATTAAACATTGCAAAGGACTGACCTAAATTGTTCAATGGTCTGTAGCTACATATATTCTGCTATTAACACACTTCATGTTTCATGTTTAGCTTTTGCATACTGATGAGAAGTAGCACTCTTAATTGTAAAGCTAGTTATGTGTCTCGCAGTCACCACTTACTGCTGGTACAGTTAATGTGCTCCAAATGTAAAAATAAAACACATGTGACACAGCCATGTGAATTTTCTGTCAAATAGCAGCCATTCCTCCTCTGCCATCTCCATTGCTCGCCTTCCTAAATGATTATTTTCCTTGGCAGCTGTCTAAGTGGCTCGTCGCAGTCTAATTTCAAACCTCATTATTAGGACAAACAGTTGCGGCGCATCAATAGCCCATCAGGATTAATTAAACTGGGAATCAGCAGCTGACTGTTAATCAGATCATTTGCAGTTGATCAGTGTAGGGACTATCATCAGGATATTACTGTAGTCATTTTTTATTATGTGTCCACAGCTCGTAACAAACCCAGTAATGGCTTGATACAAAATATTTGCCTTGCAAACAGCAGCTTCTTAGCAAGTGTTGGGCAGCACAATTACTGCTTCAAACAAGATAACCTCCAAACTGTACATTTATGACCTGATTCACTTTGTCCTGCTGGCTTTAGATGCTCCACTGCACGGGAATAAGCAGAGCTCTCCTTTGGAGGAGTCTCATCTGGTCCTAAGGCACAGGATGCCCAGAACGTCACATCCTCTACTCTTGGTCTCACCTTTCTAAAGTACAGTTTCCTGAAAATACACAGAGGATTTTTTTTTTTAATTCTAACACTCCATTTTGTGTTGTAATTCTCTAGAAGAAAATATATTTAAATTGCTAAAGGACTGTATCTGCACATATCATTTGTGGTCAATATAATCTGTTACAATGACATGCAAGACCTAGAGAATCTGAAAATCACTATTGAAGAGAAGGTGACAGAGGGAAAGACGGTTTAATTCACAGCACAGAATCTTGCTTCAAAAATGAAATTAGAAGATATGGTTCCTGAGGACATAGCTTGCCTAAGTACTTCCCAGACAAGTAACTAATTTTTAACTTACTGAGGCAATAATTTTTAAAAGTTCATTGTTATATAAAAAGAATACAGTCTGGCATGATTTGAAAACTACCTTTAGCTTGTAGAGTGGCTTTTCACAAAGAGAGCTTGTGCTTCTGGGAACAGCTCCCTATTTACTCTTTGAAGAAAACTCAAACACAAGTGGGAAGTTAGCAAAGGGCAGGCATACAGGGAAGTTTATTCCTGATGGAAATGTCAAAGTAGAAGGTTTCTGTATTGTATTTTTCTGTTGTGTGGACAGACAGAGAGGAGACCACAGCAGCTATTGAAAGATCATCTGAAGGAGTAAAGAAAGAAAGAAAGAACATAATTCAAAGCATGTTCCTATCTCAGAGGGTATAAAACAGGAGGACGGAAACTCACAACTTCATCATCACATAAACAGAGTTGGAGTCAGAGTGGAAGTGATATATTCACTCCTCTTTGCACTCAGGAGAGGCTAAAACAACTATATATTTATCTAATATACATATAGTTATTTGTAACAAACAGTAACAAAATGATAGTCTATGGGATTTGTGTGAGTCCATAGAAAAAGAAATCCAATCAAGGTGAATTTTCTGAGAAAAGACAGTGCCTGAGATATGGCAGGAGGAGGTATCATTTTTGATGCATGTCTACATGAAAATAGACAAAGAGGTTCGAAAAGCTGCATGTCTGTGCACTATCTTCAAATGGTTTTCAAATAAGCTGTGTATCAATCAGCAAGTTTTCTTCTTCTTGTCTCTGCAGTCCTCATGGATTGATGAGATATGAAAATTCCTCTGCTTGTTATTTTCAGTGATCAGTGGCTACTTCAAGGTGAGGCCCTTGTGAGTTCCAAAAAATGACTTGGACTTTGCTTTGGGCCATGCTTACATTAAGGTCGGTTGCCCAAGAAAAAGAACAAGTTTGTTTTCTGCCACTAACAAGTTTGCCAACACTGAACAGAGTGTGACAGGACCCTCAGACCTCTTTCTCCTCCCTGCCAGCGGGTGGCTCACCGTTTGCAGGGGTCAATCCTAGTCTGTGCCTCATTGAGGTGGCCATCAACGGCGCCTCACCAGGTTTCATTCCTTTTAATAGCCAAGATGAGAGAATAGCCAAAAAACAACACTCAAGATCCCCCCAAGGCCTTGGGGAGAAAGGCAACATGTGCTTTCCCCAAAATATGGTGCGATTTAAGCGTGTTGTAAAGGCTCCGACCACTGCCTGTAAACTGCATTTCTGCACTTTAATGAGCATTTTTCCAAACAAAGCCACGGGAGTTTACCCAGGACCCTGTCTACTCAGGGTAGCAGTGCTAATTTTAATATGTGCCTGGTGGCTTCATTATCTGAGATTACAAAGATGGTTAAGTAAAATGACATACTCTATGTTGTTTAGCCAACAGAAAATACCCCTTGGTGTGAGGAGTGTAAGGAATGTGTCATTCCTCAGTACATTATGGCAGAAAAAAGAAGCTGGTATTAGAAGAGGAAAAATCCCAGTTCTGCTGTTTCTTGCCACCCTATCAGCCTCGCTGCCCTAGGCAGGAGCTGTGTTTGCTCGCACTGCAGGGCTGCCCCCAGACAAAGTACACACACGTGGCTGATAACACACGTGCCCCAGGCACTGTGGTTTAGGTGACAATGAGGTCAACTCTTTACATTACAGATTTATATAAGGCTCAATTTCTGACTTATCCTCCCATACTAGAGGTGTTTGCTATTAGGAAACATACCAGGAAATGTGTGTCTGCCTTTAAAGTATATTACATGCCTCTTCTCCTTGATGATAATTGCTGGAGGAGCTGTGGAGGCCATGGTGACTAATACTATGCCCATATGTTCTGGATGCAGCCAGTAGCACAATAATTTTTTTGTGAGCAATCTTTGATCAGCTTCTGACACTGATGAGATGGAAATTAAATTTTACATGCTCTAATGGCACTGTCTGGAGAGAGCACAGTGGAATTACAAAAAGAGACCCAGTGCGAGGAAACATACAGAATCTACCCTTCTGCAGCCAGCTAGAGCTCACTGGCTGGTAAAATGCTTGTAGGGTGGAAAGAACAAACTTCTGCCCCTATTCCAGTCAAGTACTCTGAATGTATTCTAGACACTGACATATGAGAGTAATTCACATAAAAAAAAGAGAGATGGCCATATGGTTTACCTTTAATGATTGGCCATGTAAGTAATGTCCATCTGGATATGGAAAGCCATCAAATGCATGATGACTATGTTGTTTTAGAAATAGCCATGCATTTTAGACTACCTCTGGATCTGTGGGTATGCTTCAGCAATCTGTGTGCCTCATACTGCTGCTATGAGACATGAACACCCATGTAATGCAACCCTTTCATGGAAAACAGTGTGGCACTGCCTTTCTTTGAGACAGAGTAAGGCATCTCATAGTCTACAGAGAAACAAAGTCTGCGCTGAAAAGAAAACTGATCTGTGCAAACTCTCAGGCTACAACACTGCTTGCAGTATTTCTTCTGTATCTTACAGTTGTTTGGTCCTTTTCCTCTTGGGGCCTCAAGTGGACAGGAATCAGAAGACACTATCTTCATACTGCAGAAACCCACCTGCTCATCAGCTCTATGGCAGCCCTCCTTCTCACTCAGAAACAGCCTGACTTGGTTGTGTGAGGAAGGGAAAATCATGTCGAGTCCTAAAAATGTAAGGAAAAGTGGTAAAGAAATGTTAGGTAAGAAAATATAAAGAAAAGTGGACCACCTTCTCTAACTTTTTGCATTAAGACAGGATCTGGTATACTTAGATGATCTCTCAAGGGTATCTTTCTGGTGGCTCTATTTAAGATGAGGTTTGCCTTTAGTGAATGACTGCATTTTGGGGAACAGTCAGGCCTCAGAGTAGGCCAAAGACTCAGCACCATCCCCAAAACAGAAAGCAAATCCTGCCATATTCTGCTGTCATGTCTCACTGTGATGGAGAATCCTGTTATCCAGGTAATTTAGCTGGTTGGGTCTGAAAAATGATGTTGGCTCCTTGGGTACCAAATCTTGATATCAGCTTTAGAAATAAAATCTACTTATCTAAGAAATGCACACCAATATTAACAATGACACCTTACTGAAATCCAGAAGAGAGCTATCCAGCCACAACTGAGGGAGATTATCAATGAGGTTATCATCTACCTCCCAGCCCAGCAGGGACTAACCCACGATTGGCAGTGTCCTGCAGAACAGAGCACCCTGCTTGGCGTGTGGGATGCCTGGTCCTGGTCTTCCCCGTGCTGGAAGTAGATCACATTGCAAATGCTCCTCCATGCTGCACCTCTCCCTTTTGCCGCTTTTTCCCAGAGGAGATCCATATTCCTACTGTGCAGAACAAGATTTTTGTAATTCCACTGAGTTATATAGTATAGGGAAACCTTTTTCCTACTAATTCAGCTGTATCAATCTTATCTCCAATGAGCAGCTAACAGACACCTTAATCACATTCAGTTGTAAGAATGTAGATATTGACCTAAGCTCTATAATTGTAACCATTTCTGAAAAGCAGTTTTTGAGATCTTTGCTAAAGAGATGAGGCTTTTTAGGAGAAAATGCTTATGAACAAATAGTTGCAACCCAACAGGCTCTTCAGTACAGGTACACACTTCTGTCTGGGGATTGGCAGCACCTTGCAGTTTCTGGATATCCTAGAATTACCTGCTTTTCATGCTCCTTGGGAGTCTCCACCAGACACTTGATATCACACTCAAAACTCATTGTTCAGTTATGGGGCCTTGGCCAGATCCTCAGCAATAATATGCCACAGCAAAACCTCGACAGCCATGCCAGATGTCCTGGGTGAAGGTTTTCACACAATGCCTAACATCAAATGAAAACCTTAGGCACCCCTAATGTGTAAAAAAAATCGAGTAAAAGTAATCAAACTTTAAAACTCTTCCTTTTTGGCTATTTTCAATCTGGTTCCCCACAATCTCCCCACTCCCAGCTGAAACAGTACCAAGTTGGGGTGGGGATTACTGCAGACCTGCAATCCAGAACAGGAGCACGGAGAGAAGACCCAGCCTATTGCCAAGAGAGAAGACTGTGGGTAGAGGACAGCGCAAATGCAAATAGCCTCACAGCTGAAACGGAGCAAAAGCAAATCAAACATTCAGAGATCAATGGTGAGAGAAGCCGGACAGCTGGTAAATCTGCTCACCCCTGTGGGGCTATTGCTTCGAATCAGTCAGGGGATTTGGCTTTAACTGATCAGGCAAGGTTTACCACTGGTGCTATCTGCAGGGAGATGCCCTGTGCTGAGCTGCACTGTGGGCTCGTGGGGGAAGCTCAGTGGCTGCTGGCTGAGTGGGTGCTTAGTGTGGCTGCCACCAGCAATGCTTGGCCATGCTCTTGTGACTGCATGGTAAGGCCTTGCCCAGATGATGGCACAGCCCAAGGGGAAGCTCAGAGAGGTGATGCCAACCCAGATAAATGTTTTACCATGCCTGGGTGTGGGTAATTGAAGTTAAAGCGTGAAACCTGGTCTATTACTGACCTTTTTAAATGTCTCCTTCCTTCCACCACAGTAGGCTGGTACCCCCTCATTGCAGAAGCCACATTTTTGTGACAGCATGAGAGTGTGGTTATGATCAGGCAAATGACTGGAAATTTAAAAAAAACAAGAGGTACCTGTCCATGTCCAACTCCTATGTACCTCAAATTATTTGTTAGTTGTGAGTGTTTAAGGAGAGGTGATGGAGGACTTAATGCTAAGCTGTGTACTGTGAGCCTGTACAGCAGAGCAGCTCAGTTGTGTCTTGCCTCATGCAGTGCCAATAAGGGGCTGAGATGTTTCTGATTCTGAATATTTATAGCTGTTAATGAATAGTGTGCAAAGCTGAAAGAGCAGAGTGTGATTTGCAGTTAACAGGGTGAGTAGGTGTTGCTGGGACCCAGAAAAAACAAAGGTGAGACTTGCACACTGGACCAGCATCCCAGGGAAGGCAGAGATGGGCACCAATTATGGGAGCAGATGAAGTCATTTCTACAGAGGGCTTCCCTAATTATACCTACACTTTGCGCCTGAATAGCCCTGCTAAAGTGCAAGTACAGATCTCGGTCATCGCATTGTCCTAACAGAGTTTTGGACTAGGTCACATGTTTAAAGAGGGAGAGAAATCTTTCTGTCATCACACAGAAGGGAGTTACATTCGTGAACAGATTAAACTCTTGACTGTGAGTCCAAAAATACGCAAGATACAGTCCCTCTTTTATGCCCTCTCAAATGAAACGTGCTAATAACAGACATTAACAACTGAAGCCTTTTAAGATGAAAAGGACTCTGTATTTGTTCTCTTCATGCTTGTTAAATGTTTTATGGTGACGCTTATTTACTGTCAAGAAAATATTTCCAGTGGAGGCAACGTACATAATGATAAAAATAAGTAAGCACTAAAACTATTTTTTTACTGACCAGAGCACCTTCCAGCACTTCCCCCTGGATTCTTTCACACAAAGAACATATTGTCATTGGGGCCATTATAGGGCTGCGCTGCTTTGCTAGACTCGGCAGGACTCAAGGGAAACGGCTATAGATTGCAGCAAAAAAGTCCATCAGACAGATCGCATCTGACCCCACTGCTTCTAGGAAAGAATGCACCAGAACACTCTGGCTGAATAGACAGATTTTCCAAATGTTTTAAATCAGTTTTGAGACAAAAAAGGAAGATGCTAAGGAATGGATTTGGCCTATAAACATTAAGCGATGTGATGCCCATTTCTCTAGGAAGCTGACATTAGGGGCTTTCTTGTTGATGGTGGACCTGAAGGAAAAAACCCACAACAATTAAGCAGCAATTGAAGAAAAGCAGGCAAGAAAAGATGGTTATGTATTAGTACAATAGCTCAGAGGCTTTTCATTTTAGGATACAAAGAGGGAGTAGAGAATGCTGTTTTCTTTTTAAAAACCTTTTAAAAATGGTAACTGCATCCTGCTCTTGTAGATGTATTACTTATGACATCCCAGTTTTCATCCGTTCATGATTTTACATTAGAGTTAAATCTCTGCAGCTTGAATCTCACGGCTGAGTTAGCCAGAGCCCATAAAATATTGAAACCTTTAGAGCAGCAGCCAGCCAGGTTGAGAGAAGTTCATGTCCAAAGCTGAGCTTTAGATTCTGAGACATCCCAATTGGAGTGTAGTACAGAAAAAAGCACTGATAAAATTTTCATAAAAATGAGCTAAGGATATTGCTAGCATGCTTCCCAGCATCTATATGAAAACTTAATCTGAGCTAATGGAAAGGATATGAAAGCCTTTCTCAATTCAAACACAGTCAGTGCATAATTCATAAATTATTGTCAGAGAAGTGATTCTGCTCTGAGATTTATTCTCTTTTGGATAGAAGCAACTGGAGGAAAAACTGGGTCTTTTTGACCTTTAATGCCAGCAAATTTTACAGTAGAGCTGTCAATATAACCAAGTAAACCGGTCATTTCTCCAAACAGCAACAAAGTGCCAGTATGTGCTCACTGCAGGCTAATATTAACACAGCCCTTTAGGTTACTTGCAAACCATTCAAAGCAACTGAACCTAAAACATTTAAGTGAAGATAGTTACAGAGAAGAGAATGAAATTTCCATGTTTTCCATGACAGACACAAAAAGGTTCATTATGTTAAGAAGAAAAATCACGCAAAAATATGCTTCACTTCCTAACTCTAGTCTTCAGCTATGATTACCTTTAAAAGCCTATTTTCCAATTAAAAACCTATGCAACATTCCAATAGAAAATGCATACTGACAGATTTTTTGTTCCTTATATATGCCTCACTTCTAAACAACATAGCATAAAGTATGAAAACATTTATCCACGGGTAGTGATTAAATATTTCAGCCCTGAGTGAGGTTGTTGCACAGTCAATGCACACAATCTGTAGTGAGTTAAAAGCAAATCTGACAGAAATAGTTGGAAATCTGAGGAAATTGTAAACGCAATTAAGTGCTATCAGTAGAAAAGGCAGCAGCTGGCTGATACATGGCAAGATTTCTCTTTCCTTCATTTCTGGAATAGCTTTTACTTTTTCTCCAACGTAGCAGGCACTTAAAAGAAATCAAGAATCAGAGACATTTACAAGTTGTGAATCCTTGAGTGTTTTGAAGCTGTAAAAATGTATTACTGATTGGAGGCAAAAGCACCACTAAAAAGGACCAACATAATCCCCCCCAAGAAAAACAAAAGCAACAATCCAATAAATCAGTCTGAGAGAGATATGAGGACTATTTCACCAGAAAGAAAGTGCATTAGAGTCTGCAAATGATAGCATACAGGAAAACAGATGATACAATGCCATGATCAGTTTCTTTTAAATTCTGTTCAAAAATGATTACCTGGTGTAGAGGTGTAGGGGGAATTAATTGCTTACAAGTGGGTGCTTTAAACACAGAGGTGACAACAAAGGTTGGCAGAAACAAAGGTTGGTTTGGGGCACTTTTTTGTGAGATAATGGCATCAGAAAGCAAAGAGGCAGAGAGATACATTGAAAAGTTGATGGTAGTACAAGGTAAAAGGGAGAAAAAGAGAAGAGAGCTGTGGGCGATTTAAGACCAATTCTTAGGACATCTACCCTGAATTCTGACTATGATTGTTGCCATTCCCCGTGTGGAGTATCAGGTAGTATGTGATCATATCCCTTGCACTTCTTCCTCCTTAGAGCCTCCAGATATGCTCATTAATCGATAGGGCTCTAATGCTAGAGAGCTTATAAACCCAAACCCTGCTGTAGCAGGGAGGTGCTCAGATTAAGGGGCTGATCTCATCCTCCTTGCTCAAGCAAAGCTCATGCAGGGAGATGGACTTAGTGGAAGAGCCCTCATCCTGCACCTCTGAAGTGACAGATTGTATTGCCCTGCACCCAAAGTCCCTCTGTCCTTTGCATTCCTGCTTCACCTTTTGGCAGAGGATGCTGCTGTGCCTGTTGCCAAAGGATTTAGCTGCAGTTACATACCCTGCCTTCAGCCCAAGCAAACACGGAATTCCTGTCCTTCAGCAGCTTCCTCTGACCTCTCACACTGCTGTGCTTCCCACTGGTAATAAAGTCATATTTTTAAAACCCCTATCTTGCCCCTCCCCAAACAAATTTTTCTGAGATTTTGAAGAAATGATGCTTGTACGTGAACCTTGCAACTGATTTCCCAGCCACAATATTAGGTTTATAATACTAATATTTTTGAGCAAGTCATCTTCATTGAGTGCTTTAGCTCACACGTGAAAGAAGAATCAATGATTCACAATGCTGGAGAACACAGAAACAGCAAATGTTTCCTTTTCTCGTATCTGACTGGTATTATTTATGGTAGTTGAGTAAAAATGTGTAAAAATGTGACTGACTGGGAAAATGCAACATTTTGTGTGGACCCGTCCACACCAGAGAAGAAAGCTAGAATAACACCTTCCAAACACAGTAGTCTACAGGTACTGGTCCTGTATACATAATATATTATCAGAATCCTACTTTCTGTAATATTCACCACCATCTTTACCAGTATTTCTCTTTTTCCTCTATAGAAGGCTTTTTTTATTTCTGAAGGAGAGATAAATGCAATGTAAGTTTTGCACATAAAAAATATAAAAGGTGATAATTATAGTTTCTCCAAAGTGATCTTGGAACTCAAGAATCACAGTCAATCCAATTGATTATCAATAGATTGCAGATAAATAGAAGGGAAGATGTCAAATTTTTAAAGGGACTATTTTTATTTTTAGTAAGAATGAACATTCAGAAGAGTCCAAAGTAACTAAGTACTATAATGCAGGAATTCCTCCAATGTTTCAGCGTAAAGCTCTGGTATGATGTGAGCAGGCTGGCATCACCCACACAGACACTGGTGGCTGTTCTGACAGATTTGGGTCCTGCTAGTTCCCCAACATAACACAGTGTATTGGGTCCTTTGTGCTGAGCAAAGCCTCAGGAGCAGGGCTGAGCCCTCAACGCACAAACCCCTTTCCCACTCAAATATATACAGTTCATGTGTTTGTTCATACACTACAATATTTTCATTACTAAGACATGGGACTGACACTGTAATTTTGCCTGTAAACCCTATATTCAAATTCTATGTGATTGATAAATACACATTACATGATCTCATAAATTGAATAAATAAATGAAACTGCCTAAAAATAGAGTCTTCTTTTCTTCCAGAGAGTTTGACGGTATTTAGCCTCAGCCTGTATTAGTCACTGAGAACTACAAAGCACAACTGTAGTCAGATACCTTTGGAAGGCAAACATTTTCTTCTTTCCCCAACCAGTTTATAGAAACAGACATATCTAAATAACATCTATTGGGTAACACAGAGCTTTTTTAAGCTTCTTGCTCTTGCCTGTTGTTATTTAGCTTTTGTGCAGCTGTAGCCCTGAGAACAATTCAAGTTTGATTTTATAAAACCTGATCTTCACCTCTTTGTTTGACTGCATTTAACTGTTGTGGAAATACGGAGAGAAGGATGCCTATTGCAGCAGGAGAAGTTAACATACCTAAATGGCACTTCTTTTATAAAGGGAAGGTTGTAATAAGTCATGTGATTTAGAGTAAAGGCAGCAGTGTGCAATGGGAGCAATTTTCTGCCCCTCAAACAGCACTTCAGGTGATGTTGTTCATCTTTGTGTGACTCGCTGTGTCAAAGCATGCCCAGAGCAGAGGTGTTCAGGGACCCGACAAGCTGTAAGTGTCCAGCTGAAAAACCTGGGAGATATCCCAGGGCTCAAAGAATTCACTTTTTCAGTTGCTCTGATTTTCTTCAGAATGCACCTTTAGGGAATTTATGTCTTCCATGCCTTTAGTTTCCCATCTCCTTTCTTGTCATCTTTAAAAATCCATTAAAGATCACAGAGACAGTTTCTCCGAGCTTCCATTTCTGAGGGGCTGTGGAGCTCCACAAAGCGTGCAGTTCCAGAGGTGAACTGACTCTTTTACTCTCTGCACCTTGATGTTGTTAGGACGACATTTTAATTATAGGTGATGGTTACAGGCTGAGAAAACATGCTGAATTCTACAGGGAAACAAACAGTTTTCACTCATAAGGACTTAATGACAACTAGCTAACCAGTCCCCTTCTGTCTGTACAGGAGAACATTAAAATGCAAGATAAAATGGGGGGGTTGATTTCTCAAGGTGCTTGTTTGAGAGATTTAAAATTATAGTAGCTATGTGTTTGCCAAAAGCAATCATTAGGCTTTTCAGGTGTTGCTAAAATAGAAATTAAAAAAGTTAGTTCTCTTAAAAATAGGCAGCTGTGGTAGTCCAGCTTGCATGTGTATTTTCTAGAAAAGATATTTTGTTGGTCACATATGATGACTGGTATTTCACCGAATATTACAATATTCTTACAAGTTTCTGTACAGTAGAATAAGTTTACATTAAAATGCCACACCACCTTTGCTATGATTAATTTAGATTTGTCTATCACTGTGCATGCTTGCTGATTTGCCCTGGGTATTATAATAACTATAGCCTGCTTGTCATTTCCCACTAACATTGCCTCACCTGTAAAACTGCAGCAGATCTATTTCAGCTTCCCCAGTTTCTGCCATCACCTTACCTATTACAGTAGAATAAAAGAACATTTCTCGGGTGCATACATAGATATTTTCATCATATTTCAAGTGCATTCGAACAATTGCTGCATATTGGCACCAAAACAAATTAAATAATTCCCCACATCTCTTCACATATAAAATGTTTCCTTCCCTGTTTGAATGATAGCCAGCCTCTATTTATCCAGAGCTGGAAGGCAATGTTCCCACATACACGTATAGCTATTTGGTTTCTTGATATATGCATCAAATCATATGCCTGTGCCTTAATATTCCTGTGTTCATACGTGTTTATCTTTTTAAAAAGTAAATTAGAAAACCTATAGTTTAAAGTGCAAAATTTAAAAAGAAATGACAGGTCAGGTCATTTGGGTATGGACTTATTTTAAGGCAGGAGAAACAGCATGTCATTAACACGAGACCATAACTATGCACACTGCCTGTGCTGCACCAATTAACTGGGCCAGGGTAGTCAGACCAACACGACTGCCTGTGACAGTGGCTGTGTGAATGGACCAGCCGTGGGGCACAATCTCTGCATGTTTTGGGGCAGTCAAGCTTTGCTGTCCTGTTATTTTGGAAAGAAAATAATCCTTCTGAAATATTCTTCTGTTTCTAGAAACCTGCATTAGCAGATGCTGCAGTCGGAGCAATTTTATTCCCATAAAAGAAGTCTGTTCCTAATAAATGTAGCAGGGTGCCGAGAGGGGCTCATGTCCTTCCCCTGCTCTGAGCAGAGCCCCACCAGTGGGTACCATGCCTGCTCCTACCAGAGAGACTTTGGCAATCCAATCCAGGAGAAGATGCAATAAGTGAATTTATTAACTCACGGGGGGTGGAGAAGCAGCAATGAAAACAGTAAAAAGCCTACGTGTTAACCTCTGTGCGTACCTCAATGGCTGCAGGTTTAGTCGGATGTGCTAAATTAGACCATTAAACACTGTAAAGCAAATGGTTACTGAAATGCTCCCACAGCCTTGTAATTTATACTATGTTACACAGGGTAGAGTAAGTTGCTCATGGTAAATAGGGTCTCATTGGATGACTTGTCTCTAACAGTACATTTTCACATAATTAAAGTGGACACAGCTTAGAAAAATTAAAAGGCTAGAATATAAAGCTCAGCTGCAAATAATATTAAATGGCATTATCAATAACAGAGATCCCAGGGTTTGCATATTAATTGTAAGAAGGTGCTAATTTGAGTGTTTTAAGCTTGCATTCACAAGCTTGTTTACATGCTTTGTTCCACCTGGACCTGTTTGGAGGTTTGTCAAAAACCTAACAAGCAGAAAAAGATTGCATTTGAAAATACACATACATGTTTAATTAAGCCAGGGCCACCGAACATTCCTCAATATATTTAGCTGTTGAGATTTAAGCACCACCAGAGCATCAGGCATTATCACCTTTTGAAGTACTGCAGAATCTTTAATATTTAAAGCACAAAGCAGACTTTAATATAAAATTCTAGCAGACCACAGAAGATTAAAGACGCATTATAAATGTGACAGTTTGTAAATGGAACACCAGTATTAAAGGGAACCCCCTGATATTTTATAGCATATTTTTCAGGTATATACTAAATTATAAATACAATTAAATAGCAGTAATTATTCTCTGGAAGGGGATGGCAGTTTAACTGTTCTAGAAAATAGTGATTAACAATAATGTAGGAAAGTGGTAATATGTGTTTTACCAGACTGTTCTTGCAGTCAAACTTCATGCAGGAGTCTTCAGCTAATTTAAAACCACTCTGGGGCCTTACATCCATAGGCACAATGTCTTTCCTTCCATGAGGCAGGGAGTGGGAAGAGCTGCTTTCTTGGTGTCCAAAACTCTTGGTTTTTGTTTAAACTACACAGTTGATCTCCATTACTGTAGATGCTGCTGCTGCTGTTGTTGCTGCTGCTTCGAATTGCAAGGGAGGGAGGGCAGCAGAGACACCCCAGAGGAGTTAAACTGGTACCTCTTGAAGAATTTTAATCCCAAATTAAGATGGACCAATGCAGTCTCTTCACAGTCATGCAGAGAATTTTGAAAGAAGCTAACCTTACCGTACACCAAATTAATTTGACAATCATGTGTCTCTAGACCCACAAGACTTATTTAACAGGTTGTACCAATCCTTTAATTTAGCAAATAAAGCCCATGAGATCAGAATTTCCCCACTCTGTTCAGCTCTGTTTTTCTGGAGGGGTAAATACCTGTGAGAACAATAGCAACTATTAGAAGAGGGGCAGGACTCTCAAGGACAAGATTTGGGACAGACTCTGCTTGCTACCTCTCGTGGGGAGTTGAGACTGACCCCACAAAATGAGAGCTGGTCTCTCCTGAAGGATACAGGCTGATGACAGTGGGCAGCATAGGGACCTGTCTCCTCCATGGCAGCCAGGATTTTAGTGCAGGCTGGCAGGAAGCCTCTCAAGGGATATGTCTGTCACAACTGAGACTTGGGTGACATTTTTCTGTCCTTGTCTTTCTGCATTGACCCTTGACCCCCTTCCCTTTAGGAAAGGAACTGATGGAGGCAGCTCTTTTTATTTTTTCCCCAAAATACATTGGGATTTTTTTTTAGGAGACTCTCAGACTATGATTAATAATAATTAGCAACTTGCATCTTCGAAGAGGAGTTTTCGTTTTGAAGGCTATATGCATACAGACTCTCAACCTCACTGTGGAAAAAAATCCCTGAACATTGGACATTTTGGGAAGTTCTACACAGCTTGAGAGAGGGGCTCAACACTACCAAGGGACATGCTTGCAGAAGCATGGCTTCTGTATCACATTTCTCTGACCAGAAAATCTCTTACTCCCCCCTTCCCTACCTAGAGTTTTGCCTATTCCAGGTTGCAGCATTAAGGTTTGCACCCAGTTGTCATTTAAACTGGTGGCAAAAAGAGCAGTTCTGATGTTGACAAAATCACCTTTAAGGGGGGGAAACTCTGAACAGGATCGAGGAGGAGAAGAAATTTAAAACAAGATTTTAAAAGCACAGAAATCCAACAATTTAGCATGAATATTCAGGTCTTTGGTGCTGGGCCATGCAACTGCAAGGTCTCAGTGCACAGCTAAAGCAGTTCTCAAATCTCAGGAGTGCCAGGCATGTCACTGTATTAAGGGCATTTTAATATGCATTGCAGTACAAAAGCTTAGCATATTATTTTCACTTTTATTATCAAAAAAAGGAAAATATAGCGAATGTTATCCAACAGAGTGCTTTAAAACAGAATTTTCAAATAAAAAGTATAAAGAGATCTTAGTTATATTATTCATTGCAGAAATAAAAAATAAATTATACATATTCTCCTAATAGAGATTAAAATAGATAAATAATGAAAAGATTACAATAGCTATATTTCTCAGGGTCTAGTTTATATTATTAACCTAAGTACTGTACACTATACATGATTAGGCACACTGCTCATATGAAAAATGCAGTGCATCTGCTATTCACAAAAAGCAATACCCAGACCATGTTTTCCACAAGACTTTGCAGGAGCTGGATTGCTCACATTCTGTGTTGGCATAGGCACACCAGACTGTGCCTCACATCTACATGGGATCCTTTTTCATGCAAGAATTGCAAAGAACTTTTGGTTTTGCTAAATTACTTATTTTTCCATGTACCATACACTCTATCAACATCTCCCTTTCACTGAAGGTTGCAGCTTCTCTGAAAACAAGGATGCTTCTGTCTGCTTCCAGATTTTAAAGAATTAAAATAAATTAAATATTTTCATTTGGACTAAATATAAGATTTTATAAACTTAGCAAAATAAAGAAATCCACAGGGCAAAACCCCAACTGCACAACAACCAGCAGCTCCACAGGCACACTGTCTACCAGGGATGCTGAGGATCCCAGCAGAATTCTCTCCCCTGGCATATCTGCCATCTTTCACTTCAGCTCAGGAACTGCAACCTGGAAAAAAGGCAGCTTCACACAAACCTGATATTCATTCCAAAGAATAACTGGCTTAAGCAAATGGGTGTTTTGCAAAGAAAACTGGCTTAGTTTTAGAAGACATTCAAATTCTCCATGTGTCCAGCTTTGCCTCCTGCTGTGCTGGGGCTAAGTGGGTGAGGAGCAGCCCTGTGCCCCAAGCCAGGGCAAGACTCCTGACTAGACCAGCTGAGGGGTTCTGTTATCAGTCTCCAGACCCTCAAATCCATGGATTCCCCGAGCAATTTTGCTTATCTGAGCAATCATCCCAGCCTCCCACTGATCCAGTGTACCAACCTCATTGTGCTCCTCCATGAGCTCGTACAGGGTTTCAAAACCATTGAACAAAACCAGCACCAGAGTAGATGCTGCTGAGTGTGCCCATGAAGAACTGAACGTTTTTGTCCTTAGTGATGGAAATTATTATCTTAATCTGCTTGCTAAACCTGTATTTAAATGGCTAGAAAGTGTTTCATATTCTCCAGTGCAAGGGCCTAAATCTGTTGATATTATGAGTGTTGTCAACATTCAGCAGCATGGCAGCTGTCACCAGGCAGTTCAGAAAGGCTGATTTAATTGATACTTTCCATTTCAAATACAATTTGCAGTCGGCATGTGGTGAGAAATGCATCTCACCATGCAGATTTTCATGATGCTGGAGCACAAAAAAAAAAAAAAGGAATATAAAAGGGTGTTGCGTTTCTTTTGAGAAAAAGCTTGAAATATAGTCTAGGGAGGAAATATTCAACTCTATATGTGAACGTAACTTTCATTTAAATGAACTAAATCATAGTAAATCCCAGATTATTTATTTCTGTATATGAAACAGCACATGTGGCAAAATGTAGAAAGTGGCATACTATTTTTGGAAATGGGAAAGGAGGCCCTGTTTAGCTATGGGGTTTAAACTAAAGTCTGCAATTCAAGATTGAGCCCAGAATGGAATTCAGGTTAGATGGCTTCAAAATTCTCCAAGCCTTTCTAAGGAGCTTTTTCTTATTTCTTTTCTAAAATAACACAAATCTCACAAGAACAGCTGATCTTACCATTGAAGGTCAAGAGATTTTAGCAAACCCAACTCCTATGACATTTTCTATACAGCTTAATTAATAGAACCTAAGGGTAGGCAGAACCATTTGACCATCTGAACTGACATCTGCATCTCAGCCCATTGCACCATACCCAACTGCCCTGCACCAAGCCCCATAACTGGTGTTTGGCTAAGCCAGAACACTTATTTTCTTTCCTGTAAGAGACCTTTTCTCTGAACTGCACCTTTTTGTTTCTAAGGACTGTGCCTGCCTGCAGGGGCAAGTGCCACATTGCAAGACAGGGCTTTGAATACAAACACAGAGGCACAAGCACACACTGTTCATCTTACTGATGTGACTTTTTCTTGGTTTGCTCTCCTTTTTAATCTATGCTAAAGAAAAAAAGCCTTTCAGATTTTAAAATATGAAGCTAATTCTTTTGCCTGAGGAGGCATTATAGCCAGAGTTGGACTGTTTCAGTGCTATTTCCCTCAAGAACAGCTCATGGATCCCAGCAACACAGCCTTAGCCGTGGCTGTGGTGAGATCCCAAGCTGCACACAGCTTCCTCAGCCTCTGCTCAGATCTCCTCCGACAGGCAACTCCTCCATGGCTTGAGCCTGCTCAGCCTCGGGCCAGAGGGCAAGTAACCCACCAAGGGTCATAATCTGTGCCCATGGCACAGGAGTGTGTTCCTTGGGGGAATCAGTGGGACTTCACACCCTTGAGCCTGGCTGTGAATCTGCCCTTGCTTTACACCTCCTTTTCAGGGAGATTTAGAACAAGAGCTTAGACTGGAAACTCCTTTGACATCTTTTAATGCATCTCATTCAGAACTGCTCCATCCAGCTGTTCCCATCCCTGTTTTAGCAGACAAAGCAGCGGCTGAAATCCTTTTTAATTCAAACATCACTGAACGTTCTTCTCAAGACACGACAGAGTGCTCCTGGCCCCCTCCCCCTCCCTGTATCTTGGGTGAGCACATACTTAGATCCCCCAAGCACAGTGATAATTTCTCCTTACCAGCACAGCCAGTCATTATTTATTATATCACTCTCTCACTTCTTCAGTCTCTCCTAGTGGGAACATTGCAGTGGCTGCTGGCTAGAAAATTAGCCAAGGGAACTTCTTCTGCTGGTCTCTTTCCTCATTATACTAGTAAAAAAAATTTAACTGTGACATTCTCTCTCTCTCTGTATATATATATCAACGCCGGTTGGAAGCACACTGTAGGGGCTAATAGTGAGTAATTTAACTGTGGCTCTCTCACACGTTTTACCCTCATTCTTTCTCCAGAGTAGCAGCAGAAGAACAGTATGTTCATGTATTGTTGCTCCATGTTACAAGCAGAGCTTGCAAGTTTATGTCTAATCTCACTCTTTCCACTACGTTGTTTTTTTTCATGGGGATGTGATGCAATTTCTTCCAGTGTCAAGGCGCTGCCATAAATTACAGAGAGATTCAGGTAATCCTCAAAGAAAAGTTTACGGTTTTCCACCTTAAAAAGTGCCTTTAAAAAAAAGCAACTGAGGAACATCCAACTGGAACAAAGTTCTGCATATGCATGCATGCTGCTAAGGGCCATCATATTGATATGTGCCCAGAGAGGTTGATCCCTTAAGTCTCCTCTGCAGAGGTATCACTGGACAGAACTGGTGTTGCTCACTGGTCAGACAGGAGCCATGTGAAGCATAAAGCAGAGGAGCACTTTTCCTGGCTCCACTCAGGTGTCGCATAGCATGGCTTAGGCCAGTGACTGGATCTGGTTTCAGCTCAAGGAAATTAGTAGAAGGTGCGCTCAGCTGTTCAAAAGAGCTCTGTGCATGCCCAGGTCACTGTTTTTATGTGCTGGGATACATCTGTTCCAAGTACACACATGCAGCTCCGTGGAGAGAACATCCTCACTATCTGGTGAATACAGAAAAAGGATTGAGTAATTTTGAGGAATAATGATATTTTTGGGAATGGTCACAATAAATCATATGACTCACTTCAGAATCCCTTCTTGAAACAAACACAGAGGGGAGCTGCAAATGACAGCATCACAAAAGCCTAAATGTCTTGCAGACTTGGGATTTCAATATCCCTCATTTTGACCTAGATCCATTACATAAAAATATACATCCTACTAGGAATATAGACAAAGTAAAATTTTGTGACTTATGGTAAGGTTTATAAAAAGACAATCCTGCTTAAATATTTTTTAGAAAGTGCAAAACGTGAGGTTAGGGGTGAAAAAAGCGTGGAAACACATTCACATTTTCCCTTCACCCCAAATAGTCTTGGGTAGCGAAGCACTGCTGATCACAGGTGTGCAACTCTTTGTCTAAAACAGGTGTCTTCAAATCTTCATTTCCTAAATCAGCCTAGCAGTGTTGAGGAGAACCCATCAACAGCAGGGAGCAGTCCCTGCACCCTGCACTGGCCAGCGACCCTGTGTGTCCCCAGATGGCACCAGGGGCCCCTGGTTTTGCCTGGCCCTGTCCTGTGTGTCCCCCGCTTGTCCCCAGCACAGCCGGCTGGCGCGGCAGCGGTGCGTAATTGGCTGTAACTCCATGTACCTAGCAACGCAGATGTCACACGCTGGCTCTTGCCCAAAGGGAAGGAGGACGAGGACAGTAAACAAAGACCTCGGTGTCCTCCATTTTGGAGCGCCTGCTGCAAGTTTGACTCTCTTCACTTTGAATTATAGTGGCACTGCTTTGAGCAACTACATCTGAAGTACTCCAGCAACATCACACTCTTGTTCCACCACCACTCTGATGACCACCAGTATAATTCAAAGAGAAAGAGTAAAAACTCACCTCTAGGTATAAAAAAAGAGAGAGAGTTTATTCCCTGCCAGAAGAAACAATACGACCAGAATTATAGCAGTTTCTATCCTGAACTGTAAAAGTAATGCTTTCTGTTAGCCAATGAATAAACCTGTCCTTTTTCAGGAAAACCATCTTTCACACTTATAATATTATCTTTCCAATAGATGTGAATACACTGGTTTATTACATCTAGCTTGCTTTTTTTCTTTCTTTTTTTTTTTTTTTTTTATGAAGGAAAAGGTACCAGAGAAGAAAAAGTAATGCTTTTTCCCCCTTGCTTAAGAAAAAGGAGGAAAGGAGAAGAAATCTTTCTATATTTGCATTGCTAATTAGCAGAACGCACACAGATAATACAGTGATCAGTACTGTACACACGTTTTGAGAGATGAACAAACATTGCACTATATTTGAATATGCAAGTGTACCATTTGTGTAGTTTATGTTGCATCCTGGCTTTTCCACAGGGCTCCACAAAGGACACACTGAAAACTCCCGATGGCAGACTGGGGGGATGTTGGGGTATGATTTGTTTACCCTGGAAAGGGCAATGCAGGGGCACAGCTTGCTTTTCAATGTCATTTTGGTGTTTCTTCACCCCCAAACAAATTCGCCAGCTGGGTTGACTGAGGAAAAGGATTTTAAGAGACTTGTCCAAGGTCACCCTAAGGAATGAGCAAGTCAAGCCACTTACTCAAGGGCACTGAGTGCTTCTGTGGCCCAACTACCTCCCTCTTGCTTCAGGTTGTTTGTGCCAACCTCTGCCCCCCTCACCACATAGCCTTCTCCACACAAGCAGCACAGTGTAAAGTTCACAGCAAATCCAGTGAAGCGCCCTGCACCATCCATCCATCTTCTCCATGAGATAAGAATAGTTCCTTAAACCTTTGTTCATGGCAGATGTTTTCCTGGTTTGATTTTTTTTCTAAGTGTCAGTGTCTATCCACAAACTATATCTTGATGTACATCCCCATGCCTAGATATATGAATAGCTTTACAAAATGAACACAGCTTGAAAAACTGAGGTCAAACCTGAAGTAGGTTGAAAAAGCTGGGGTAGTGCAAGACGTTATATAGTTTGAAATAAACACTGCCTCATCTCAGAGAGGTCATTTCATTAGGAGAATGCAGTAACTCTTGGAGAACACCAGCCACGTTATCAGGCTTGACATAAGCTTAGCTCTTGCTCATTCACATATGTGGTCTCAACAACAGCAAATACCTCATCTACAGGTATTCTTTCTTTAAGGGTCAGTATATTAAATCAACTGCACAGAGATCTCTTTTCTCTCTAATTCCCTTAGTTTCTCCTACCTGAACACAAAAAGTATACATTCAGCAGTATTTTTTGAGAATTTAAAATGACAAACCCATTGATCTGCCCTAAACACCACTTCATTTGCCTGGCGAATGGTATGTTGAGTATCTACATGAGAACAGAGTACCTATTTACATGCCATCATCTACAGGGGTTTGATCTCCCGATTGACAACTTCAAACTGTCAGGAACTCCCTCTCCACTCCTCCCTTTCCCTGGCTAGGCAGGGTGTCACTCTGTAGGTCAAACCAACACAAAAACATTTCCATGCAGGCAAAGCTCTTTGAGTACATGACACCAGCTCTGCTGCCATCCAGTTTTAGCTTGATCTTTCACTGAGCTGACTCTGGTCTTCTGCTCAGCTGGACTCATTCATCAGCATGGCAAGAGCTACATACATGCATGGGGAAAAGCTCCCCAGCCCTTGTATTGGGAAAATCTAATCTCTAAGCACACCTCTCAATCCTCACCTACTGATTTCAGCTAGGATAGCTCACACATGATTTACCCATCAGAATCAGAAGATGATTTTTATCCACTCCTCATCTCCCCAGCTGTGGCTGTAGAGCTGTCATTAAATCTGGACTCTGACACTTCACTGGATGAATGTTACTTACACTGGAGAGAAAACAACTGAGTTCTGCTGTTGGCAGGTCTGCTCTGACACTGTCATCTTGCACCCACACATGCCCTGTTTGAGGGCAAGTCACTATACTTTGTAAGGTCCCAACAACCTCTATGCAAGCAAAGCACACAGTGACAAACCCCTGCAGCAGCCCTTCCACCTTTGTGCAGATCTTGCCTGCATCCCAAGAGTTCAGTTTACAGCCCTAAGCCCTCTGCTGAGAGCTGGGGATGCTGCACATGTCCTTGCAGGTCTAGTGGTCAGTTTTGGTCAACTATCAGACTCTCATCCCAGTTTCATTAATGGTACATGATGAGAAAGCTCCTTAGGATCAGTAGTGTAATTTACAGACCTAAATAATGTATTTTTAGAAAAGCGAAGGCATTATTAAATACTGTCAGATCCCAGTATGAAAAGACAGTTTCAATATTTTCTTTTATAAATCTACTCTCTAATTCTAATCAGATTCTTCTCACCAAGGCTCCCTATCTGCTGAGGACAACAGAGGACAACCTGTCATCTGAAGCCATTTCAAATACAGTCATAAACAAATACTTGTATTAATATTAAACATGTAGCAGTTTCACAAGCATGTATGTTTTTGTATAGAGATCACACTATTCTTTTGAAGAGCCAATAGGGCTTTTGTTCCCAGCTCCTTTTAAACAATCTGGATATTAACTTTTCTACAACCACAAGCCTCTGAGCAACTCCCCGCAATATTCTCCAGACAGGTGTTTGCATAAACTGTGTCTTACAAAGACCTTGGGCAGACAGCTAAGGAGTTTTACCTTGTGCATATTAGCAGCCCGAGTGCTCAAATGCCATGTAGGGCCCCAGAGATCCTATGACCGGCTCCCTGGTGCTGCTGAGCCTGTTACTTTATTGGTAGTATGAACCAGAGAAATGTTATGTGTTGTTCAGAGAAAGAGTTATGTGCTTTGTGCGAGTGAACGTGAGAAGAATGGAGAACAGCAAACCAGCCCATCCCAGCTCCCCACTTTCCCCTCTGTGTCTCTGTGGTTGCAGATCTCCCTCTTGTACAAGTTTCTTCTGGTCCCTGTGAGAATGGAGAAACAGACTTCAGCAATTAGCCCAGGGAGGGAGAGGCTAATTGTACCAATTAGCACTGGAGCACCAGGTGGGGAGACTTAGAGGCCAGTCAAGAGGGGACTAATGAAATGACTGTCAGGGTCAGTGAGGCAGCACCATTTGGGGAGAGGAAGGAGAGATGGAAGTGGCTGAATGCATCTAATTAGGCCTTTTGTTTTCACTTTGAAGCAGTCTTTTCAATGCACTTAGAGAATGGGAGGATCAGTCAGATCTGTGGCTTGTACTGTCCTTACAGGGGCAGCAGGGGAAGGAAAAGCCCAGGTACAGCCATCAACACCAGCCTCACCATCTCCCCTCACAGCTCATGCGGCTCACAGCAGCCTTGTTCTTCCCCAGTCCCCAGTGAAGCCTCTGCAGAGAGGCCCAGAGTTGCTGTGTAGCCACACTTGCAATGTTCTCCCACATTTTAAGCACTATGATGTCCTCACGGGGTCTTGCTCAGAGTATAATATCTTGCCTAGCTCAGGTTTTCCTCCCTGTAGCTCAGGGTTCCTACATGGAAACAGCTGTAAATGGAGGGCACCTCAATTCCCTTGTGCCTTGGATTCAAACTGTATTACAGTGACACATGCTCAAGTGACAGAATAACACACCTGATCGCAGTAGATCACATTATAACAAGGTTGTTGCAAAACACTCATCAGCCTCTTTTTTGCAACAGTCATTGGTCTCTCCGGATTTCAGTGCAGTATTTAAACCAGACTTCAGGACATTTTGAAGTCAGGCACGCAGCTCCATGCTTCAGGACAAAGCCTGGCCCTTTCGATGAGCTACTCTTTCACTACTCTTCATCCAAGATCTGAATTTGTACTCCAAAAGCACACTGTAACTACCTGCTAGTGCTCCAACAACAGCCCAAAGCAACCATATAGAAACTGAACACTTAAAACAAGGAAAGCATTGAGTCATACAAAATACAAATACCCATAATGCCACAGCTTAATTACACAGCTACTTACTAAGACTTGTTGGGTGGTGCTTTGTACCTGATCATCTTGCTGAGTGCTGGACTCATAAGCCTGCCCCCTCTCCTGCTGCCGTAACTTGCAGGCAGCCCTTGCCCTTCTGCAAACCACGAGCTGTCCAGAGCAGGGGTGTGCTGAAGGCACATCTGATTCTTTCCACCAAAGCCACTCCATTTTCCAGAAAGGATGACAAAGTTTGATTTACCAGATGCTGGGACTATGCACACTGCAGCTGCTGTTATTCCCACTCACCTAAAGGGAGGACATGTCCTGCAGTCCCATGGCTGTCACTGAACTAGTGCTTCACGTGACCGGCACAGACAGTGCCTGCAGCAGGAAGCAGAACTGAAGGGTAACACTTCAGCTTCCCCCAAAAGGCAAGAGTTAGGCTACCCCTTATTTTCCAGCTTCCTCTGTTGGTGAATGTTAATACTGTTCAAAGGCACCACTTCTTGCATGGGGAGCACCAGTAGGAACCTCAGGGCTTTGGACTGGGGAGATGAAGATATTACAATGGCAAGACCCTCGTACGTAAGAGATTGTCCTGGATTCTGCATGAGACTGAGCCTTGTCCCTGCACTCAGTGGGCTCAAGCAGCCTGAGCCACCCTTTCTCATAGAAACAGAAAGTGGTTACTCGGCCAAATGCTCACTTTCTGGAGCATAAACTTTTTTAAAACAAACAAACCAAAAAACCCCTTGAGGCTCAGAAAAGACCGGTGAACCATAAAGACCTAGTGAGACAGTCCAGGTCCAAATTAGCGGCACTGAATAGTGGGTCAACAGTGCAAAACCTTTCAGCTTTTTGCTACCAGTATCAGCAGAAAACCAGGGTGCATTTAAACTCCAGCACCTTTCCACAGTTTAACAGTAAATGGCCTATATTGAATAGCTGGCAACACACACACTCTCCTTGTTTTCCCTCCTTGTTAAATGTTTCCTGGCATGGTGACAGGTAAAGCATAATACAGCTTGGCAATATGGCTTTTACATGGTGAAACAGCTCCTCCGTGCTACGCTAGAATACATATTACTGTGACAAGGGGCTTTATTCTGAATTATCTGCACATACTAAAAGCCAGTGGGAAATTGGAGGAGAGTTTAGTGAAAACTACATAAGATTTTGTTACCGCTGAGCGGAAAATTTTGGATGGAAATCACGGAGTGTGGGGCTTAATCACAGCTCCTTCTGCTCAGCACAGTACATAAGGCAGCCCCAGCCATTAAAAATTCACTTGGGAAAGGTGGATGGTTATCCAGCATTAAGCATGTTTCTGTGGCACTGAATTCTTCAGATCACTTGGGGAGGTAAGTCATCCACTTTTTAACCTGACAGTGCTTGTTGATAAAAACAGTACAGAGAACTGGATGGAGCACTTACACAAAGCTGATAGATGAGATAGATGGAGAGGATTTATCCTGTGGCAGGGGATCTGCTTAGGAATAAAGCTGTGCTGACTTCTAAGCATGGAGATGATCAGGTTATGCAATTATTTCTTAACATATATGTGAGTGATGGAGAGAGGAAACCCACACAAGCCTGGCTCTGTGCTGCTCTTCCTTGGAGACAATCTTCCCCACAGCCACTGTTGTGCCTCACAGAGGCATCTTCACTTGGCAGCTCTCTGAAATGTAGGAGCCATTTTGCATTTCAAATTTATGAGATATTTTGTATCAGAAAGTTGCTGGTAAACAAAGGTCTTACTTGCTCTGTGAGCTGGAGATAAAATACTAAAGACATTCTGACTGATAGAGGTTGCTGTTGAGAGTTTGAGCTGAAGAAAATGACCAAGAGGAGAACAGAGAAATTTCTGAGTTGGCAGGTTGTTCTGTTTCTCTCTCATGGACTTATTTTCATATTCAAAATTTTCCTATTGCTACTTTGCCCAGCCTAGGAGAGGTTTCTTGCAATGGTCATCACTGGGGTGTGGATGGGGTTCCTTTTTTCCCCCTTGAAGATTGTTTTTTATTTAATATCAAAATGATGAGCTCACTTCATATTCTCAGATTTTTTAAAGTGATTTGGAAAAATTCAGTCTCAGGTCATTTTTACCTCCTCCTACCCATCAGAGGCCTCAGACAATAACCCCATAGAGAGCTTGAAGACCAAGAGAATGTAAGTGTCTGACTGAATAGGGCCTAAGGTAAAAAAAGAGTCTGTGCTGGTGTACACCATTTTATTAAATGAGAAGATTGCTGTCTTTACTGCCTTGGTTATCTCAGTCACCATGAGATCTCACAGGAAGACAGAAATGTCTCTGGTGTCCACTGCAGAACAGTGTTGGAAGCACTATCAGAAATTCTGAGGAAACAAGAGATTATAGTCTTCTTCAGATGTTACCAACCATTGGCCACAAGGGCATCCACCATGCAGAGCAACCAGGTAAGCTGGATAAACAGAAGTTAGTATCGGACAGCAAGGATGAATAAAGACAAGAAATGCTATTTGCCATTATTTTTACATGAATCCTGGAGATTTGCATTGATGGAGACATTCTGGAATAAATGTAACTCTACCAAAATATACAGGGGTCAATGAGATACTTGCAGTTACCTCAGCCATTTCTGCTGGATGCTTCTTAAGACTTCCGAGTGACTAACACCGTTCTCACCAGTTGAATCTCAGCCCTGCAGCCTTCATCCATGCTCCATGCTATATGACAGGGAACTGACCATACTTTGAAGTCAGAAGACATATTTCATAAATAGTCTGTCAGCAGAATTATTTCTGAGGCCCTTGATTAATAATGTAGGACATCAGTGATCTCGGAAAACTTTAACATCAGCACTGTACTTGGCTGAACAGAACAGCTGTTGACATCCTTGTTGCTGTTTCTTGGCTGAAGACAGATGTTTGTGAGGTTAGATGGAAAAGGCAAGAGTGTATGAACATACTGGAGTCAGTGGAAAGCACTCGCCGCTTCCTTATACATTTGTGGTGACTCAATCTCTATTCTGGGAGCTCTATTAGATTATAATTGCTCCACGTACGGAGCCAATGGCATCTCTTTGGAGCTGGGACACTCCTGATGCTTGTTTGATGATGTCTGAATAGTCCTTGCATGGCAGAGAAAATACAAGTGCATTAAGGAAGAGTAATAAATACCATCAACTGCTCTACTGGACTGAATTTTTGAAGGGTGCTCTGGTCTCAGATGTTAATGGAGTGGCTTAATTTTCCTTGAAATGGTCATCATAAACTCAGGAAAATGTAATTCAGGGATGAGGCATGGTATCTGGTCTTGAAAAAAGGCTGGGTGTTCTTAATGGCTAAAAAAGATTGCTCAGCAGCAGATCAGCCGTGTAAAAACGTGACCTCTCTAATGCTCCCAAGTTCAAAATGATTTGCTGGGTAAGTGTCATTTGAACAACTTAAAGCTTCACAGTTTACTAAAGGATGTGTTTTGTATTCTGGTCCAAGTATGACTACACCAGAAAATGCTTTCCCTGCATCATCTGAAATACCAAATGTGAGGCTAAATTTTGCTTCAAACTTCCATGAAGAGCTAAAGCCTCTCCACCCACAATAATATACAAACTACATAGTAAATCATCCTTCTGAAAACATTTCATCCACTTTGTATTTTCAGTCCAACGATTAAGGGCTTCTGTAAGTAAATCTCTTCTTTCTCTCAGGGATAAAAAACTGCCCTGAGCTCACAGATACTTTCACCTTGAGGATCCCATAAGAAAACTATTCTGGGGATGGAGAGGTAAGAACACATCTCAGGAGGTCCTGGGGCCCTGCTGTTCTCAGAGCTGTCCCCTCAGACAGTCCCACAGAGAAAAACATCAAAGCAGGAAGCAAGTTTCACCTTGCAGAGGGAAGACCTGTGCCAGAGGCTTGGTCAGGAATGATCAGACTATTTACAGGTATAGAAAATTTGCTGGGATTAGTCTTCATCAGTCTTTCTTCTCTCCAGCTTTATTTCTCAGGCTGTGAACTTCTCTACCTGTACAGGATCTGCTTCTATAGCCCCTAGAGAGGTCACTAGGAGCTTTCTCTGGTCATGCTGTGGAAGTAGAGATTTCAACCATGCTGTCCCAGTTACACGGACAGGTAAAATCAGGATTTTTGCATTGATGTGATAAAGTTGAGAAGTGGGACTAGCAAGAAGATTGGTGAGGGTGGTCATGATTTGCTGAAGCTCTTGAAGTGAAGGATGGCATACACTTGGAAAGACGCCAGAGCAAGCAAGCTCACCAGGGCTCTTGTGTTGAGAAATAACCCTAAGCAGAAAACAGGTCACTGTCCCCAGACTCCTGTGGCTCTTATGTTGAAACCAATACCATTACAGCAAGAAAGGAGGTTAGCAACATACTCACTTCTCTGAGCCAGTAGACACAAAGCAGAAACCAGCTGGAGGGTGCCCAGAGCTGCTCTTAGGCTACTGCCACAAAGAAAAAAATCAACTTGTTCTGCTGCTGCAGATATGAGAGGGGTTTGAAGAGGTTCACTGCTGTAGGACTAACAGTTTTTAAGCGCTGATTAGCTGATATAGGATTAAGCATGTATTAGCCAGCACATGCCATCTGATGCATTTTCAGATAAAAAGCACCCCAACAGAGGTGCTGTTTAAACACCAGGTTTGTTATTATGTAGGTGTTACTAAATGATTTTGGAATTAAAGCATTCCTAAATTTGAATGTTATAAATTATTAAGGAGAATTATTAGACAGGTTTTTTCAAAGTTCAGTAATTTCTATTATTAAACTTGCTTTTGTGTTTTGCAGCACTGAACCAGTAATTATCTTCTAGATGCACAGTATAACACAACCAACAAAATAGGGTCCATCAGACTGTATCATCTACCATTATTTATCTATGTTTGTGCCACAATTTCATCACTTGATCAAATAATAGCAGATTCCACAATATGTCATTCACGTATCCCCAGTTTATCTATAATGATTTTCCTCTTGTCAGCTCATTTCTTGAACCTTTGCTGAATCTGGTTTCAATAGTACTATAAACAATCATCATTGCATTGTAAAACTGGAAACTCTCCACTAAAATAGTGTTTTGATCTGGGTTGCCATAGTAATAAGTCTGTGCTCCCCTCTTTGGAGGCCTTGTTATATGAAGTATCTGTGATTTGCTCAGAATGGCCCCAGTTCATCTGTCAAAGTAGGTTTTTCCTTTTTTAAAATAATGATCTAGAAAATCCCACAGTGGCAACAAATATTTTACAACCATAACGAGAAACATTGTATCACTCAAGCTTTGTAAATCTATGCCATTATTGCATTAGAATAAATCACTTTCCTTAGGTATATTACTTAGAAATATGCAATTCTAATTTTAGAGCGTGTATTCAATAGGGGGTATTTATTTTTTATGTAAAGAGAATTATTAACTTTGACTTCAAAAATACATCACATGTCAGATTGTGTTTAGAGGCCCTGCAGCAAAAAGAAAAAAAAACTGAAATACTTTCTTATTTCTATCAAAATATCACAAATATCCAGTCAGTTTCAGATTTAGTTACTCTAGTCCATTCTTAAGTGCTGATTTTTATAATGAGATCAGATATTACCACAGATTTTACAACTGCACACTTACATAAATGATAATCAGGTTATATACTTGTAAAAATTAGAAGTCCTGAAAATACAACAATGTCAGTATGAAAATATATCACAATATATTATTTTAAATAGAAATGCTCCAGTCAGTTACAGTAATTTGATACATGAACTATGATATTTTCTCCTGCAGGAATGAGAGTAAACAAACTCTACATCAACACGCCAGTGACAGACTCCATGGAAAAAAGTGAGGACAGGGATCATATTTTACCTAAGACAAATGGTTAAGTTGGTTACTTTATGTAAGTCGCTACAAGCTACAGGATTACTTCATGTAACTCACTGTCAGCTACTGCCTCATAATACCTGACAGAGGAATATTAAAATCATCAGTGGGAGAAAGAATGGAAGGTATCTATCTCTTATTCAATGACTTCTAATTAAAAAGTAATTACCTTTTGATGAGGACTCTGCCAGCCTCAGGCCCCTCCTCACACGTAATGTTAGTTGACTCCTTGGCAAACAGAGGGAGAGGAGCTCAGGTGCATATACATATTTCCTTACATTTTGCCAGTCACTTAGTTCTAAGTAGTGCCAGATCAGGGGAAGTCTTCAAAAATAGTTTTATATCATTTTGCCAAGTGGATCCCCAGAAGATGCTGTGGGGGCAGAGGTGCTACACATCTTCTGTTATAATTGACCTGGGCTTTGAGATTTCTCTGTCATGATGTATCCCAGAAAGGTGCATGATGGGAAGAAACTTGTTATTCCTCCAGCAGTGCCAAATGGACAAGATCAAGTAGGCCTGGGACTTGAAAAAAAAGGAAGAAATATTGACAGATAAGTAACCACTCCAGTAAATGACAGGCAGGCACAAGAAGCTTGATTTCCTTGGGGTTCAGAGGTAATCTATTACCCTTAAAACATTTCAGTGCAAATTTAATAGATTTTCTAAAAAAATACAAAAATATAAGATGTTTAATTGAAACCATTAAGTCTGTTTTGATTTCTTTTACTCCTTGCAAGTTAGCAGAGTGGGAACAAAAGTCTACCCGTGACTAAAAAAGCTAAAACCAGACTTAATTCAACCTAAAATATTTATTCATTAGATTACCAAAACCGTATCTGTAATATAGTTCAAGAACATTAAAAGTGTCCTCTGAGAAGCTGTCATTTTTTATGGTACTGTGACTGGCATTGAAACATTTGTTTTGCAATTCTTTGGATAGTAGCTCATCAACAGCCAGGGAAATGCTAGGACAAATTAACATCAGTAAGGTGGGCCAGACTAATTAAGAGCAGAATTTGTCTCTTGAGACTTCTGTCTCCTTGAGTGAACGCAGTGGCAGCCCAGACCATCCTGATGCAGGTCCTGGGGCCCAGGAGTAGCAGAATTCTCCTGGGTGCTGTGTACACACACACCTGGTCCCACAGCTGAGACCCAGGATGAAGGGCTAGCTCTCCATGCTGGCACGGTCCAGAACAGAAAGAATACAAGTCTGGATTTAGGCTCCATTATAGAGGATTTCTGTAATTTTCACTTTGAGATGTTCTCATCTTCCCTCTGTTTGCAGCTGGGAATTCTCATGCACTGAGAGGTATCCTCTTGGCCAGAAGCAGCTTTGCTGCCTTACCCGAAATTCTGTTGACATTTGGCTGAGGTTCCAGTTTAAAAAATCATTCCTGCTCTCCCCTGTGTGTGTCCCTGCTGAATTCTTGTATCCTGCAAGGCTCTCTGGGTCAGCCACATCCAGACTCATGGCACAGCAACAGCAATGTTGTACATTGCCTCAGGCCCTGCTAAAGAGGTTGCTGAAACAGAGACAGAAGTGGATGAAGAGGCCAAATTCCCTCCACCTTGCAACTCTCTAGACACCCTATATTCCTCCTACAACCCATTCACATCTTCTGGTGCAGGACCAGCATGAGGAAAAAGCTTTAAAACAATGGAACACAAAAGGGAACAGGGGACGAATCACCTCAGCCTCACCATGCAGTCTACCTCCAAGCATTCTTAATTGACATCTTCCTTGCTACAAGTTTAAATGGATTCCACTTTGATCTATCCACCTTCGAGAACAGATTATTTATATGAATTGAACACACAGCACAATAATTCCCTCCTTTCTTCCCATAAATTTTTGCACATTTGTTGGTGTCTGTTACACCCCCTTAGTTACTTTCTCTGGGTTAAATTACACCACTTGTTCAATCTTTCCAAGTAGATTATGTTTTCCAGACCACTGGCTGTTTCTGTTCTTATCCTCTGGACATTTTCTTATTAATCAGCTACTTCTGGAGATTTGTCTCTTGTTCTGCTGTTACAATAAGCCAAATTAGATAACAGTTGGTCCTGGAAATGAGTTATGTTGATGAAAGAGAGAGTTTTCGTGCTCACTGAGGTTGGTAGAGGTTCACAGGAAATATAGGTTTGGTCCCACAGGTCCATTTTACCAAGGATGGGGTTTAATTCTGGATGGGTCAATACTTTCTGGCAAGACCCCAACATATGGTCACCATGAAGTACCTGAGTAGTTCATAAAAGTTAAGGATTTCCATTGTGTAGATTCAAACTTATGCCTGCATCTTTACAGAAACAGGAATTGCCTACAATATACCTTAAAAAAAATTCCCAAAATACTGCTTAATATTTCCAATATTTTAAAGTTTTAATTTTTTTCCTAGTTCTATTTATACATTAATAAAATGAAAATATATTCCCTTTTGAGATCTTCTCTTTTAAAATTACATGACAACCAATTCTCATCTATACCAGGCTGCTTTTGGCTTGCTCTTGATAATAACATGTAAATTAGATACAGTAAAATATACTCCCACCTAAATGTCCCTCTACTGTGTCATAGTCATATAACTTAGCGTTAGTGTAAATGAATCCTGGACCTCAACTTTCTAAATCCATTTTGATTTTTTAATTTTGAGGTCGTAGCATGATGCAAAAGCAGCTACAGTTGTATTTCCAGTAAAGTGTTACTACATTCATAATGCCATAACATACATTTTTAAAAATAGTTATGTAGGTTTTTCAGTGCATAATATGGTGGCTTTGGGAATATTTGAAGAGGGAATGTGTTGGATCTGAATTCTGAAATATACCTTAATACCTACTTGCTAATTATTGTTGGGTCATCTGGAATGCTCTGCAGTCACTTTACGTGAGTTCTCTCCTGACCCATCCCACACTTTCCATCAGCTCAGTATGGACAAGGCATTATTCAGTTTTCTCATGCTGTGAGGGGTTAGGAGAGGCAAAGGCTCACACAACAGAGTCTTATCCTACCTCCTAATTCTTTTTTTGTCCACCTGAAGTCTCCTAATTGTAACAGTGAAGAACATAATGGGAAAAGCGTATCGACTTGTTTAATTTCAAACAGGCTATGTGAACTATCTTTACAATAACTACGTGTTTCAATAATTTATAACTATGACGCTATACCTGACAAAATGATTCAGATAACTAGAGCAATGTGCACTTTAAGTTTAAAGTCAAGGTCTTCCTTGCTCATTTTAATGACTTCTCTTGTGCACAAGATATTAATATTCCTGTGAGCAAACATAGCACTGACTCATTAATCAATAGGGGCTGGCTCCTCTACATAATAACAATAGCCGTACTAGATAATTAACTTTTGTTCCATTTGCTTTAGTTTGTACATAATTTCCAGTGGCTGACACTGGATAATAAAAAGCTTTTCAGATGACAGACACCTTTTAAAATCCTTTTTACGAGTTTTGGAAAATGATCCACACCTACTGATATAAGTAAAATACAATGTAGGTGTCTGTGTGTGTCCATGCCATATTTAAAAGGAGGCAACTGACAATAAATAAAAGATCTAATAAATACTGTAAGGCTTCAGTGAGTCCTGCTGTTAAATTGTAGCATAGTGAAGGATTTGCATTTTCCTGTCATGTAGTTATAAGGCAGACTAGAGATAAAGGTATGTCTACAATTAAACGAGTATTCCAGGCAACTGGCAGATTTCTTTAGTCCAGACTGGGATAAGAAACACAAATGTTTCTGCACCAGCATTTTTCCTCAAACACATTTTAAATATTAGGGCAAGTTCAGCAAAGGTGTCCACAGCAGAAACTCTACTGCAGCCCTGAGAGACTTACCATGGGGTGAGGTACAGCATTGTCTGTGCAAGAACACAAAAAAAAAGGTAACTTTAAACGCAATCCTTTGGGCTACTCATTTTGCAGGATGGCTCTATAGAGAGCTGCAGCAGCACCCTCCAGGAGCCCATGGCCTGTGGCACAGGGGCACACACAGCATGGAAGCAGGAATCCCCCAGAGCATGGGCACTCACAGGGAGCCACTGTGACCCACCAGGGAGGGATGGCTCTTTGCCCAGATCATCATTTTCTTTGCTTCCATTGTTAGGGATTTTTAGTCATTGGAGATGTTATTTATGCCTTCTTCCTTAAAACAAACAAACAATCCAAAATACACAGGGAGCCAACTTGATGTCAATATCAGAGCAGGCTGGAGAGCAAGAAATCTACTGTATACAGGACTTGGAGGGTTCAAAATCTACTTTTCTTCCAAAATGAAAGTAAATTTTTCTTTGAAAATAAAAGAAATCTCAAATCACTTAATGCTTTCTTTTGATATTTTACATGTTTAAATTGTTTTGTCATCTAGAATATAACATGGTATTAAATAAACCACATATGAGTACTTTGAAAAGCAAAAATTGAAATACTATATTTCATAGATATCAAACTGTCTGACAAATAATGAGTTTCTGCCACCTCTATATTTCTTTCTGATGGATATGGGTTGTTGGGGAAGTCAGCCTGGCACTCTGCAGAGTTTCAGAGATCATGGAAGTGCATTTTCTGAAGAGAATAATGTCCCACTGACTTTTCTTTAGCTGGATACTTACCTGTAGACATTAGTTCTGAAATCAAATGTGCTTATAATCCACTGCAGAATAAGTTCAGTATAACACACATATCACTGTTCTCATCTGTGGCTGTAGAATCCTTTGTGACACAGAGTGTTGCAGGGCCAGACATTCGACTGCATAAATCACTGCAGCTCAGTGACACCAACTGAGCTCCATGATTTGCCCAGATGATTGCATCCCTTAGATCCGATGTTGATAGAGCATCCTCACAAACGTGAGCATGAACCATTTGTGAAATGTTTCTGCTTTCAGGTTCAAAGATGAAGATAGCTATCTCCCTTATTCATACAAAACACCCCATGCAGAGAATGCCTTGATTAAGCCTTAAATCAAAAGCTAAAGCATGTGAAACAAAGGAGCCTCATACACCTGTTAGGGGAAAAATGTAGGCTACAAAGTGAGTACCTATTTGCATTATACAGTATGCTTTCCAGCAGGAATAAAATATACTGCAAGTCAATGGTCCGTCAGCTTCTATATAGAAGGGAAAACATTCTTGTGTTCAAAATTGTGGAAATGTCAATATTTCAAAAGGTAGTTTTACGGTTCATTCAAGCACTGATAAGAAATCATTACACTTTTTAAGAATATTGATGATTACAGAGAGGCATTTAATGGAGGGAAAGCCTTTTTTTGCAGTTCGTTAGTTTGTGCATGTCTAATTGAGTCTTCAAGACTCTTTTGCATGAAACTCTTAACACAGATTTAACAGATTATTTTTATACCAGTTATAAACAAACATCTCCAGCATATAGAAATTTCTTTTCTATGTCTCCCCAATGAGTACTGTCAAGTTCTAGACAGAGCTCAATGCAGGAAATACATGAAAAATCAGCACTTAAATCACCTATTTTTCCCTACAGCAATAGGCTACCCAAGGAGCTGATTTAGGAGATTAGACATTAGATTTGGAATATGTAGGCCCCTGGACAAAGTGGGTTCGCCTCTTTGTCTATCAAGATAGGTCATGAGGATTGTTTCTGCAGCAGCTGTTAGATCCTGCTTGAGTTATCTGGGCACTGGGAATGGGAAAAAAAGGGTGAAAAACAATGTGTAAAAACTCTACCAGCTCCAGTGGCACAAAGCAATGCAAAAATACCCACTGACCTGCCTGAAAGATCCCTGTCTCCTGTGGGGTTGTGTGGACACTCCCTCCTGAGGCTTCTCCCACTCAGCAGGCTATGGACTATCTAGGGCAGGAAAAGGATTATGTTACAGCTGAAAGCACATGGGTAGCTCTGCATGGGGAAGGCACTGGCTGGGCTCTGCAAAACAGTGTCATTAAATATGACCTCCGAGTATATCGCAAACTTCTGTGGTATACAATCAACTATTAAGTCAATGAAATCATTTGTATCAAAGACATTGTGACACTGTCTGAACATGGGAATGGAAAATAAAAAGACAGCCCTGCATGTACATATGGTCATGGTCCGATGCAGTGAGTGTTACTGCTTGGTTTGCTGAAGCATACTGGACATATTCAGAGCTTGTTACTTTTGCAAGAACAACAGTGGGGGAAATATCTGATGCATATTTCAGTAAAAAATACAAACAGAAGCAAGACAAATGTGTGGCAAATGTTTTGCAGTTTCTACGTCAAAAATTACACTCTATGCAAAGCTCCTGTGATTACAGAGTAATGTCTCCCCCGTCAATATTTCCCATTTTTATTCACCTTGGCTCTTGCTGATGCCCCAGAAGACTGGAAGCAGAATTACAGGTCTCTGTGGAGAGATCCTATTCTCACAACATTTCTAGGCCCTATTTTGCTGAACCAACAGATGTGGATCACTGGGATGACTCTGACAAGCACAAGAACTTTTAGCTTCTTAGTGGCATCCAGAGCCTTTGGGGATTTACTCAACATTAGTAAGACAAGCTGTGCCAGCCTTATCAGCTGGTGTGCACTAGTCCTCTTTGCTCCCAGTTGGATCTGGAAGGCATCATTCACCCTGCTCCTGCTGGGCCATACGTGGCACAGCCAGGCAGAGGCAGCAGGGCACTACTCACAGCAGCTGGCTCTGCCTCCTTGCCAGCTTCCATGTGGACACGAATGCACGGACATCCCTGCTGGTGGGGACCTGGCTGCAGAGTCCATGGTGCTTGGTGCCACCTGGGGTAAACCACATGGGACCCTACGGGCCATCAGGCCTTTTTCAAAAAGATCCTGGAGTCCAAAGCTAACACAACTCCATAGCCTGCCTATGCTGCACTTTTGTCATACTTATTTTTTTCCAATTACTTATTATAACAATATTATGTGAGATTGGATAATAGCACCAGGCATTTGTCCACACATTTATCTTGAATGAGTGCATTTTTTAAGGGAAAATGGAAGTGTATTTGTTGATTTTTGTATTCTCTAAACCCTTTTAAATTTAAAAGGAAGCATTAACACCACTGTGCCTCCCTGCCCCCATCCAAAAAAAAACCCAAAAAAACCCCTACCCCAACCAAAAAAATCATAAATTCCAAGAGAATTACTCCATCTGTGGTATTATTACTCACTCACTGGTTTCCACAGGTGGTAGGTCAGGCTGCAGAAAGGCTCTCTGTAAACAGCAGTAAAGTTACTTTACTGATCTTCAAATTCCTCCTTAAAAAACTCTACTTGGCCTATTACCAAAAAAAGAAAGACATTTAGAGAGCTGGCATGCTTAAGAGTCCAGGGTTTGGGGCTTTCTCTTGTCCCATCAGAGGCATGTTCCCTTGCCCTCTTCCTGGGCTAGCAGACAGCCCTCTGTTCTTTGGGGCTCAGAGTTTTATGGTCAGTGCCAAGCACAAGCTGGTCCTTGTCCATAAATGGGACATGAGAGCTACCTTAATTTGAAGAGTGACTGGAAAGGTTTGGTGAACCAAGTGTGGGATCCTTGTCCCTTCCAGTGCAAACTCAGTGAGCAGTGACACTCAGTGAGCAGTGACACCAGTGAGCCTTCCTGAATAGGAAAGGAGTTGGGCCCATGTTTTCCAATGTTTGCATTACATACAGCACCCCACAGCTGCCACCTCTGCAGCTGCCACAGGCTGACTTTAAATATCAAAGCCTGAAGAAGCTGAACTCCTTTGCATTGCTACTTAAACCACCTCTGGGATTGCTCAGATCTGGTGAGGCAGCATTCTACTGTTTTATGCAGTGGAAGTCCCAGACTCAAGCAGAAGACCATTCTTAGAGAAAACTAGATCTCTATTAATGTGCTGCATGAGTTCTCAAGGTACCTCTTTACCTACAGATGAGGAGTATCCCTTTCTTCTGAAAAGCCAGATAGATGTGTATATGTGCTGGGGGTGATCAGGGATTGCAGCTAGATTGCCTGCCCTCCTGGCTGGCTTTAGGCATATTTAGTTAGATTCTTACTCTGATTCACACACAGAAAAAACATCTCTTTCTCACATGATTTTTGATAATTTAAAAAAAAATAAATAGCCTCTTACCTTTTGACATCCAAGCTGGTGTCTCCAGAAGTGTCCATGTAAAGACTGGTGTTACCTACTGTCTTGCATGGGAGAGACAGGAGCTTTATGAGTTTTTGCAGTTTGACAGACTTTAAGATAGCTAGTTCCCCAAGACTTAGTCCCGTTCGCAAGATTCTTTGATATCTGGCCGATTTGTCTAAAAATACCATTTATTTGACACAGAACATAACAAACATACAAACATAGAACAGATTGACACACATAAAGACACAATGAATGCACAATTGCAACACTGCAATAGTTAAAAATGCAATAAATGCTTGCTTGAGCTAGCTGAAATGCAAGTTAAGAAAGGTACCTATAAGTTAGCCGGAATAATACAATTTAGGAAACTCAAATGATCTTACCAAATCCAATTTTTGGAGCTGGGGATGCATTAAGATTTCCTCACTCAATCCCTCGGGAAGTAACCACAGGGCTGCGTCCAAGACCCTGGGGAGAAGTACCTTACTTCACGCTCCAATGTCCATGTAGAAAGGCTTCTACTTTTGCTGAGTTTTTCATGGTGTTTTATAGGGAAAAGAGTGTGTATTTGCGGTCACTTGAAAATTCTTCACATTCTCTCAGTGTCTCACCTTGGCCTTCCAGGTGCCAGGACTAGATAGCCAGGATTAAGTTTATCAACTTAATCTGAGCCATTCATCTCTAGCCAGCGATCAGGGAGAGAGAGAAGGGGGGGGGGGTGTGTGTGTTTGTCCTGCCACACCTACCACCAGCTGCAGAAATTATAAACGAAGAAGAATCTCTACTTCATCTCTCTGTAGCTGCATTAGAATGCGTTGGTTGTTAAGAAAATGTAGTGCCCTCATCAGGGGGGTTAATACCACTTAAATTTTTACCCAGATAATAAATGTCAGGATTAGTGACACTGTGAATTAAGGATTTGGCAGCCATGAATATGGGTTAGCCTCATAAAGGACCATTATGAGAGAAGGATCCCTAGACCTGCACCTCTGCCACATCTGCATTAAAAATGTCCTGCTGACAATGTTGTGCAAAGGAGCCAATTCTTTCACACTCCAAAAAAAGTTCCAGTCTTAACATGTTCTTATAGGAACTGTTGTGGGATATTAAATCCATCAAGGCTATGTAAATCCATCAAGGGGTTTTTCTTAACCTGCATATATTCACTGTCAGGAAACACATGCCATGCTCTGTTGGGTGTGGATTGGGAAAAGTCCTTTTAGAGACATTCATCAGGGAAGTGAGCCAGGTAAGTAGAAGTTTACTGCCTTGTTCTGACTCAGTCAATCCTTGAGACAACGTTGTATTTTAGGAACATGACCTTAGCATTATGTTGTGAATTTTGGAGGAAAGGATTGTCTGTGTGATTGTCTGCCTTTACCTCCTTTGTGCCAGAAGAGTTGCCCAGAAAAAACTAGGCTGAATATATTTAGGTTATAAATAGGCTAAATACTCCCTGTAGCACCAATTCTTCATCTGCTGAGAGGCTGTTCTGCAGGCTTCAGACATCTCCTGCAAAGAGGTAACACAGCACCATGTTTGCACAATGCCAATATGCATGGGAGCCCATTTCAAAACTGGGCACTCGGGAGGACACAGAGTGGGGTGGGCTCCCCACATTTCTCCTATGACTCCCTGTGCAACAGCTTGGAAGTGACCATTCCCTACTCTGAAGTGAGGCATTATTTTATTCCTGATACCTTAAAGCCTGTACAAAGGGCAAGTTTTAGGCAGAATATGCTGAAACTGAGAAAAGCAGGCATATTTGAATTTTAGCCTGGCTAGTTCAGCTAATCCCTGCAAAACAGGAGTACTGCCAACATTAATTTTTCATCCAGCTAACTCATATTGAACATATCATCACTAGTTACTTAAAATTGAATCTATTTTTAATAGAAAAATTGATACTGGAATATGAAGCATGAAGTAACACATCATTGTTCTGCAAAAGACTAAGCTTTTAAAGATAGCACTGTAGTCTGGAAACAGACTGAAAAAGGTAAAAGGTTATTTTCAACATTAAAAGTAATCTACATGTTCAACAAAGCCTAGATCATCTCAAAGCAGTAATTATTCACTGACTGCAGATAGTCTTATTTTGATATTTGCTGTATGTTTATTATTCATCACAGCAGATTATCACAGGATTACTGTAACAAATTTTTCCTTTCAGTAAAATCTTATTTTCAGGTAATCTGGACATTTTTTTGTCCCCCTTCGCAAAGTCTGCTTTCATCAGCCTCCAAGCCTGACTAATAGCCAGTTACTTCAGTTTCCACATTATTATCCCTTCTTGCATTTTATACAGAGATATCTAAAACTCTTTTATTTCTGTAGTGCAAAGCATACTTTTAAAATTCATAACCACCAAATGTGTGTGCATGAAAGCAAGAACGGCTGCTTCTCTTTCATACTACAGGGCAAACAGCCAGACTTTAAAGGCTTCATAATTAGGGACTTTACCAGATTGTAACAGAAGATGTATTTGCTTATTTTTGCTGTAAAGTCAATTATAAATATGCAAAATTCAAAGTGTGAGTGACCAGGCCACACTTAGCAGAAATAATAAGACGGCAGCCAATTAAAACAGAAAAAGGTTGAGTTCTCAGTTTTCTGCCCAGTGTGTTTCTGATGATGACACAACAACAGCTGTGAACTGCCAAAGTCATCCCAGAGAGGTGGCTCAGTCTAGCCCCTGCCAAAACGAAGGATTTGCCCTAAAAGCCAGACGTTCTCACCACAATTTCCCACACAGAACTGACAAAATGGTTGCTCAGCATATGTGAATCCTTATACCACACAATCATTTCTTTATAAGAATATATCAGTCCCTTGAAGATGCAGTTTACATAGACAGGAGGACAAACAACTTTACAGCATTAAAATCCTGAAATTTGTGCTTTTTATATTTCTAACAGGACTATCTGGGTATCTTTTTGTTAATTGAACACTTGAAAACTGTAATTGAAAGAGTATAAACATTGTTTTTATTCTTCTCATAATGTAATCATTACGTGAGAAACACTAAACTAGACATTTGACTTTATTGATCTTTTCATGGACTAACAGTACAGGGAGTCATTTTCTGCCTAGGCTAATTAATTGATAGACTAATTCATTGATCAAGTTCTCCATAGCATAGTTGGTATTGACAAACACTGAATCTTTTTCCATCAGTTATATTAGTTTGCACCAATTACTTTGTCTTTTTCACTTAAGCAATTACGATAGCTCAAAAGCAACAATCAGATTCTCAGCTGGTGTAAATCAGATCTCTCTCCTGAAGTCAGAAAGCTGTGCAGTTTTACTCACTTCATTTTTTTGGCATTTAAGATTTAACAGTGAGTTTTAAAACATCCAAAACAACAAGGGTGTCTGAGGCAAACCCCTTCATGTTAGCTGAAACATGTTCATCACAGCAATGAGTAGTAAACATGTTAAAGGCTTATGTACAGATGCATGACTTTGCTCATAATTTACACATAGCCTTAGAATGCTGTCAGGTGCAAAGTAAGGTACCTGTAGGCACAAATAATCATTTGAAGTGATATAAAAGTTAGATGCTCAATAGACTCACATTTTCCATACCTAGGTTATCTGTAAATCGGGTCCTAAGAATATCCTGCTTCCAAGCAGCCACTGCCTTCCAGATATAAGGAGCATAGCCATTTCATTATATGGGAAATCTCTGTTTAGACACCTGTGATTTTTTTAAAATATTCAACTTGCTGAAGGATTTTAGGAGAATACAATTGTTTGTACAGGGCTTTCTCACTTCTGGATCAGTGTTGAAAGAATGTCTGGGTACAGCCACTGCTGCTTCATCTGTTGAACAGAGCCAACAAAGACACAGGATCACCAACATACCGACAGTGAAAGAGAAAGAACCATATGGGAATTTAGTAACTTTGGTGAATTTTCAAAATAAAGACTAAGTAAAAATTACGAAATTGAACCAACTGTTCTCTGGATAGATTTTCCTTAACAAATTATTTTTCAGGTAACTCAGGGAGTCACCAGAATACATGGATATTACACAAGGAGACACTGAGGGAATTTTTCAGCTGATGATGAAGAAATTAGATTCCTTTCAGAAACAGGCCATCTCTGTCAAGTTGGCCAATGTTGAAAAATGGGAGTCAATTTAAACTTTCCTTTAATCTCTGGCCTGATTCTCCTAGAGTATTATGGAAAAAATGGGCCCATGCAGGAAGTAGTCTTTGTGCTTTGGATCTACCTCCCAGCTCTCAACAACTGAGAATTCATTGAATACAGGCATTAGCAGTTAGTCCCTTCTTTTAAAGTCTCCAATCACTTTTTCTCATCTTTGCATGCAAGAATAAAAAATTATATGCTCTCCAGAGACACCAGCAATAGCAAGAAGAAGTCATCAAGACTAAGAAAATTTTGCTGAGGCAGTTTCCACACACTGCTCCAAACCCAATTACTTCCTGTGCTTGACACGCTCATGGAGGCTTCCTCTTTGATGCATGGCACAGTGTAAAATAAAGTGCACGTTCTTCATTAAAATAAGTGTTATTCCCCAGCATGATTAAAAAGAAACTCCTATGTATGCCCTGTCAATGATATTTCCATTTGCCTCAAACCCATGTAGATGCCAACATACAGGTCATATTTGTAATGTTTTTGCTTAACAAAGGGTGGCCAGAGTACCACATGACTCTGTATATGAACTCCAAGGGGGGGAAGAGGCATGCGCAGGCAAAAGTGGATATGGAAAATAGTCATGGGAGAGTATGATCCTCCTGAGAGAATGCTTTGCGCCCTTCACACAGCCAGAGCGAGCGATTTGGAACACACAATTCAATTACATGTAATTAAAATCAATAGAAAATTGACATTGCAAACCCAAAACAAATTAAAGCACAAATTTAATCTCTTGTTTCTCATTGTGGCATTTGAAATTAAGGATTTGCTATGAAGATATACTGTAAACAGGCTGATCTACTGGGTATGTCTTAAGCAATCCTTCCTTATGTTGTACAACTATCATTCCTTACCTGTGAAAAGAGATGATCTACCATCTTCTTGGCTGACTTGCAGAATAGAGTAACCTGGCCTGACTCTGATCACATGCCAGTTTTACACAGATACCTTTATCACAGTGGGATTTTTTTTTTTTAATGAGTGTTCTAACAATTGAACAACAAACAGTATCATTTCATGCAAGATCAGGTCCAATGGATCTGATGCCTCAGAACTTTGCAATTTTCCATTTTAAATGTTCTGTTTTTCATAAAGATTTGTAGAATATGCAAAAGCAGAATAAATCTATCTATTCTCATATTTTTCTATTTTTTATATACTATAATCTGTAGTAATTATATGTGCTGCAGGGCAAACAAATTATTTTAAATGCTATTAAACTATATTTTTCTTACCTAAATTCATGTTGTCATGCCTCTGAATGCAATATTGTCTAATCTCTAAAACTGCAGAACATCCAGGGAAAAGCCATGCTAATGGTGGTTTTTTTACCTGTTGGAAACATCAGCAGCTCACAACTTCATTTGACCCAGTTGCACACTGCTCTTGTTTACATGTGAGATTAAGGGCCTTCCATTTATTACCAGTTTATTTTATGCAGAATCAAGGGCCTAAAATATATGGGGCTGATATGGCCTTTAGTAACAGTGACTGGGTTCTCCAGGGACCCATGGGGTCAGGATAGATACACTAACCTTAGCATTGCCAACACCAATGGAACTGATCTCCAGTTCAACTCCCTGCATTCTTCCAGAACAATGTTCCACTGCTGTTCATCCTGGATGCAGTGAAGTCTTGTAGAGCTCCCAGCATTTTCAAACTGCTCCATCGCACTTCGAGAACTACTGAAAATGATGCCTTCACAGACAGACAGTAAAGTCTGGTTAATGTCAGATACACCATTTTGTAAATGTGGCATTATTACCAATAAGCATGTCTGTGCATTTTGAGTCAATCAACTCTGGTCATTCAGATATTTCTTCAAATTTTTTTAAAAAATTAAACAAAACCAGACTTTTTTTTTTTTTTTAACACTGAAATCATTCCACAACTAACAACTGATGGGGTCCTCCTAAGCAACTTATCTAGTGGGGCAAGGGGTTTGGAACTAGTTGATCTTTAAGGTCCCGTCCTACCCAAGTTATGCTATGGCTTGGTATCTGCAAATTAAAGACTGTTATTTCCCACTCCAATCAGTTTTATTACAAACTAATAAGTTACCTATAGAATCTGACACAAAATTCCAAACGTTTTCATTTCCAATTCCTGATTACAAAGATTTTCCTACCAGTTGTTTCAGCAGAAATCACAGGCCACCAAAACCACCAAATGTTTAAATCAATTATATCACAACATATTAAAGTCCTCATGCTTCAAAACTATGCTCAAAAACTGCCGCTAAAGCAACACCATTTGAATGTTTTATTTACCATTGCATTTTTCACCAGGAAAGTTCATTCTGTCTTCAGAGTGACAGTAAGAAACAATTACTGAAAAAGGTACACAGCTCTCTAATTTAGTTTTCAATAGTTCATGAAAGGAATGGGAAGTGTTGACCACACTAGGTCACATAAAAGTCATTTTGGTAGACTTCTGCTCCCCTCTGACAAGTAATACAGTGAACAAAGATGGTCCTACACCATGTCTGCTCGTGCAAAAGCTTGGTTTCTTATTATCATTGAACACAGCAGAAATATGCCTCCTCAGTCTGAGCAACTGTTTCTCAATCAATAATTAAGTAACTTTAAGGTCTAGATCTATACAAAGATATTGATATTTTCACTGAAAATGAATCAATATGAACAGCGTAAAGCATCTGAGTAAGCCTTTTTAATGGCAGTGTTTTGGCTGTGAGAAGTAAATTAATTGATTAAATGAATGACAAATATTGGACAACCAAAGTAAATCTTTTCACACTTTCACAAACCTTTTAAGTAACTCATTTAAATTCTTTTCTTTGTTTCCATTTTTTTTTCCAAATTTGTATTTTTAATAGAATTTACAGGCTTTCCTGGGAGCATATAATGCAAGTTACATATTTTTTAATTTTACCTTAATAAGTAGAGATTAGGTGAATTGTAGCAAAGGAGAAGAGCAAGCTGAGACTTGTGGAAGGAAGGGCACTTTCTGGCTGATAGACTGTAAGGGATCCTGCTGAAAAGGCCACAGTGAGAGAAAGGAGATCTACTGGAACACTGCAATGGAAAAATCTAGAGAGACATAGGAAATGGTAAGGGACAGGAAAATATATTCTCACCTTTGGTAGACAAGACATAGTTCTGGATAGGTCTTTTCTACTATCTCCTTAAAAACATATTTGTAGGAAGTCTGAAGCAGTAGAAATGGACAGAAGGACAAGACTTTCTAGCCATTTCCACAGAGATGCCTCTACTTACAAGCCCCTCAAGTCATCCCACAGGCACCCTGACAGCACCAGAGCAGGGACTTGTGTGAAGCCTGTGCTCTTGTGCAAAACCACCAGTGTCCCATCTTCTGTGGGTGAATATGCAGCAGTTTGCAGCAAGTTTGGCCTTAAGGCTCAGGCCATGAAAGCACTGATTCTCTCCCAAGCTGTGATGCCTTTTACAGCTCTCTCTAGAAACAGCAGCAGTAGCTGCTGGCCAGCAAACCCACTGCAGTGATTCACAGGACACAGTACAGCCCCAGAAATCACTGGGCCTCCAGGGCTCACTCTGCCTCTACGGCTCGATGACAGTGAGCATTTTGTAGCTTCTTGAAGTAGGGCTCTGTGTCTGGAGGGCCACTGGTTTGAAAAACTCCCCAGCAGTGGGAAAACCACTGCAGTCTGTCAGTGAGATCACTGAGGCTGGACAAGGCTTTCATGCCACTGGGAACAGAGAGGCAGCAAGAGGCAACAGTGAAGAGGCCTGGAGAGACAAAAGTGACTCCTTTCTTGAACTCACACTCCTATCTCGTGTTCTGAGCTAACAAATTCAGCTCAAGGCAATGCTATTTTAATTGCTGGAAGCAAGTACAGTATAGCCTCATCCAGGGCCATCCCAAGAATGAGAAGAGAACAGACACCAAAGCTAGGGAACCACTGTTCAGGTATGTTTGTGAAGAGAGGGGAGAAATGCAAATGGGTAAGTGGGACAGCAGAAATGTCTTTATTTGCCCAGACATCTTTCTAGTGACAGTGAAGTGAGCTTCCCTCATTGCCCTAGCCTTTCTTTGCCCATCTTTTCTCCCTTCTATCCTTTTCTCTGTTTTATTTGAGTTCCTAGTTTTTTACCATTAAACAATTATTTCCTTTATTGTAAAGAAGCAAGTAAGAGAAACCTAAGCATTGCACTGGCCCTTTGTTTGTATGCAGCTATCAAGTGGCAGCTTGGTCCTTGGGCCACTACTTTTGTTGCTGGTCATAGAATAATTCTTCACTGCCCCACAGATCCTGCAAGCTATTGTTGGGACTTCAATTTTCTGAAAATATTTTTGAGTTGGGTGTCTTTTTTATTATTATTAAATGGACAGACATTCTCATCTGTAAAGGCTGAAACTCCACTTTTTCCATCTGTCTCTGCCCCTTTTGAAATTGCATGTCCCCTGTGGTGTGCAGCTCAGAAATGTCCCTTATGTACTGGAAGGGGGAAAACCCAAGAAATGTAAAGAATAAATATGTGACAAAATGGAAAATACTGAACTACAATAATTATCTCTAAACTGCACGAAGAAGTTGCATGACACAAACAGACCCCACTCACAAATAAATATTAATCTGCCTTGCATTTAAAATTGAAAATTAATGTTGGAGAGGGCACACAATCCACTTCTCAGGGTAAAAATGCTTTCCCCTTTCTTTTTTTAATCAACACTCAGCACTTCGAAATCACATGTCCCATTTTAGGCACTTAAGATGTGACTAGTTTGGTTATTTTTAAGAAAATCCTATTTAATATTTATGCAACAAAATCTGATGATTCCTGATGTGTTTCAGTTTTAATCAGAATCTAGTATCATGATTCTAGTAAAAATGTGTGCCTTTGTAGCTGTGCAACATGGCACAAAAAACGTCTAACAGAGCATAGATATGACTTCCCCATCCCCAAAATGGTAAAAGTCACATTGCCTGACACTGATAAAACTTTGTTATTCTTAGAGCACAGCCCATTAACTAACTAGCCAATACTTAGAGCTCCCCAGACTGTCTGGCATATTATTTCATAGACATCCAGATCTACAAGAGCAGCAGGAAAGAAAAATCAAAGCAGAAAGCAGAGGGAGAAAATCTAGATGAAACATGAGATATTACTTCTTAATCCGGGGTGGGGAAATTTTGTCTTGCACAAGGTCTGTTCCCACCCTATGCATGCATCTACATTAGCAAGTGTGAGACCCTTTCTACCACTTCCTAACAGAGCCTCAGCCTCCAGCTGCACTGCTGAATTTGGAAAGGAGGCATGCTGAGTGCAGCTTAGGTCCCCTTGCATTTTGTCTTTGCTAAATCTATTTATGCTCACTCAGTAATATATGACATTAAGGGATTCTCCACTGTGCAGCTGCCATGCTTGAGAGAGAGACCCTGTGCTGCACCTTTGCTCTGCCACCTGGGCAGTCCCCATCTCTTTTCATCTGTTGCTGAAGGCCAATGCACATTTGCAAATCTCTGCACTGCAGTTGTCTGAAAATGCAGAAATCACTCTTTCTTGTTCTCCACAGCTGGGCCAAGCAGCTGAAGTACTTGGGGCAGCTGAAAGCATAGACGCAGTTTGCTGAACATCTGCAACAGTAGTGGCTACCACCAGTAGAAATTGTACTGGTGACACATCTTGGTGTCTTGGTTTGAGCAAAATGTGGAACTCCTCCAGGCACATCTCAGCTCAGGAGGCCATAGGTGTTGCAGGCATCCCTTCTAAGACGTTCCACTTTGGTGAGACAGCCCTGCCATCCTTGCTGAGCCTGAGCCCCGCCTGAGCTGAGAGAATTTTAACATCCCATCTCCTCTCTGCAGCAGAAAACAACTGCACCTTCCTAGGGACCATCTCTGGCTTGCTTCATGTTTGACCCTGGTACTGCAGTGGCAGCTAAAATGCTGCATGGAGGCTGCACAGGAAAACATGTGCTGGATGGTGTTCCAACAAGAGGTTTGCTTCTAAGTGGGGTGATCTGTGACACGACATGAGATAGTGGGTGAAGAGCAGTTGGATCCCCTTACTGTCATAAATCAGTAAGAAGAAAGTAGGAGTAGATATAAAAAATACATTGAGATGCATGAAAGAAAAAGTATTGCCCTGGATTCTATCTATATATTCACACACTTGCCTCCATGGGAGATTTCTGATCATCTCAGCTATGGCCTTCTCAGCTATATGCAGATCTTTCTTACCACCTGTCCCCCATACTGTGTGTGAACTTTATCAGTGATGACAAATGAATTATCTGGTCATTTTTCCTGTTTTGCTTTGTGGAGAACAGAAAATAGTATGGTATGACTGAAAAACCAATTTATATAGTTGCTGTAAAATTCATTAAAACAATGTTTCTTCACTGGACTTCAAACATCAGTCTCAGAGTTTATAAACAGCTTTTGTTTTTAGTCAAATGAAATTCTGTGCAGAAATACTTTAACTCTCTTCTGCCAGATTATCAGTTATTTCAAGCAAGTGTTAAAATCTCCATCACTGACAAAATGAATTATGTTTTGTTTATCAAACTTGCATCAACATGCTCATCAAGCTGAGCTGGAAAAGGCTCTTTAACGGTACAGCACAATTGCTGCTGTTTGGGATTGTAAATGCACCTGAATCTAAATTTTGCAGCTATAGGGATCTCTTGCTCTGCAAGAGGTTTTTATTTTCAGGCAGACTTTCAGAATAGTTTGCCATATTACAATGTATTTTTAGTTCTTTCTTCTAAGTTCTGTTAGTTAATAAGCCTGATTCTCCCAGACATTACTTCTATTCAATTTGTTAAATGTGAATCATCAATTCTTTTTGTCTAATCTCATTTACATGGCTTTCAAAATACTCAATCAATTACAGCTACATAATAAAGGCTGGAATACAATAAGTAGAATTCATCCTGTTTGGGAGAAGTGAGGTTTAGTTTATCCCCTCAGGTTGCTTTGGGCCTCATTGTGATAAGAACAAGTTTCTTCCATCATTTGTCAACATGCAATGAGACACTGGCACAAACTCCTGACACATTAATAATTTCACAAAGTATTTGGGAGAACTACAGTGACCACTTACATTTTCCACTTTGTAAGCAATGAAAATGCTCATTCCTTTATAGGCTGTAGCTGTTGCTTCAGATGTGGGAAGAGTATCCTAGAAAGAGAGTTCTGCCTATAAATGAGAAAGAGCAAATTTCAGTACGACCACTAACACAGCAGCACCTTGCCCTTGGTCTTGTTAAACCATGTGAGATTCCCATGGACCCATCTCTCAAGCTTGTCCAGGTCCCTCTAGATGTCACCCCATCCTTCAGGTGTGTCATCAGCACCACTCAGCTTGGTGTCAGGTGTGAATTCCCTGAGGGTGCACTCAATCCTACTGTCTATGTCATTGGTGAAGATATTAAATAACACTGGTCCCAGTACTGACCCCTGAGGGACACCACTTACCACTGATGGCCATTGGGACTCTGAGCCGTTGACCACAATCCTCTGGATGCAACCATACTACTCCCTGGAAATTTGCTTACAAAGAACAGTTGAAGAGTCTTGGACCTAAATGCAACCTTTTAAAAAGTAACCTGTGGAATGTGAAGAAATACAAACATTAAAGTCAGGAAAGAAATGTTCTGTTGCCTGTGAGAATACACTGAGGTGGGAATATCAGTCCACCATTAAATTATTTCTGTAACAATTTCTGATCTTATTGATAATCATAGCATCATATGGCCCAGACATAAAAGCATTTTCCGTTTTCAAGCAAATGAAAGACACACCCCACTGTGGTAACCTTGACGGTGGTTTTATTTCATCTAGTTTCCCTGGTACCTCTTTGCTTCTTCCATGCATGAAACCATCATCAATGTGGAATACGGAATAACAAAGTGATTTACTTGGGAAAGTATAAGACAAGAATTTACCAGAAGTTTTGAGATAAACCAAGCCCTTCCTTAGAAGATAGAATGCAGAAAAGAGCTGTGTATTTGTAAGAGTTAAGTCAGGAGCATTAAAAAACTTTTCCCTTATTTTAAAATTGCAGGCAGTTTTGTGTATATAGGCTGTACATAGTCTCCAGGTGTTCTCAGAGACTTTATTTTGCTTTTCCCATCTGTGTGGGCTCCAGTCTTGATGTATTTTGGAGAGAAGGGCAAAACTTTTTCTATATTTTAGCTGAGCAGAATTAGTGCACACCCTTTACAACCTTTCTAAGATAAAGCCTCTGCTAAACCTCCACACCTGCAAACAAGAATTTGTGCTTTTCAAATGTATTAAATCCAGCTCTGAGTGTGTGGCATAGATTTGAGACTAACATGCTGTTTTATTTCTCTTAACATGACTAGACCTATGAAGTGTGCATGCATGGCCATGTGTCCCCTCTTGTACCCATTTCTATTGCATTTCACATTTCTGTCAATATAGCCTCCAATATTTGAATCCACTGATAGAACAGATGCAGCAATTGCAAACAGCTGTAAAGTATTACTCATCTTGCTAATCAAAATGACTTTCTGCTAAATAAACCATGAAAAAAGCTTTTCCACCATCAGTGAAGTGGAGTGGAAATGATACAGACTGTAAAGAGTCCACCATGGAAGTAAAATCAACAGATCAAGTGTTCCTACAACAATGATTCTACGTGTTAATGCACATTTCCAAAATTGTTATAGAAATTTCTCTATGTTTAGGAAAATGAATTTGTGTACCAACACAAATGTTCCTCCAGGTATTTTACATGATACCTCCAGATACACAGAGCTTTGAAGAACTGCTTTATGCTTTCTCAAGACTCATAATCCAAGGGAAGATAATTGCCCCATATGGTTTTGCTAGATGTTCATTACATGTTATACTATCTTATTCAGAAAATCCCCAAAACTTGAAGTACTATATATCCATATCAAACATAAAAAAGGGACTGTTTCTGGGCTTATGGGAAGCATGGAAGAGGCTGGTTTGAGGGAAAAGAAAGTAATTCCTAAGTAAAACTCATGGCTGAGAACTTTAGTCTTTCATTAGTCTGTCCCCTAATGAAAAAGCTCCTTTTCTAGCTCATTGTGCTTCAGTTATCCTATTTTCTAAGTCATATTCTTCAATTCTTAAAAATGCTATTAGAAAAGATATCATCTCTGGTTATATACTCTTCCTCTATTCCCTTATGCCACTTAAGCACTTACTGCTGTGGGCCACTCCAGTATAAAACACTCCAGAGGAAACAACTTAGCCCTGAGTTATTTCTCTCACTTCTTTGGGTCACACTGAATTAGGAAGTAAGCAATCTTCTCCCACAGCTTTCTGGTACCATAAATGGTTTGCTGGGAACCTCAGCTCTTCTATTATGAAATGTAACTTGAAGATAAAAGGCATATAAATTACAGATGTGCTAATTTTGTGAAGTATGATGAACTTCCTACTATCAAGTTTATATATCTGCAGAGAGGGGAAGAAGAGGGAAGAGTAAATGAGATATATATCTGATCATAACACAGGAACAAAAAGAGCAAATCTACTTCCTCTCTGAAATGCTTTATGTTTTCCAGCACTGAATGCAGTCTCCACCAAAAGAACTCAGCAAGTTCTCTAGATCAGTTGCCTTTCTGCCCCAGTTTTTGCTGCTTTTCCTTCTTTGCATCTTTTTTCTTTGCCTTCAATCTTTTCTTCTCTCACAGTCATCTATGCACATTCAGTGCCATGGCTGCAGCAGCATGACCTGGTAACAGCCAAGAAACCCCAAGAGAAGCTCTGCACAACTACAAACCACAGCATCTCTGCCACAGACAAAAGAGACCACAACAAGGGAGCCCAAGGTCACTGTCTAGGCTAACATAGTCCACAGGGTGACATTATCCTTTCTATTAAAAGGGTCATTGTAAGGCTATGATAGAATAAAATGATTTCTCCCATGATAATCCACTTCATGAGGATGAGAGGAAGCATCAGAAGAACTGGATAGAACATCTTGACCAAATCACTCTGGTATATTAATTTATCCCTCTTGTTCTGCCCACTTTCCACACAGCTCTGATTTTTGAGCAAGGAATGAAAATAGAGAAACAGGCGCTTTGTTATTAAAAGCTGCATCCTTCTGATGCAGCACACAGTGTACAGAGGACATTAAGGTATGTCAGAAGCAGTGAACAAGGCTCAGACACCTTCACATCAACTCCTCTCCAACCCCTGGCAGCAGCATGCACAGTTTTCACTTACCCATCGACATTCTCATCCTACTTGTTGTTGCACCAGTTGCAGTTTTCAGAGCTAAGGAGTGCATCTTCCCACAGCTACTGGCAGTAGCAATACGCCTGTTTTACCAATAAACAGAAGGCTACAAAGACCTTTCTGGGTGAGTGAACTGCATTGTAATCATCACACAATCTCTCTAAAAGAGCTGAAGCTGCACCTTAAACACATTAACTGTGCTTGCCCTTGATACCAAACTGGAGGCTGTCCCAGAGACAACATTACTGCTCTGTCAGAAGAATCCTTCCCATTCCAAGACCACAATTATCCATGCTTTCTTTAGTTTAAGGTAACAAGATTTAAAATCATATGGCTTATTTTTGCAGGCAGCAATGCAGCAGAGCCAGGCCAGAATCTCAGCCTCTCAAGAAGCAGCAGGGTTCAGAGCTTTTTATCATCTGTCCTCATGTAGGTTTTCAAGAAAGCCACACACAACTCTCAAATGTCAGCACACAGTTTCTAAATCAGTGTGCAGCAGTGTGGGGTAGACAATTTCTTTTTACCAATATCTCTCCATCTACACTTCTCAAAACAGGCACGATGGTCCTTTTCTTTTATCTGCTGATTAAATTACACATCTTTCACTCTGCAGCCTATAAGCAGACTCCCATTGTTCTGAAAAAAAAAAAAAAAAAAAAAAGGAAATTCCATTTATTCCATTTCTCACACCTTATAGCTCCTTTCATGGCAATATCCCCATCACAGGCCAAATCCAGCAATTTCTTCCCACAGAGTTTGAGTTCTTCTACTAGAAGATGTAGCATCCACCTTCAAGTGTGAGAACTGAACGAGTGAACTCAGACCATGGAGAAGTGTGAGATGATACTTCTAAGGCAGGCCTAAAAAACAGGGGTGGAGCTTGTTCCTGAGACAGATATGGGGAGCAGGAAAAGGAAATGGATTTCTGGGGAAATATTTCCTTTGGGAAAAAAACCTGAAAGCTATTAACACATTTCAGAGTACTTTTGTCTCCTCTTACTGACTTACTCTTTTGTCTCCCTCTTATTGAGAACACAAAACAGATTGCAAGAAATACAGGAACAGTCAAAGTAAGATTGTGGTGGTCTTGATTTAGGAAGAGCTCCCCTACCATGGAAAAAAAAAACCCCAAAAAATCTGAGAACTTCCCTAAACTGAAGAAGCAGCAAACTCTACACATTGCCAGCGTGGCACCCAAGAAAAAAAGATTACACAGTATGCCCTTGACAGTCCATTAGCAATATTTGTGCTCATTACCAGTGAGACGTATTTCATGTGAAAGAGCCACTTGGGCAGAAGGGGCACTTGAGGTAATTAAGAATGTATTTACATTTTATAGAGCCATTGATGCCCTTATGTCCAAGGAACCCATATTAAAAGTGTGCTTAGGGTATTTTCCTATCAATAAATATTATAATGGTTAATCTGCACTTGGTCTGCTAGCTGCCTGCCATGGCTGCAAGCTGTTAGCAAGCAGTAAAAAGCAGACAAAAGAATGTGTCAGACAAGAAACCAATCTTTCAATCTATTGCTTTTTTCTGGGTAAGTTTACATTTATTTTGTTGTACACTCTCTTATTTTCATGAATTAAATATAGAATAAAAAAATGGTAAAAGTCTCAAAACAGTAAGAAACAAAATGAGCTCTTGATATAAATCACTCAACAAAAAAAAATTAGCTTGGAGTTATCTTTTATTCATTCAGTTCTCAAACATTTCCCTCTCCTTCTGAAATCATCTTTAAGTGCAAAACAGATCCAATCTTATGTGTCCATTTATTTAAGTTCTGCTGGTGCCTATATTCTTACTGTTGTCCCAGAGTGCTCTTGCTAGACACAAGCCCAGGAACAATAAACAGCAATCTAAACTCATCACAAAATCACCTTTAGAAATGCAGAAAGTAACAGGAATTAATCAGCTGAACACACAGTCTTCCATTGCAACCCTTGTTATTTAGACAAGTGCAGCTAATATACATAATGTAGCCATAAATAATTAAGTAAAATAAATTACAGCCCAACAAAGTCCACATTAAACAAGACAGGCCTCTCTGAAAGTCATACGGGACTTACTATGTGAAGATCAGAGTAAAAAATGAAAGAGCATGGCTCACATGATCTGTCTGTTGCTCTAATTTTTAAAGATGATACCTAATCATTGTAGAAACTCTTGCCTCAGAGAGCTGGACCATGCTAGAGCTGATCTGAGTCATAAAAAACCAGGAAAATGAAAAATGATGAAGAAATGAGCATGTACATTTTGCATCATGCTCGTGTGGTAACTTATTGCCAAAGACAACAGAAAGACAAAACTCCACCTAGAGCTGTAAATTCTGGTCAGCTCAATTATTTCACATGTTGCAGCCTGACTCAAGTTATTCAGAGCAGAGAAAGGCAGATCCCTGATGCACCCTTCTGTGGTGCTGGACCAGGGTGAAAATAATAAATTGGTCATTGGGAAACACTGGATGTTTCCTGGATAAGAAACAGCATATTTCATATTCTTCTCTCATAGCTGCCTCTTGATGGCAGTAAATGGTTTTGCCATAGCTGTCATACCTCAGCAGAGAAGCCCTGCAAGCAAAGGAGAGTCTATTTCCACCCCTTTAACATCACCTTTTTTCTGTGGTGGCTGATGTCCCACATCCTCATGGCTCACAAGCTGCAACAAACAACTCTATAATTTGCCCATTTTTAAAGACTACTGGGAGCCTTCTGCTGAAAACCATCAGGCTACATTGACCTAGACCTACTGGCAAGTCAATAGTTAGGAAATTACTCTGTTTTCCCCAGATAATTACATTAGGTCCCAGGAGTGGAGATGTGGCATTTCCAGTACATCAGAGTGCCTTTCAGGAGGATCACATCAGATTTTGATCTTGCTGACTGTCTGCTTCTCCCCTAAGCACTTGATAATCTTTAAAAAAAAAAAAAAAAAAAAAAAAAAAAAGTCTTTTGATGTTCCCACTTCTATTGAAAGAACTCAGCAACGTCTCCGTTTCCCCATCCAGAATAGGATTTGTGACCAATGGGTGGAGGAGTCAATATTAGAGGCCTTCTCTTTTTTCACCAAAAGATCTGATTCTCACATCCTATAGGTTTGGGGTTTTTTCCTTTTGATCAGTCAGTTGTAAAGAGCCTGTGGCTTGATCCCCAGAAGTGCAGCTCTTGCTGAGGTCAGGGCCTCTGAAGATGTGAGCCTTGATATCTCAGTCTTGAAAAGGACCTTCATGCAGGGAGAAAAGGAATAATGATTAACAAACTGCCTTCCAAATGTAGAAACTATTGCCCAGAAGTGGAGTTATGGTGCTTGCTTGGACTGCTGCCCAGCTTTTTTCCTGGCTGGCTGGAGAGAACAACACAATTTGCACAATGAACATGGTGCTCTGGGAAGATTTTCAGTCCAAGTAAATGATCTTGCATAAGTAATAAATGTCTGTCTGATGATAATTCAGGACTGTACTGGGCCCAGTAGCTGAAGCCAACAGTGAGAGACAATATGGAGCTAACTCACTCCTAGCAAGAGGATGGAAAAACATTTCTGAATACATATTCAACATTACCCATTTTGGACAGGTGTAGAGACAATTTTCTTTATGCATCTGTCAGTTCTGCTGGTCAGCAAGGTTGCATGGATGCACAGGAACCTTCTTTCCTCTAGTAAGAATCCTGGCACCTTCCAAAGCTCCTGAAGAGCTGCGCACTCTGTGGCAATGGGCAGTACACACATGACATGCATCACAAGTCCTGCACTTGGGATTGAATGAGGAGTTTCCCCCAAGCTTAACTGAAGGACCCTGTCAGGACTCTGGACGCTCTGCTTGCACCAAGTGTGGCTGGATCAATACCCTGTCCAGAGCCTTACAGGTCATGACAGTGGATATTGCAAATTACTAACAAAAGAACAGTTACTCTGAAGGCCAGAGACTAATTATTTGTAAAGGGGTAGTGATGAATGGGAGCTGAAGGTATTAAATAAAATTAATCAGTTTGGGAGAAGACTAGTGGGTGAGAGACCCATTTTTAGTCGGGATATCTCAAAACAGGAATAACTCTTGCTATAGATTCTGAAACTTGTTTTTATTCTATCTAATAATTCATATAGTGGCATGGGTGAAGATTCTTACAGAATGTATTTTTCTAGGTACAGTAAAACTGCCAGGCTATCTGCCAGAATTTATTTCTGATTTGTTTTGAGGTTCAAGAAAACCTACCAGCCAAATATTCAAGACATAGCTCTGTCAGAAAAGATTTATGTTACCCGTAAGCATTTCAATTATACACATCAGGCAGAACTGTAAATTGTAAGATATGCATAGATAAATCAGATAATATGTGGCAAATAAGGCGTATAGCAGCAACATTAGCTTGCATATCAGAATCTTAAAAAGCAGACAGAATTAAGAGACAAGACAAAGAAATAAATATCTTGTGAACCTTTCAAAAGGCCAACCACATTATTTTAATATTGTTTAACAGTAACACTTAATAAAGGGAACAACATGATTGTGTGAACTAAATTTTCAGTCATAATGAATGCTACAAACTTAACCTCCCAAGTTTAAATAGGGTACAATGCCTTGGGAGAGATGCAAGAGAAATTATTTGATAAAGGTGACGGTTTTTCACACCTGAAAATAATGTTTTTCTTTCAGGCTCTCTTGATCAACAGTCTGTAGCCACACATTAAAGATAAAATCTCGAGACTTACGGTGTATACTTGTCACTACTTGCATAACTTAGTAGGGAGAGAGGATCACAGAGATTTTGAACATAATTTCCTACACTACAGGAGATTAAATAGACTACATTTGAAGAAGGCAAGAAGAAACTATGGCCCCTGGATAGTAGAAAGTAAACTTCAACCAGTTTCTCCATCATTTATTCAAGAAGTATATTCTTGTCTCCTTCAAAATTTAGGCATAAGCAACCTGTACAGCAAGGATGTGTATTTGATTTAAACAATTAATTGCACAGGAGTGGATTTCTGTTGTGGTTTTCCTGGCACAAACTAAAATCATTACATAAATCAGCTGGAGAGTGGCAATTTTACCTATATAAAGATTGATCGAACATTCACAGCTAGAGTTTGTTCTGTTCCCCATACTCATCAATATAGAAGCAGCTGTGATCTGAAAGCTTTTCTGGGGTAAAAGGCAACACTAAAGAGCATGCTGGAAGAAAACAATCACCGTATCAGAGCTATTCCCCAGATCATTGTCCTGTGCTACAGCTCCTTCTTCATCTATCATGCTTTCTCTGATTGCTCTTCCTTATTTAATGAATATTGTAATGAATACAACACACTTAAAGATGCACTGAGATTTTTTTTAAAAAAAATCTACTCTATCTACCACTAGATATCCTGAGAGGGAATATTAGCAGCTCTGTTAAGTGATGATCTCTTGTTACCATGATAAATGTGTATTCAGTGATAGATTTAATGTGAAACCCAGTGTATATTAGTCACCAACAAACCTAAATCATGTATCATCTATTTGAAAACTGTCACCTTTTTCTAACAGCTAGGAAATATTTTCCCAGTGTCTGTTGCTTATTACACTCTGCTCGTCAGAGAGACTATGACATGCCAGCATTTCCTATAACAAAAGAAAAATATACAGTCATATCCAAAATTTACCCAAAGGGGGAATGTCTTTGTTGGCTTCAGTGATCATTAATGAAGACACTCAGACTGTATAAAGCCAAACTATTTGTCACCTTTTAATGATTTAACTGTTTTCCTTTCTTATTATATATATAAAGCCCTGAATCCTGTGCTGGTAAGCACAGGCTCAAGGGCACTGGTCCTACTGTAAGTGGCATGTAAGGACTTGTTTTGAACAGTCAGTGGTATTTAGAAATTGTCTGGTTTCTATTCTGAAAAAAACCCTCCATAATACTGAGGGAGTGGACAAGAAGTTTTATCCAGACCAAGGAATTTTCTGTTTGGATTATACAGAATAGTTATTTCTGATATGGTTCTTGTATTTTCTTTTGTTTTCTGTTGTTGTTGGTTTTTTAAGTTTTGTTTTTTTAAAGCCTGTACGTCAAAATTTGTTTAAGAAAAGCTTTCCACCACTGGAATTCTTAGCTCCGAGAATACTGAAACAAAAATATTTTATTATTACCCTTACCCAAATTGAATACTCATTCACATTTTTTCTTTCCCATATAAGATTTTGATTTGGCTGCTGTTTTTCAAAGAAATAGTAAGGGGGAAATATGTGCCCTGATTTAGCATAGACCTCAGCATGCCATTGGACCCTTCTCCAAAGAGGCTGGCTTCCTTAAAGGAACAGAAACTGGAGCACTGGGGATTCTCCTGCCTATTTCCCTGATAAAACACAGGTGATATATTTACCTTAAGATCTGGATTCCTCTCATAAAGTCATTTAAGCCCCCTCATAAGCTTGTTCACTGGAGGTATAAAAGAAAATGAACTGTCTGAAGCTGACCTGGATTATAGGTTGATACAGATGTCTTTCTTTTCTTGCTGAACACCTGCTCATGAGCTCCATACAGCTCCCACAGCCACACTGCAACTTGAAACACTATAATTCCTGGGAGTAACCAATTATGGGTTACCTATACCTGCCATACCAGCCCTACACCCTACTCTTTGTCTCCCTCTGCACTGCAGGAGACAGTGTAGAACACCTGCTGCCTCTCTGGTCTAGCAGCAGGGTGGAAAAAGGGCTGAAAATGGATCTCCACAAGTTAGGGATTCAACTCCTTCTGCCCACTGGATTGCTGGAGTTATGCTGTTCTGTGCATGGGGGGTCTGCGGATCTTTGGAGACATGTGAGGGAGGGAATTGGGCTGGTTGGTGCTTCTGTTCCCAGACAGCAGATGAGAGGCAGATGATTTCCTTCCCCAGACAACTAGTATTAGGAAGAAGCTCCTTGGCATGCACAGAGGGAGACCCCTGACTCCATTATGTTCACTCTTAGAGAACTTAAAAAGAGAGGAAATAATGTCAGAGTTTACAGTGTTGAGTCCTGCCCAATAAATGTGTTAATAGTCCCTGTCCAAGACAGTCAGTGCTAGATATGCTCCCAATTTAGTCCAAGACTTAGATTACCAGGACATTTGATTTCCTTCTATAAATGATAGTTCTTTCGGTCATTTTTAGTTCTCCAAGTGAAAGAAATAATGAGCCTAAGAATGGGTTCTCTGTCTAATCCTGCAGGCTTGACTCTAGCAGAGCTCCTGCTGTCTTCGATGACTGGAGGGTTGCTGTGCATGTTAGACCTTCAGAATCTGGATCAGTACACTCAAGAATGTGCAGAACTGGTACAGCATGCCAGTTGATCGCAAGAGTTATTTTCATCATTAAGGGATGGGAGCTGCCCTATTTTAATGCTTGTTATATGCACTATTTTTACATTTCAGCGTCTGGATAAGACATGTCTGAAAAATATGATTTTCAATCAGTGTGAAATACCTCCTTAAAATTCCTTATGCTGGTGATGCACACCCTCCAGGCACCTTTGAAAATGTTGGGGAGAAATTTGCCTCTACTGAAGTCAGTGAGAATTTTACTACTAAGCTCAATAGTGCTGCATCTTGCAGCTGTCTACTGACTTCAGTCATTCTGAGTTCTCTGGTTGGCTGGTTTATTTAAAAGGTGTGGGAGGAAAAAGACTGTCTATAAACAATTTTTCCACCAACAAGATGACTATTGGCTTATTCTCCATTTAAGCCATGCAAAGGTGTCACAACTCCATAAAAGGAGTGTGTCAATACATTATTCCTAACAGTCTTCATATTTATGATATATACAACAGAGCAGGTTGGTAATTTGCCTATTCCTGTTATTCTAGTTATTTGATCTCATTAAGGGGAAATGATAAATAGAATAAAAGATCTTTTTATAGGAAGGTGCCTGTCATAGTCTACCCCAACAGTCCAAATCACCACACCTTGTAACAGTAGCACCACTGTGTCTAGGTTATCTTTACTGCTGAACAAAGAAATGTATATGTGGTTTACATTTTCTTCTGGCTTCACTGAACATTTCTACAAAATTCATTTTAATACACTGAGAAATGGTTGTTCCTTAAATGTTTATGATTAATGTACCAAATGCACTAACTATAAAATGAGTAAACTGAACAATATTTTGTAGGATGACAGTCAGTCAAGCCCTGAAATGCTGACAAATAAGAGACCTAGTGACCACAAGTCTTTTTGACTCTGTCACGCAAAATAATTGGTAAGTGTTATGCCTTCATGCTTGTAGAGGAAATAATACGAGGGGGGAAAAAATCCAACAGGTACAGGGTCAGTAATAGCAACCTCACAGAAATACTGTAACACTGCTGGCATTAATAATTAAATGTACAAGAAATCTCAATAAATATTAAGTTATTTGCTAAAGAAATCTATGCCAATGTCTTTTTGCATGTGTGTGAAGACAAACTGATTTGTATCAAAGAAATGGGGAATCTGTTTTAGCCAAGCTTGTTTTTTTTCTACTCAGAGCTGTAGAATTATAAAGCATAAATCTGCTTAAGTTGGGCTTTTTTACATTTATAGAGGGCCACACTTGATTTAGCAATACTATTTTTATGTGTAATGACATGGAATCATTTCTTATACATTCTGCTAATCTTCAGACTTACATTTTGACAGGATTAGGAATTTATACAATATGTAGACGTTAGGATGCACATTAAGACCAAGGCACTTCAATATATTTGGTTTTTTGCAAGCTGAGACTGTGTATGTGAAACAATCATTTTGTGTTTCCTGCTCTCTGAACAACAAACCACAGTAATCCTTCTGATGGTAATCATATTATTTTCTCTTTAAGATTACATTTTGTTTGTACATTTATAGTGTCACTTAAAACAAAATCCAGCAGGTTTTCTTTTTAGGTATCTTTTAAGAGAAGTGAATATTTTAAGAAAATGACATAGAAACCGAGTTTTCTAAAAGGTACATACTTCCCAGTATGTATTTTATAAATATTTAAATGAAAGCTGATCAGAAATGTATAAATAATTGTGTTAACACTTTAGGAATTGTTACTGTGTTCTACAGCTCAGTAATAACTAGATTTCCATACTGAGGGGATTAAAGGACCTAGATTTGGTGAATGCAGAAATGGATTGTTTGTTTCTTTCTCCTATACAGCAAGCTCCATCACCATTTTTGATACACAAACTAGTTAAATATTATATTCCCATCGACAGAAGGTATATAATGATAATTGACAAAATTATTTACTTAAAAAATTAATGCAGAAATTTACAACAGAATATTTTCAGTTCTAGAGAAACTTATTATTCATTTGCATGAGAATGGCAATTCAGTGTGGCCATAGAAAGCTTCAACTGCATCCCTGCACTTTATTGCCTTAGGTTTGCAAACTGCTTTAACAGCCATCAGCCAAGAAATGTACATGTCATCTGCAAATCACAAATCACAGATCTTGACTCGAGTGATTGCACAGGGAGAAGTGCTGAAGGGTTCATAGTGGCCAGAACAAGACTTAAAAGTGATGTGAAATAGGGAGCAAAAAGGGCTGCAATTGCCTTGGAGCCTAAAATAGACTGAGCTTCAATGCCATGGAAAAAATCACCAGCTTCTCCATCATTTCTTTAAAGGTCAGAATTTTTGTAGGTGGATTGGGAGCGCAGTGGATTGCAGATGCGTTTAACAGCAGGGTATTTTCCGCTGCCATGACCAGTTAAGGAAGATTTTCAAAAACACATCTGCTGGTAAACAGTTTGGCCCTACTCTGGGTCATCTGCCTTATCTGTGCTCATTGCTGCATGAATTCTTACCTGGATGAAGTCCCAAACCTCACATCAGTCAAAGTTAGGCTTTCAGTACAGTCCATTACATTTTTTAGAGAGGTAACTCCGTGGCTTTCTGTTGGTTTTATGATGCAGGTCTGCTTCTTCACGAATGTATGAAGCACACTGGCAGTGGAGACAAAGCCTGCTCCTTCCCACTTCCTGTTCTCATTTCACTCGTCAGCAGGCAGAGCACATCATGAAAGAATAAATGAAGGGAAGACAGATGACTTAAAGAATAACAAGGATTCAGGGAGAGAATTTCTCTGTGCTGCAAAAGGAGGCTGAATTCCAACACTATTTTGCATCATTTCAGACAACTAATATTGTGCAGAAATTGATTTAAGAGGAATTCAAACACAAATTGCCTACAAACTGATGTGGAAGGCAGTAAATCTATTTTCCTTTTCAATCTCTCTCACTCTGCAGGCGACTAAATGCCCCTGGTTTAGGATTTCTCTTTCTGCAGTCTGCTGTAGCAGTATCTGAAGTTCTGTTTGGAACTGGAGAGGTTAAAAAATAATCCTCTTCATTAAATGGATGAACCAAAATGCAATTAAATAGACAAAGATCTTTGTAGGTTGAGTTTTATATTGGAGAGATTCTACACTTTACACATATTTGTATGATACTTAAATACCTCTGAGTAATTTAACTTTTCTAAATGTTTATTAGTCCATGGTGAGCGCACTGGATCCTCTTCTGGGATCAAGATATGAATTTATAAGAAGTGTAAAGTATTTAGATAGTTTCAACATATTTTAGAGCACTTGTAACATCTGGGGAATGATTTCTACTTGGCCATTCTACTGTTAACTTCAGAGAGAAATGCAGGAAGTTTAACGAGCTGAGATGCTTTGTACCAGTGATAGCTGAGCCAGTTGCCTAATGGTTACTGTGAAGAGGGTGCTGTTTCTGTGGTGTGCCTTACCTCCCAGCTCGACCTCTGCCACCCAAATCACACTAGATGGAAAAAAGCCTCCAAATTTTTGTACAATAAAGAGAAAAGCTCCACCAGAAGTACATGCCATGGGAAGAACTGAAAATTCTTAATGACATACTTTCCTGTGAGCTGAGACATTGAAAGAGTCTCAGAAAGCAAAATTAGCTAGGCAGTGAAAAGATAACAGCACTCATAATGAAATCCTCTGCCTTGGTCATGAAAAGACATTTTGCTGGGGCAGCCTACATCTGTACAATCGCTACATCGAACTCAAGAGGCTTGCAGTTATGTCTTCCAAAATTGCTCTCATAGTGCATCTGGAAGGTTTGTCTGCACATTTATTATTTGAAGGTTATGCTGTTCACACCTTGGACTTGAATTTGCAGTTTAAAAAGAACAATGCCATATTTTTGTTCAGTTTTTATCTCACCTTGTGTTCAGCTCCAGTGGCAACTGCTTTTTCTACTACAGCCCATCACAAGGTGGCTTGTAATACCAATCAAAGTCAACAGGTACCTCAGAGGACCAAGCATTAGCTGTTAATATAACCAGGAAGCACTGGAGAAAAAGTAGAGGAAAGGGAGAAGGTGAAGAAACCAGAGTCCACAGCCACTGGTACTTCAGCAATTAACAGGAAATTATTACAACTGACTGAAGCCCTCGTCTCTATGATACAGCTCAGTTCTGCAGCTAAAACAGACTTGCAGAGTTTCTTGCCAGTCTAAAGTGTCCTGCATTTTTTAATAGATGCTGCTGCCACACTGAGGAAGAGCTGTGATTGTACATTATTATGTTCCCTCCTTTGTTTTCACTTACCCAACCTAAACAGATTTTATTCTTCTTTTTTAAACTCATCTGATCTCCAGTCTTCTTAACAGAAAAATACAAAATTGTGTTGCTTCTGCTTTTGTATTAAAGCTATTTGTGAGGGTCATAAACCCGTAAGGCAAGGATGACTTTCTTACCTCACTCTTACAAAGGCAAATCTCCTTGGCTTTATCTGACCACACTCAACAGCTTTTCTCCACTGAGCTGTCATGAGTCCTGAGGGGAGCACACAGGACGTTTGGGAAGGACCAAAAAGAACTACTGTTCTCCTTGTAGAGGCAGTTATCCCCATGTGCTCTGGTTGTGATATGGGCCTCTGCTGCACAGAAAGTTCTCTTCACCTGTACAGGAAAGCAGGAACAGAGAACTGCAATGTCACAGACATGGCGCAAGACACAGAGGTAGCAATGACTGCTTCCCAAAAAATGAATGGGACTGATGAGCCCCCAATGACATAGGAAGGTGGGAACAGTATGGTTTCAACTAACAGCCAGTGGCTGACCATAGCCTGGTCACTCTGAAGACTTCCTGAAACTTTTAAATTTCATAGTTTTTTCACATATATTTTCCAATTCAGTCAAATGGCTTTTTGAGGAGAGAGTAATACAGTGTGAAATCAGTCCCATTGCAATTCAGATTTGATGCCATTTCTGAGCCTTTGCTTTTCTTCTCCCTCTTTTTCTCAGTATCCTCCTGCCCCAGTCAGACAATTTCCCCTCAACATTTGCTAACAAGGGAAGGCAGTCCATTCCATTATTTCTTGTTCCTGGTTTAAACTAGATGGTTCCAAAGGGATAATGGTATCAATACCATTATCAATGGGTGACTCCTCTGCGCTTGAAGAAGGATAGAAGTGAGAGGGTAACCCATAAGAAGGTCCATCATTATTGGGAAAAATGGATGAAATATCTAAGTTTGCTGCTCTTTACTCTCTTTACTTCTTTCCCCTCCAACAATTATCTGAGGCAGCTACTGAGACCTAACTACTAAGGATCCATGCAAATATCTACTGTGCTTGTCTGATCAATGATTCAATAGGCAAAGAGGGGCCTTTTTTCCATGCTCATCTTTGATTTCTGCACAGAACTATGCTAAGCTTGTGTTTCTCAGATGAAAGCAAGTGGTACAGTTTATGCTAAAATGACAAAACAATTTGAAAGCGAATGTGTATAACGGAGAGAAGAACTTAAGCACATGGTTGACATTATTACGTTTATTTCTCAGTGAGACCTGTCTTTTCATGACACTAATCAAAAAACTGGGTCACCTCACAATGGTAATTTCATAGGAATCTTGAAATTCATGAGTCAATTTGATCCCTTTTTAGCTGAACATTCACTGAGCACAGTGAGGCTGGTGGAGCTCAGCTAGCTCATCAGACTTGTCATCGACTATATGTGAAGAGTTTATATCCTTAATGGGATCAAAGGTTTTATCAGTGATCCTTCGTAAATGTAAACAGATGAAATATTTTTCTATCAGCATTGGTTCCACACCTGACATTTCTTCTGTTGATCAGTTAATGGTTATTGTCCGTTATAAAATCAGAGACAAGGAAGGTTTATTACTTTCTTAACAACCAAGAACCATGCCAAAGAACACCCCCTACCCTCCCCCTGTTTGAATCCATCTTGCTACAACTGAATATTAATAACATCATTTGCCATTGCCAAGGACAGATTTAATGCGATGCTAGTCTGGACATCATGAGGAACTTTTCAAAATATTGCATGGTGTTTTAAAATGCAATTCTCCCTTTAAAGTCAAATAGAAGTCAGTCAGCTAAAATCCTAGTCATCCTTCAGAAATTTAGAACTAAAAAGGTCTTCAGACAAGGATTTGTGAAATTAAAGCATCGGCAGGGAGTGTCATGCACTTAGCCTTTTTTTGTCAACACAAAATTATGCTCTTCTTTAGTGTCTTTTAGTGTTAACTCTGAGTATCCCCCTGCAGATCTACGTAACTGAGAATATTCCTGGGAATATGACACAATTCTGAAACATGCTACAGCTATCAATGAATTAAGGCTCATCATATTCTTCAGCTGTGCAATATTACCCTTGTTTGGCATAAGGAGGAACAAAGTGATGAAAGTGACTTGTCTATATTATTACAAAATTAAAGTAATGCAGAGAAACAACCCCATTTCAGTGAATTATATCTAGGGGAGGGGTGAAGCTTGCAAAAAGAACCAGTTCTGGAAAGAAATCATATTGTAATGGGATACATTTAAATTACAGTAAAAAGTAAAAAATGTTCAAATCCTATAAAAACAAATGAAAAAATATCTTGTTTTAAGTCAGACAGAATTTTTCATTCAACCTCAAGTGAAGGATTTTCTTAGGAAATTTTGATTCACCAAAAATAAAAAATACATCCCTCTGAACTGCATAAATTACCTGCTGCAAGAGTGACCAAACCTGGAAACATGGCAAACAATATCAATTTAAAAAGAAGAAAGGACATTTCAACCTAGATAGAATCAGACCAGTTTCTCCGGGCAGAGCATGAGTAACTCAGTCAGGTTCACGCGAGTCAGTCATAGCCACAAATGTAGAAGTGAGCCTCTGGGCTTAATATGCAATATGGAGTTGATCCCTTGTCCCTAAATCAGCATCAGCATTGACAGCTGGATTACCAGGAGTATGTCTGCACAGAACAGTGCAGGCTGTACAGAGATACTGCAAGAGCACTGACCCAGGACAGGGACAGTACTGGGTAAATCTCTCAGCTGACCAGGGCAGCCCCATGGAGCTGGGCAGAGCAAGAGCCATCCAGACACACTGGGACTGCAGCAGAGCCATTCAGAGCTAGCTACTGGCTCTTCTGTGCTGGAGGATGTTTGGATGTCCAGAGCTTTCCTGCAGAAATTACCAGCAATTCTTTGGATTGTATTCTACAATTTGTGAGTCCTGTCATCACTGGGCTGATGTATAGAAGAGAAAAATAAAATATAAATCAAAATGAGGCTGAGATCAACATATTATTAAAGATCAAATTATCATTGTAAATTTGAATTCCGAGGAAGTTAACACTCATCTCACAGAGGCAATGTAAAGAAAGTAGCTGTCCCTGGAATCTCCACTAAAGATCCTCTACGATGGTCTAACTGTACAAACACTTACTGCATGCACTGATGACTAATACCTCTGACACAGGTAGTATTTCCCCATTTGATGAATAAACATGGACTATTGAAGGAGTGGGTCTCAGCACTGAAAACCTCTCAGGGCAAGCTCTGCGTTCTTCCTCAAGCACAGTGCATCCTGAAGGTTTTATGCATTAATGAGAATAACAAGGAGAAAGATTTCTTGCTTCATCTTACCAGGTTGTTAACTGAACATATGTATGGACATTTCATCATTAACAAGTGTCTTTCTGATTCAATGCTTTGGCACTAAAAGCCATGACCCAAAAAGCCTAAATCGACAATGTTTTTCTCACTTCTGCCTTGCAGATAATAATGTAAAATAAATGAATAATAATATAAATATAAAACTGTGCACAGATAAACTAGGTCTTCTGATCAACTCTGTGTTCACTGTGCATTCAGACTGTAGTTAATCTTTGCACAGATTGGCTGCAATGGCTATTTTTCTGGAAAAGGGACAAACCTCATTGTCACCCTTTGTGACCAGACTGATTGGTTGTTATAGCTCTGTCTCAGGATCAGTCATTCTCTCAGGTACAGTGAGTCAAGGCATTGCTTGGCACCAAAAAGTTCTGTAGATACTTTTGAGTAGAAAGTCCCAGCACTAGAATATGGGATGAGGGTCACACTATCTATTCACCTCACAGAGATGCTTGAAAATAAATCAGTGTCTGTGATTACTCAGACACTAAGTTATTCAAGGATTCATTTTCCTTATTTATGTTGTTTAATGAGACACAATAAATTACAGAATCCAAGAAAAACAGGCAAAATTCCACACTGAGTAATAAAGGCCTGAAGTTTCATCTGCTGAACATTATGTTTGACGTTACAGCAAATAAGTTTTTACACATCTTTTTTCCAGTCCTGCCTTTTCCATGACTTTATTCTTCCACTTTAAACCTTTCCCAAGATAGGATGAAGCTGTCCTTATGTGAGTCAGGAGCCAAGAGAACATTCATGTTTATGCAGCTATGAAACTCCCACTCAAACAGAGGGGTCACCATTAATAGGAATGCCAGAATCAACCAGCACTGGCATGGATTTACCAGCCTCCACATCAGAAGAGGTAATGGTCAGAGCCATTAGCTATGAGCTGCTGCTCTGAGTGACAGCAAGCACAACATGCTTTTCATCTCTTATTCCACACAGTCACCTCCCAGAGAGCTGTTTTTTGGGATGCAGTAACACAACAGGGAGTGGGTTTACCCTGGGTGGTCTACTCAGCAGCTCAAAATGAGGGTCATCTCTTGCAATGGCCAACATGTCCATGCAAACACAGCTACTTTCACAAGAACACTGCAGATCACTGCCTCACTATGGGACTGAAAATTTTTGTAATCCTCTTTGTAATGCTCTAGGGAGTCCCCAGACAAATTCTTCCTCAGTCTGTGTCCCTGTGGTGGCTGAAGAACTGTTAGTTCTGAAGCATCAGTTCCCTCAAGTGGTAAAGCTGCACTGGGGAGTTGAGAGAAAAGCAGTGCAAGGCTGCACACACGTAGTGCTCACAGCCACAGCAGAGCTGATTCCAACAGAGAGGAGAAATGACAGAAGGACTGATATGGGCTCGAGAAGAAGTGCAGAAACTTCACAGTGTCTAATAATGCGACTTGCAACCCTTGGCACTGTGAAGGGAGTGGGAGGGAAGTTGTCTACAAGGCTAAGACTGCTGCAAATGAGAGAAGGTGCAGCATTAGCTAAGTGATACCAGAACATCTGAGTTTTGTAATGTAAGCTTTGAGTTCTAGGGGCTTTCTATGTTAGTTTCACTTGTAGCATCCATGTCCAAAAAAAACCCCAAAAAATCAGTCTTGGGGGAAAAGTTAGGGAAAAGAACTGCTATTTCAGTTTTTTTCCTCTCCCAGCTTGGTTTCCTAAGTTTTTAAATTTTATAATACCTGGTGAGATCAGGAGGTACATGTGTACACAAAGAAAAGGATGTGTCAAGGGCAAAAAAATTTGATTGACTGCCTGGTTACATACACTGAAATCTGCTAAATGAAGGAAGAAGTTAAATTAACAGTGTCCTAATGAAAAGAAAGATAGAAAGCACATATAACATTGAGAAAAGAGTGACAGTAATTTCATTAGACCACTGGAAAAAAATATACTGAAAAATCAGTAGACTATTCAACCTACTCTATCAATTTCACATCAGTACTGACCTCAATAAATTCTTGCAACACAACATGATGTTTCTTTTGTGAATTAGAGACCTTTTACTTAATGAACTTATTCTTGAAGTAGACAAAAAAGTACAAAAATGTGCTTTCAAAAAGGCAAAATAAACACATTGCCAAATTGAGCACTGGAGACTTGATTGCTTCCTAGCTTAGTGCAAGGAAACAATGTGATTGACCAGGAAGTCAATATCTCCAGAAATAAACTCCCAGAGAAAATCTTTTTTTAAAAAAGCAAAAAAGCATATGCGAATAGACATGTCTATACTGGCATAGCATTCCCCTTCAGCTCAGGCAAACATCTGACAGCAAGCAAAGTAGTCTTGTCCATAGTTCTCCACTTTGAATATTGAGCTGCAAATTACTGAAGAACATTTTCATTCCATCTTTCTGTCATAAGATTTCCAGTTCTTTGATTGAGCTGGGAAAAAAATATTACCAGAGAGGACTCCACACCCACACTTTTCTTTTTCCAATTTTCTCTTTCCCTTTTCAGCTGAAAACACATGGCATGGATCTGACAAAAACAAACAAACAAAAAACAAAAAAACCCCAACCAACCAACCAAAAACCCCACAAACAAAACCAACAACAACAACCAAAAAAGAAACAAAAAACCCCCTAAAAAACACCTAAAAACCACCCAACCCCCCCCCCTCCAAATAAACAAACCCAACAAAAAAACCCCCCCAACCAGTTAGGAACCATTAACAACTTCTTAAAAACTAAACTCTAGTTTCTCCAACCAGCAAGTGGATTGGAATTTGGTTTATATTTTGACTGTAAACCCAATGTTAATGCAACTTAATCTGTTCCTTTTTAACCAAAGTTTTAGAGAACTTTCCATGATTAAATATGCCACTTCAGCAACACACAGGAGCTTGGTACTGCCTAAGAAACTGACAGGTAAGTGCAACACTGGAGCCAGTTTTGGCCTCATAATGATACTGAGTTTTCTCTGAATTCATTTGTGTCTCACATCATCTGTATTTGGCTCACTAGCCCATAGTGTAGACAGAGAATCTCAGAATTGCTACAAAAACACAAAACCTAGGCATTTTTGTTATTTTACCAAGGGAAAACATCTATGCAATTAGCAGACACACATACAATACTTACAGATGTGTCACCTGCAGACTTTTCTGTCAGCTCACTTTCCACAGCTCAGTCATGGCTGTATGTGAAGATAAAACTCACACTTTCATACAGGGCATATGCCAGCTCTGTGTGTTTTGGCCACCACTGGTGCAACACACAGAGTAGATGGGCCCAGAAGAAGCATTTACTGGAACTTCAGAGGCATAAAGGTGTTTGGAAGGTAACTATCACATTTTGCATGTGCGTGGGATGTCAGGAAAAACTGGGTTGGTGTCAGTCAAGTTATCTTGTTCATCAGTCTTTTAGGAAATATACTGAGGAGCCTAAAACAAGATGTTGAAAGAGATGGTGTTATTTCTTCTGTGAAATGAGGGGTTGTTTTATGCAGCAAATCTGACAATGAATTTCCAACATGAAAGAATCTGCTTACTACATCTTAGCTACTTTACTTGATCCAAGGTTTTAGAATAACCTGAGAGTGTCAGTCAGGAAGAAAACAATATGAAAAGACCTGATAAAAACTCGGAAGTTCTATCAGGCAAAGTCAAATCAGAACAACCACAAGGATCAACACATCAAGTTGGCTTTTTCTTTCTTCTCCCATCACCTGCTGCAGGTTTTCCTCAAAACTGGTGGCTCTAATTTGACAAGGAAAAAAAATTCACTGTTGACTCTCAGCTCAGATTTGCAGTGACACACCAGTTCAGGTGCATCCACCACTTCTTCACATACTGAAACCAATTAAGTAAAAAAAGAGCTTTAGAAGAGTAACTTCCTTCTCTTGGACGAAGTAGGAGTGAGGTAAGGATGGGTATTTACTCCTCTCAGCATTAAGTGTCATGCTTGTCAACCCAACTTCTACTTCTCTCTATTGAGCATGTTCCTAAAAGAGTCATCCAGCCAAGGTATCAACATCGAAGAGGTGTATTGCTGCTCTGCACTGAGCACTTTCATTGGTAGTAACATTTAAATCATCTCCTCCTAGTGTCAGCTGGAATCATAATGGCAGTGCAGGTACAAATTATGCTTACAGCCAATGAGAGACCTTAAATATGGAAAATAGAAAACAACTGACAGTTTTGACAGATAAAAATAGAGAACTTCCACCTCGGATATGATGAAGCTGCTGGAGATATTGACATAGTGGCACCTAAATAACAAATAACAGCAGTCTCAATAAGAAGCTAAAAAGCCTAACAAAATATAGGCTGAATTTCAAGATATCCTGCTCTTGTTTAAATGCCCTGTTCTGCAGCATGTCAGATGACAGAATAAAAGGTTGACCACAGCAAGCATATTTCCCAGTAGTCCCACCAAGATCCTTAAGCACCAGGAGCAACCTCTTCATTTCCCACTTAAAAAGTGGAAGTGATAACCAATATTTAGGCCATTCCTCATTTCACCAAAAGACTTTGGAGTTTGTAAACATTTCCTGTCACTACCTAATTAGATTTTGTGTTCAAAAAACTAGTTTCCTCTATATCGGTATAGAAAGAATATTTTAGGAAAGCTTTGTTGCTGTGCATTTTCTCTTGGGTTGGGGAAAGAAGGAAGCTTTGTCATCACGTACTGATCTTACTGTTCCAAAAAATATTTTCACATGAGGACAGAGAGGTGCCTGGGGAAACTTGGTAAAATGAGACAACTTTTCAATTCTTGTAGTGTTCTTCACCCACCAGTACAAGGGAAACAGTAATAAATACCCATCAAAGAATGCTCATCTGTGTTCACACCAACAAATAAAAAATAGCAGTTGCTTTTAACTACTACAGATCCCTGGATGACTCTTCAGTTTATTTACAATCTCTCACGACTGCACTTTCCCTGTATGTCTTGCATCCCAAACTTCGAGCATGACATGAACAAATAAAGACAAATGTGCTCTTCCTGCTGGGTTTAGTATCCCCCTTTTTACATCAAACCTCATGAGCAATTGCCAAGCAACTTTCAGAGCAAGGTGCTATTCAGCACAAGCTGGGGGTGCTGGGCTTGTGGTAGGGTGGGAGCTCTTATGAATTGCTGCTGGCAGCAAGCAGGAAAGAGGTAAGACCTTACTGGTGAGTTTAAAGAGCTGGGAATAAGATATATTGTCATAGGACTGTGAGAGGCTCCTTGGCCACAGTTCCTTGTAAAGAATACAACTGAAAATAATGTTTGGGTTTGGGGGTTTTTTCAAATACAGTAGTTCTACTCCTTTTACAAAACACTTAAACTTTGTTTCTTGAAGCCAAACATTAATCTTTCTTCCAAGCTTTCCTTTGTACTTGTTATCTTTAGGAATGTAAAGCAAATGGCAATAAATGTAAAGCAAATGGCTCAATTCACTGCTTCAGCCAGCAGGCCTTGGTCAATCTGAGTAAAGCCTTAACTAAGTTAACAGCAAAATCTTGGATCAGGGGCTTATACACCTGCTCTTGCTCTTAAACAGTGTGTTTAATTTGCAACTTTCCTGTAATCTTCAGAATTATCTTAAAATGCCTACTAGAAAGGTTAATGTTTCCAAATTAAAATAACTATTAAATTCAAAAATCCACAAAAAAAATCCCTCATCTTTCATTGGATAATAATTTTAACAAGTAATTAACCCACCATAATGCCACCAGTTATTCTGTAAGTCTTGTATTATTCAGCCTACACTCATCTTTCAGTCCTTTTGTGCTAGTTAATGGTAATACAGTTTGACATTCCCCTCATCTAATCCTTTTTTAATTTTTTTTCCACATGTATCTTAACTTTGAAATTAAAGTATTGTAAGAAAGAGCTATTTAGTCTACTAACACAAGCAAAGCCTTTTTCCTCTGAAAATTGCACCCTTTGTATCTCCATACCTCGCAGAAAACCTGAAAAAAACTTAAAGTTTGAGAAAACAGATTTCTCAAGACCACAACATACCATTGGTTAAAAAAATCATATAAATTCCTCTGAGTACAGTAACAGCTGTGCCCACTTGCCAATGAATTTGAGGTTATACAGAAAGAGAAACAAACCCGTGCTCTTTCACTTTACCCCAACCTCAGAATTTAGCTTTAAATGATTTCTGAGGAAAGGCTTCCTGCAGACTTTTCACTTAAGTAGTTGTAACTACAACTCCAAAACACTGTTGACTGGTGGACTCCAGAGACTTGTTCATTACCTGTCATTAAATGTTTTAAAGTTTGCATAATTGATCCAGCCAATAAGTCATCATTGATTTATAGGGGTCTGTGCTGAAGAGTTGCTCATTAAAAATTCATAACACTGGTATGTGTCTTTACAATCCATTAGCTGTTTACGTACCCACAGTCCTAAGATTGATTGACCTTGGACTGAGATTCTCATGGACTCTGCTTTTTTTTTCAAAAAACCCCCTTTTTTTCCATATTTTTACACAAGCCCACAGTATAGAAAAGCAATACTTCAGTCTTCTCCCTTGACAGCTATACTTTGATTTTTTCCTCTCCATCAAAACTGAAACTTTACTTGAAATAATGAATAAATAAAGCATACTCCATAAACAGCTTTCCACTATTATTTAAGCTTGCGAGCTGTGCTCTGTTAGTCTCCTTTCCCCACCATCAGATTCAAGTGTGTAAATGTTCTAAAAGGCTTTGAATGTTTTATGATGATTTCAGGGAATGATGGAGTAATAGCTGAAGAGCGAAGCTATTAGTTTTAATATTTATATTGAGTGCTCTGAAACATTAATGTGACAGGATGTAAGATCAGAGCAGCGGGACATATTTACTTCACAACCACTGCCACGTGGCAAAAATATTTATTTTCTGAAGCTCTGAGGCCAATTTTTCTTTTTTTTTTTTCCCAAAAAAATATGAAGTTCAGATTATATCAGCTTTTCCTGAACTTTGTATTTATTTTTTAGGAACTAAAAAAAATTGATTACTTTTTTTGGATATAACTTACTTCATTTAGGTAGAACCCAAGCATAACGATGTTGGTGTTGGCCATGCACCTCAGTCTCTGTACAGAAGTTTTCTAAAGCTGATAGCAGCTTACAAATTCATCTCTTCCTGTCTCATCTGCCTGCTTCCCATAGAGCACCTTAGAGAAAAGAAAAACAGTCATTTGTTAATAAAGAAATGGGATGGCCTCAAGAGCAGAATCATCATTAAAAGGTTGTTTCATATTGTCTTCCAATATTTCATGCATGAAGTAAACCAACCCTGTAAATGTCCTAAGACATTGTCCTTGGTTCTTCTGTTCAAACCAGCAAACATTAAGGTAAGTGATCTTAATTACCAAGGGTCAAACAGTGCTCACCCCACTTGTGTGGTTCTCATGGTCTTCAGTGAACAAGTAAAGGAAGTAGGATGACATCCCTAGGGAGAAATCTTCCTATCAGGTTTGCAGAGTGGATCCGATATAAGTGGAACAAATGATGACTTATTGCTGCTACATGATGAAAATGTGATTTCTCCAGATGCTTCCATGCTCTGTGTAAGGACTTCATAGGCTGACAACACTGCCAGAAAGCAGCTCACAGACTTCCAGCAGGAGAAACACCTGGGTCTTCTGGGTACATTTTAGCCAGAAGTAAGGGATGTTGTCTTGAACTACATCAAGCAGGATTACAGGAACAGCAGTGCTGGGCATGCTCCTCAGTGAGGCATAAATAGGGGATTATCTGAAAAAGTGAGTTTGCCAGGTTATTGTTCACCAGCGTTCTCTTTATGCACCCTTCTATACAGTCATGGTGCACAGGGGGCTTAGAGGACAGGAGAGCTGGGGTTGAGAGGTGGGGCAGAAACTCACAGGAACACCCTATTGCAAAGCTGACTGGAATGATGGGTCATGTGCTTTCCCAACTCTGCCTTTCCAGGAAGACAAAGAAAGCTCCATAAAGATCTTAGTTATCTCTCACACAGTTCATTTGCCTCAATAACTTCTGACTAAGTTCTTCAAGTCTAAGACTAAGTCCTTTCCCAGCTACCGTCCAAACCATCCCTACAACAGAAGCAGCCATAAAAATGTTTATCAGAGCATTATTCATTCAGTTCCAACAGGTCAGAACATTCAGCATTTTCTTGTGGATGTGTATTTCACATCACTAATTATATGTGTTAGTTTATCTTCCACCATTATTTTGAATATTCCACTAATTGCATCAATTCCCTGTTTTACACACATCTATAGCTACAAGCTAGCATTGTATGTCTTTCCCATCTGCCTCTGTTCTTAACTTGCTTATGTTGTTTAGGAGGCATTTCTAAAGACAATTCTTTTAACAATTAACTGAATCACACTATGCACAAATTAATAGACTAGAATTTTAAATACATTTACAGGGGTAAACAAACATGCTACCTGCACCTGTGTGCACAGCCACTTTACAATTTCTTGGCCCTCTCTGTGTCCGTCAGAGAAAATAATTCACAAGTATCTGCTTCCACTTCTCTGCTCAGAAACAGTTTTCCTTGAGTGTTAGGCAAGACTTTCTATATGGAAAAAAAGTAGAAATGAGCGTAGCAAGAACAGGGAGAATGATTTACCTCACTGAATATGTGGGAGTCACATTCTGACCCACGGCTGCTACAGCTTTTTAGAAAGGTGGAAGGGAAATTATGAAGTCGAGGGTTTTGCTGCCTATCAGGACCTCCCCCCTTGCAGAACTCCATTAAAACACATTGCCCATCGAGGCAATTCTTCACCTTGTAACAGAGCAGATATCACCACACTGTACAAAAGGGTATAGAAAAGAGTAGGAGCTGCTATTTTAGCACTGAGAGCAAAGCAGAAGGCAAGTGGTGAAATTAGCACCCTGTCTTCTACTGTGGATGTTCTCAGGACCAGAATTTGGCAGTGCATAGTCTGTAGCAGCAGCACCCAGACTCAGTCTTCCCAAAATAAGACATTTCCAGCAGAAAAGGATGTGACAGTCTCCTTTAGCAAGGGGTTTCCGCACAGGTTCTGGAATCATAAATGATACTCTTTTCTCATCAGGATGTTCAGTGACAACTACTGACTCAAAAATGACAATTTTAATTTATAAACTTTCCATTCAGTAACATTTCACACTTGGAACATGGTGAAAAGTGTTCATTGCCATATGAAGTCTATGCCTGGGATGTTGGAGGAAAGGAGTGCAATTTTACTTCAAAAGGGTTAAATTCATCCATTACTACTCCACTGGTATTTTCCAAGTTACACTGGTGATAAATTTTGTCCAGTGTGGTTAATGGGGTCATTGTTAAAAATTCTGCTTGAAGAACTTGGTTATTTGCAATTTTTTTATACAGATGAGCATTACATTGCCCAAATCTTTTGTTATTTACTACAAGCTAGATAGTAGTGATGTACAAAACACAGTACTGGGATATCCCTAATTATCAGGAATATGACTTGGAATATAGTTTGCATGATATACAAATAATGACAAGTTTGCTTTCAGAGTGTAAACTTTTAAAAACCACCATAAAGACCCCATAAAAATACGACTTTGAGTAGAAAAATATGTAAGCTGCATAATGCCTATATGGGTATTTTTCCTTAGAGATCAGGAGAAATATGACAAGTATGACTGCTATTATAGTTATATAGCATATTCCATTTAGCAGTGATATAGCAGAACTGTGAAAGCATATCCTAAGGTATTTTCACTTCATGCATTTGACACTGATATTAGTTATTACATTTAAGATACATTGGGCTGTTTATTGCTGACTGCTTCCTCTCACTGAGAATGTTAACCACAGCAAAGGAACATTTGATGTTACAAATTATTTAGCTTGCTACCCTTCATTTTCCTTTTAGTATGCAATTATTTGTTTGGTTTCACTGAGCAAATGAAATTTCAAGGGCATTTCAAGGAAAATAAATAAAGTACAACCCAAAAGGGGTTTTTTTTGTTTGTATTCAGGAAGAGCACTGAATCATGCATATGTATGAATCAACAAAATCAGGTTAGCTAAGAAATTGGAAATTGCACTCCACACTAGAGCATTTTTCTTGCTCTAGAGATCTTTGCTATGGATTTGAAGGACTAATAAAAAATCAGCAGCATGACTGGAACAGATGTTTTTTTATGGACTCGGCTTGTTAATAGTCTTTTAGCTTCTCCTAAGGACTTAAAGCAAGTTCCTCCCTTGTCCTGAATATTTGAGATGATGTTAACATTGTCCAAAATGTACACTAACAAGCAGCATTGAAGAGCTAAGGTCTTACACGTGGTTAGGAATAAAAATTGAAAACATTTCCTTGAATGTGATGAAACCCCAAAGTGGGCAATGTTACAAAAGAAAAAAAAACTTACTGATCATATCAAACCCACACAGTGTCATTCTCTTGAAAGGGAGATAGGCTGGTAAAATACTTTAATTCCCTGTACTATATATTTCAGAAAAAATGGTTATTACAACTGAAGAAATTCCCTTTTATTTAAGCAATGGTTCACTCCTGAATACAATGAGAACTGAAACACGATGAGCCAGATCCTCAGCCAGTGTAAAGCATCCAGGCTTTATTGGCTCCAGTGGCACTGAGTCAATTTATATTTACCATACAGGCTTTGCATTCTCATTCTAGTTAGTGAATTACTGCAGTTAGGAAAAAGAAATTAAAATACTCGGGAAAATTAGAAATCAGAGTCTCTGTCATGGATATTTCACTGGTCAAGTAGTATTTTGTTTACTCTGTTGCTGCCTTATACACTCATTTTTCTACAATTTCCTATGTTCTTCCACAAATTCTAATCTGTCAAATATTATGTTTTGTTCATTATGCCAGGCTCTGAGAAGGCAAGAATCAACCTACAACTTGCCATTTTATCACACATTTTATCTAAGACTCCAGAACAATGGTGCTAAACTGTAACATCCAGACACAGGACTGGTCCCTCCAAAACCCAACCACTGCATTAAGAAACTGCAGAGGTATAATTTACTTCTCAGCCTTATAGAAGGAGGAGAAAGGGAAGCTCCATAACACTTTAGGGTCGTTTGACTAAATGATAGTTGAAAAATTTCAGAAACCCAGCTTATGGGGGTTTTTGGTTTTTTGGGTTTTTTTGTAAATACAGAAGCACCAAACCATTATTGGCATTGAACATTGATTATCCTAATGTCATTGCTCTGGCAGGTGAAGAAAAACACCTTCATTCACCTTAGCCAAGTGATGCTTCAGCTCAAATATATGGGATTTCTTTCAGTAAGGAAGGATTGCTTTTTCTCTACATGTAAAGCACTCTTTGAGAAATCTGAGGGACAGAGAAAAATAGTTTTTTGCTTAACAAGTGAGTTTAACTCAGAAATAAAATAAAGGACAACTGTACCCACTCTCTTCTATTGTGAATGCTGTTCATATTCTTCTCTTGGAAGTGTTCTTGACACTCCTGGGAGTATTCCCACGGGAAGGATTGGGGATTGACCTTGCTCTTTTTTCTGAAATTATTTCTGAATTATCCTAAAACTTGTGGTGGACAGGTGCTCTCAGAGGGCTCTACTGAGTCATGTCTTTTAGCCCACTTATAGGAGTAGCTGAGGGGAATCTCAAATATGGAAAACCTGCTATTATGCATACATATTGTATGTTGTTGCTTGTTGCCACTGTCATGTATATATTTAAAACATCTGGCTTTGGTATGAGAGAGCTTTGGTTTATAAATAGCTTGAATTTGGAATGTTTGATGAAAGAATTCCTACAAATGGCTGCATAAAAATCTAAAAAAATATTAGTTACTGCCAAAAAGTTCAAATCTGATTCAGTAAACCCAAACTTCATGGACTATAATGACATTCTCCCAGATGTATGCAATCTGACACAAGAATTTGAGCTCACTCATCCCAGGCTATGGAACCTTTCCATACAAAAAGCACTGAGAAAGGAGAAAATGCACTCATTCAAATTCTACACGTTAATTGTCTACTTGCAGGCTCTTTGATACATAATAACCTGCTGCTTCTATTATCTCCTGACTTGGAACTGCTTAAGTCAGCAGGCTTAATGTTCTAGCATATAACTCATTAAAAAAAAAAAAAAAAAAAAATCAATCTAGGTAAGACAAAAAGCAACAAAAAAGAGGTATGACAAATAAACATGTAATTCCTGAGTCCCTCCACAATTCCAGATTCCTCAGGCCAGTGAAAACATTTACAATAAACAGTGTGAGCTGAATTTTTCACAAGTGACCCACACATAATGCAGAAGGTTTTAGGGAAGCTGTTGTGTAACTTACTGTGCAGCATAATGTCCATGCTGTCTTTGGACTTCCAGCCTTTGGGTTTTGGGGAGAAGTAAGCATCCTTAGTTCTGATTGCTTAGTGAAAAGGAAACTATCCTACATAACAGAATCCCTCTCACTTAATGAAATGAAAATGTAAAGTGTTTTCTAGTTAGTGGGCCATAACATCATTTGCTTGGTAGCATTTTCTGTACCCCACCATTACCCTTATGCTGCTTCACTTTTCCCAGATAGCTGCTGGAAACCACAATCTTTGGCTTATTTCTGCTATACCCTGGTTTTCTTCCTAATACCATAGCAAATCATGACAGTTCTTGCAGCTCCTTTCACTGTTAATGTGGTGCTTGGAGAAACCGCCTTGACCATTCCAGAGTAACCCCTTGCTAAGATTTTATACCAGATGAAACAGACATTTTGTTTTATTTAAGCAATGATAAAAAACTCTGCTTCCTTACAGCTGACCACAAGAGACTCAAGCACATATTCTTCTTTAATAACATTGAAAGTAAGTGTTAGCAAGACCTGCTGATTATCTGGTAAGAACACAATTAATTTGTGCCCAGACTCATCAATCTTTCTTAATACATGTCAGCCCATTACATTTGATCCATGACCTCTGTCCCCAGTCTTGCATAAAAATCTCTCAGGATCAGAATCACATCATGATTTGGCATGGAGCCACCAGCCCCGGCAGTTGCCTGCAAAATGCTTCAAAGCCATCAGCAATGGCAGCTGCTGCATTTATGTGCTCATGCCTGAATGATAAGTTCACAGCTCCTCTAAGGCAGGCTGAAAGAAGTTGGCTGTTCCAAAGCCTGAATCCTGTTAGAAATACAGCTGTGTCCCTATTTAGATCAAATGATTACTCATCTTTACTCTCACTTCTCTTCCCACAGACACAAGTGTCATGTGGGCTGCTGGGATAGTCCATGCAAATACTTTCCCCATGGCTTTTGCAAATAACATTTAACACAAAAAAAGGTGCAGCAGTATTTGAAACCAATTGCCCTTTCACATATGGACATTCACAGATGGAGGATCTAGTAAAAAATCACTCATTGCAAGCATACCTGGGTCCTTCCTGTTTTAACAATTACCTCAAGACAGAGAGGTGCAAATTTTTGTAAAAGTTCAGGCATTTATATCAATGAAATCACCTGACTTGCTACTGGACATGAGCACAGGCCTTTCAGTGCTTTTCAGCAGCCATCAAGCTACTTCTCCACCCACAATTAACAAGGAAAGTCCAAAGGCTCACACTGTTATTGCTCCTAGAAAATAATATGCGCCTAAGAACAAGCATCAGGTCTGTGATGGCACATCCACAACCTCCTGATCCTCATCTAAGCAATATTTTTTAATTGAAGCAAGCATTTCTAAGCTGAATTCCTTATGAATTTACAGTCTAGACCCTTTCTTATTATCAGCCAATGTTCACTGGTAGCAGAGAAATAAGTGATGAATTGGAAAATGACAGAAGTTGAATGATGACAAAAACAATGCTAAGCAATATTTGAAATGCCATTTTTTAAGCCAAATAATAAAGCTTTAATGTGAATTTAATTAGAGTGTTCTTTCCTAGCTACATCTAACTAATTTTTTTCACCAACAGAGTTTGTGAAAAATACGTAATCATTCACAACATGACAGTGATATAAACTGGATCACTCAAAAGGAATAGTATTCCTATTCCTGGTTAGCTGTGGATGTTAGCTTTGGTGCTCATCACATGAAAGGCACAATGCTGGCACAGCAATAACATATGCAGCCCATGGCTTTAGTGGGGGTTCTTTTGAGGGGTTTTCTCTGACTCTCAGCTCCATGCATGGCTTTTTACCTTCTCTTACCCTTCTTCAGTCCATGAACACTGATAGAAAACCTTCCAATATAACTGCCAGAGGCAGTTCACAACACATGCAGTACTTCAATTACAAGTAACATTTTCTAAAGTTTCTAAAGAGCAACTTATACTATATATTGATTTATCTGCAACCACATTATCTTCTGATCATGTCTTAGCAAGCAAATACTTGTTTTATTCTTATTAAAATGTCAAAGAGGATCTTAATCTTATCAAAGTGATTATACTGCAGCTTTGAATTACTCTGCAAAAAAAAAACCCTATTCATTCATTAATTGCTCACTCATGCAATGAATGAGAAGGTGAGATTGTCAGGAACTTACCATGCCTGATGGGCTAATTGTGAAGGGACACAGCTCAGCTGCTTGCCAGCTGCCCAGAATGGTAACTCTCAAGGGGAAGGAGGCGAAGAAAAGTTCTCATGTCTGCTCTCCCCCAACAGAGGCCTTTTCTCATCTTCCCAAGCCAAGTAATCTGCACAGATGCAGACTGAGCTGGTGCTTCCCACCTCTCTAGCATGAGGATCATCAGAGCTGTATCTCTCCCTTCCCTCTCTTGTCTACAGACATCAGGTTGTGGTCCATCATCTTTAGATGCTTGTTTCTAGGGAAAGAATAAAGCTTGAGGAAATACATGTGGTTATCTTTACTGCGGAAAAATTACCCACTCGTCTTATGGGAGCTCTCTCCAGCTTTAAACAGATTCCTACCATACAGACTGCCAGGCTAGGATCATAAGGAAATCTGGTTTTTAAAAGAGCATAACTCATGCAGCAATTGTCACAAATGCCACAGAATAAGCAAATTTGGTCTCAACTGTCAACCTTATTGCCAGACTGTCAGAAGATCTGAATCCGGAGAATAATTTAAATGTCAAATCAAGACACTGCAAGCACAAATTCCTGTGATTTGCCGTGCTGCTGAGAGATAACATGACCTAAGGGTAAGAGAAGCGCTGGCTGAAAAAAAAGTCTGTTTTTCAGGGGGTTAGGGAAGTTCCTGTTGTAAATTCACCAAAGAAATTGGAACATGTAGGTTTCTTTCAGGCAAAAGCACAATGGCACCATGGCAGACAGCTCTCCAAAAGGGCTTTGAATCTTTTCCAGATACCTTGCCAACATCTTGCCTTGACAGATGTTGCTACCATGAGAATTATTAAAATAACTTTTGGGAAGTGCTCTGAAATCCTTGGGAAGAAGATTGAAATGCCAATTATTGTTATTTTTAAATTAAATATTTTATGTGGAACTACAGACTTCATAATGCTGCTGGTTTATTGTGGACTATCACAGCATTTTTGATAAAACTTGCACTGGAAATGTAAAGACTAGAAAAAAATATATCTTTTAAATGATAAGCTTGTCTTAATGGCTATCATTGTGTTGTTACTCACGACTTCAGGGATGACTGTGCCTGAATAAGGACTGCAGAATAATGCCCATATTGAGAAAACCATATGAATTGAACTGGAAAGAAGAAGACAAAAAAACCCAGGTTACAAGCTGTCATTCTGAAACTCATTTTCCCCACCATGAAGATGAACTCTTATTACCTGTGAATATGGAATTCAAATACTATTTTCAAGTTTTAAATGTAGGTAACACTTTACATTATGTGTCATTCTGGTACCAATTACAGAATAACTCTAATATTATAAATCTATTGAGAGAGGGCTGAGCCAAGAAGTTTCTTAGTAGCCCAAAATTCAAGCAAAGTTCAAAAATATTTCAATTTTCTCTTCTTATATAAGCCCATATTCAGTATCCTGGGACACATAATGCCTTGGAAACAAGCACATTATGTTTTTAATGTAACAAACGGAAACATCTTGCACTTCTTTTATCTTCCTCACCTACTTCACGGGTGAAAATGAGGTCATCATCAACCCACTTTCCTACCTCAGTAGCTATGGCAAAATTTTCTTTATCCCTAATTAGGAAAGTCTGCATGCCCTGTTATTGTGTTTGTAGTCTGGGCAAAGGGAAGTTGAGTGTTGCCCTGGATCCACATCTGAACAGTCTTCTGTTGCTGCGTTTGAAGCCAGCTCTTTCCCTGGCTGCCCTACAGTGACAGCTCTTCAGCTAGCCTCCTCTTGACTAAGATAGTGTCCAGCCCTCAAAAGGAGGAAAAAATAAATATGGTTTCAGGGAAGCTGCTCCAAAGAAAAAAAGCAAGGCTGTGCCTTAATCTCTGAGAGAAAATTTATAGAATTTAATACAAAAGTACAACATTGCTGTAGGTATCTAACTGGTGTTTAGTGATAATTTGGAAGCTGATGGAAACAAGAGCCACACTTTCCATGGAAACAGGCAGATTTTTAAAGTCTTCAGAGTATTGTTTAGGACATTAAACCATTTCTAATGCTCAGTGGGGGCAATGGAGAAATTCCATCTGGACCATCTCTCCTTCCCACTTAGTGAAAGCCCAGATATGATCCTGGACTTTCCCTGTAGAGCAACAGGGCACTACATCTGAGCTGCTGCTTTGCTGTGAAAATTCAACAGACAAATAGGTCTAAGCTATTGAACCATACAAGCCATACTGTATTCAAAGGAAGCAAACAAACAACCTACATTTAAACAATAAAATAAAGTTCATTTTCCCATGTAATTTTTTAGCTAGATGTGCAATCTTGGAGTCTTTTTGCTGGACTGTGCTTTTAACCAGAATATACTAAATCCCAGTGTACAGGAAATACCATGTATGCAAGTGATTCAGTATTAGTTAATTAGGTGTGCTAGACTATTTTCCTCCCAGTGAATGGAGCTTGTATACTGGTATCTGCCATTAACACTAAATGGGGCTTACACATGCAAAATCCCTCTGGCATTGAGAGGGGAAAAAATCCTTTCACTTTCATAAATAATGGATCTGTAGCAAAATTGGCATTTCATGAAAAATTTGAAAAACTAAAATGAAAATATAATATCATTTCTATTTCATGCATCCCAGTTTGCCAGTGCATTGTGTGATCCAACACATAGGTCATCTCCTGTACATCTACTACATAATCATATCAAAAATTCTCTGTTATCTGCAGATTCAACTACTCACCTATGACCAAAGTCCTCTATGGTATTACGAAAGAAAAAGTTCCCTTCTATCTGAGCACTGTGCCACTGGGTTAATTTTTTATTTGATTAATATTTCTGTGATTTTTTTAAATTGAATTGTAATAAACACCATTACTTTTCCACAGTGAAGTGATTGTTTTTCTGCACCTGTTACATGACATGCTTACACACAAATAATGATTTCTCTGCAGGTACAAGTATAAGAAACTCTTGCCTATTGTATTTCAATAAACATACACATGGAAAAAGCTATGTGCTTTAAGCATGCACACTGCACACTGTATAGAGTACACTAGGTGAATATCCACCTATTCATGACATCAAACATTTCCACTCCTACTCAGCTCATTTCATTCCAATGCTTTCCAGGGTGACCAAGATATGCAGCAACCACCACCCACCTCAGCTGTCCTCTGCAGGAAACCTGACTGCAATTGAATCACCCAGAGCTCTGCCACAAACCTGGGTGCAACATGGATTGCAGCCTCTTTCTTTTAGAACAAGATGCTGAAGATCTCACCTGAGCCAAAACTTCTCTATGAATTTGACCATCAGAATTAGGAATAGAGAAGAAATAGCCCTGCAAACTCCCCTGAAAATCTCCAGACATGACCCATGTGTGGTGGTGTGATATAAAAGGGCAAGAAATCATTCACGTGTGAAGACAAGCAGGAAATTATTTTAGCAGGCCCACACACAAAGACATTGCCTTTCCCTTCTTTTCAGGATTCAGTCTCAATCCCATGGCTTTAAAATCTCAAAGCAAAACCTGAATTTTGTGTTTCCAGTGTAATAGGAATTGCAATACCAGCGGGAAAATAAATTTTGAAAGTCATGTTTTGGGGTTGTTCAATATTTTTTACCCATATTTTGCAATTTAGCTTTTTTTATTTCCTTGGTGAGTAAATACACATTTAGAGCAGCTAGATGCAAATCCTGCAGCCAGGCATACTTAAAAAACAGTATTTTTGATCAAAAAGAATACAAGTGACTTATTAATTTATAAGCATAAACTCATCAAACACACAGAGACAGGTGGAAAAAGTTACAAATACATTATCCCATACTCTTATCCCATAACTCCCACCATTAGAGATTCTGCTCAATTCTTCTTTTGGAGGTCACATTTAAAGAATTTTTTAAATTCTACCTTTTAAATTGTACTTTATTCTATGTTTTTGGTGTTTATAAGCTACAAACTTTGATATCAAACAAGGGTCATGATTATACATTTTGATTCTTGATGTCATTATTTGGCTTATATTTAAAATGAAAAAATGATTACAGTTTTCCCAATGGATTACACCAACATGCTGAAGTCAAAGGAAAAAAATTACATCCTCCCTGTGGTTGAGCAATGTGATTCCTATTTCCTCCTTCCCACTTTCTGCCTATGGGAGCATCTGTCAAGGCTGAGTCAGCACCTTCCCAGGAAAACCTCATAAACATATTAGAAGACATTTCATTTTGTCATCTACCTAGGCACATTGGACTAGTATGCAAATAAGACAGCACAAGAACAGGACCACAGCAGCAGTGCTAATGCTCTAAGTGATCTTTCAGTGTAATTAGAATTTGTTTCATCACACTAATTTGACATGGCAAATTAGTGAAGCTAAGATAAGGGGGTTTAGTAGAGCCAGGGCACTGGTATGTACACAGAAACTTGTCACTAAGTCCATTTGCACATGGGAGTTGTGTAACATTGCAGTGAAGTGACAATTAGTAAAAGCTCTGGAAAATATCAGTTTGTTTTATTTTTAATCTGGGAACTTGATAGGTTGTATTTTCTTTGGCTGCTATCTTACAATAGTGGTTTAGGGATCTTAGCCTCTTTGCTGGTGCAAAATCTTTCAAGACTTAGGATAAGCTAACATGGTACTACAATTATACAAGTTTAGTCAAGTCTGGCCCAGTGGTACACAGCAACATGCTGCGCTAACACAGGGGAATTCAAGGGACAACTCCATGATTTCTGTTTCACAGAATGAGCTAGCTGTAAGCCATGCCATGGTGCCAGCAAAACTGAGGATGGTGGCTGGTTTCTTTTCTGCACCCTCCTGCCCCAGATCATGCAAGCTCAAGAGGGTCCATGAACATGAAATTAAAACTGCTCCCAATTTCTGCAAAGTAGTCCTGAAACTCAGAAGATTTTAAGGATGGATGGAACAGGCAGAAGTCTGGCAGTGGTCTGAGGGAAGGCTTAGTTAAGGAAGAGGACTTGTCCAGCTTAGAGGTTAATTAATCTTTAACTTCCTGATTAAAATGAAGATTTGAGATTGTTCATAGTTTGCTAAGTAACTTATCTCTAATATTAGTGTAATTAAGATACCTGACATTTGATGTTACACACTGTTCTTTTGGACCTGCTGAGATCATGAGCCAATTGAGACCCCATGGCAGGAGATGTGATGGCACTTTCTCAGTGGAATCACAAACCCACACACCAGCCCCAAAAGATGCAGCTTCCTTTTGCATTGCACAGTCCTGGAGGAAATAGGTCCAAAGAGGGTCTGCCCTGAAATGCAGTCTACAAATCCGAGACAGAATTCTTATTCTGTGCTCCATCGGGTTTTAACAGATTCAGAATAATGTCTGTGGATATAATAATATCAGTTGCATATAAAATTTGCATCATATTATGAGTTGCTAGGACAGGGTTTATTATTTGGAACTTTTAAGAATAATGTAGTAGAGAAAGATGTATCTAGATAGGCATATTTAATCTGATTATTCATTCACTGATGGAATAGTGACCTATTCTTTTGATTATATGCTTTGGATTGCTTCTATAATTTGACACAGTCCTGAGGATAATTTAAGTTTCCTTTAGGAAATGCTGAAGAAGCCAGTCTATTCCACAGTTAAAAGGAAAAGAAAATGGTACTGAAAACCAAAACAAGTTTCGAGCCAGTGTGGAAATACTCACCATGGAGCATCAAGAGAATTCAGAAGGGAAGAAGCAGAATAACCAAGAATGTAAGTTGCCCTTCAGATGAGGAGATGTGCATTGGTATCTGCAAGTTTCACACATCTCAAAGTGGTTACATCCACTGAAACAGAATAGACATCAGGCAAAGTCAACCAAGGCAACCTCAGAGACTCTGGATATCAACCTTTTCTTTCCTTTTCAGATTAGAAGTGTTGTCTTTGGGAGGAGAAGAAAACCAAATCTTTACAAACTCTGGGGGTTTTTGGGTATAGTTAAAAGGTTTACCTGTAAAGTACAGTCCAGGAAGAAGGCAAAGGAATTTTCCTACAGAGAAAACTCATTTCTCCCCTTGGAATCACCTTTTGGAACTTTTTTTTGGCTGAGAAATGGGTCTCATGCTCTATAAATCTGAAAACTAGGATGGGGAATTTCCTAAAGCCTGCACAGTTTGTTGTTTGGTTTTTTGGTGTTTTGTTGTTTTTTTTCAAATAGTTTCTTCTCATTATAGGAATCACTTGGCAAGCACACAACGCAGCATTTTGATTCTTCATTCCCAGAGAATCCCAGAGAAACAGGTATGCACACACAGAGGCAGACAGAACCTGTTATTTATGATAAAAATAAGCCAACATCACCTGCTTCTGAAGGTAATTAGATATTACTCATATTTCAAAGTTCAAAAAGTTATGGCTGTTTCAGAGATTTTTAAAAGTAATGCAATTACAATTAGAAGTGGAGATTATGGCAGAAAATAGACATCACAACACAAGCCAAAAAAATGCCTTTTTTAAAGACAGAGGAAAGGCCATACTGTAGGGAATATTTCATGGCTAGTGGGAGGGTTAAATAAACAAATGATAATAACACCAATCAGACCTCTTTGCTTAAAGCCTGCGGAGTCAATCTGCTTCTGACTGTGGAGATACCAACCAGCAAAGGCAAACTAATTAGACACAGTCAAACACTTAGGCAATCACACCTTGTGAATGTAAGCGTCTTCCTGTCATTTGGCAAGTCTCTCAGCTGCCTCTGAGCGTGAGACAACAAATCCCCTGCAAACAAGTTCTTCACTCTCCCTGTTAGTGAGATCTAACAGAGCACAATGGCTGGAGGTGAAAGGTGGCAGTCTAGTCAGGTAATGACATCGTCTTGAACAGCCCACATTAAAATAGTGGCACTTGTTTAGACTAGCCTATTTGCACCTACCTGCAGAGGGCCTTTTTAATGTAATTATTAGCCTCTGCAGCCCTGCTTAGGATTTGAAAATATCATTCATTTTCATCTTGCTTCAGCTACCGCTGCTATCTCCTATTCAATCTCAGTCACCTCATCTCCTCACAAGTAAGTGTAGAAACAGAAGCAGATGAGAAGGGTTGAATTAACAAGAAACAAGTTGGCAGGTGAGCTGTGTGACACAACAATATAAAAAAAGTTAAAAGATTTGACAATATATTCTAATCACTACCTGACTGTAGCAGAGCTGCAGGCATCGCAATAGCTTCCTGGGGAAAACAGAAAAGACAGCAGGAGAATGGTCTAAAACCCAAGGGCAGGAACCAATCCTTATGAGCCTTAGAACAAATATGTAATTACTGTCTTTCAAAGTAGTCTTATTTTCTCAGGAGTTAACTATTCACTATTGACAAAATATGACAAGACATAAGGCCTAAGGAGTGCAGTAAGTAATCACCATCCAATTCTAGCCTGAGATACCCACACACACAGCTCACTGCCAAAGCCCATAGGAAGAAGTGGTGTAGCCACAGGCCAAAACTTCCATCTGGTTTTCCAATCAGAGTCCATGTTGCACTGGAGAGGTGAAGTGAGTTATCTGACTTTTCTGTGTCTTCATTCACAAAAGGTCCAGCAGAAGCTTTCTCTGGGTATCTCAGAATGTAAAGCCAGCCCTTGCCAGATGAGTGAGGCAGAAGACATTTGGAGAGTACTTCAGCAGGACATGGCCAGTGACAAAAAAGCAGGGGCAAAGACTGACTGGTCCAAGCAGGGAAGATGTAACATCCATTTCCTCTTGCCAGGGAAGCATAGACCTGTCAAGCATGGGATCATTGCTATGGGGAAATTCTACAAAAACAAAAACTGGATGAAAGACACATGGAGGTGGAAAAAGAAGAATTTCTGCTTCCTTTGTAAAGAGGAATTTCACCTATTTTAAGGTGACATCAACACGGAATAAATTATTTAGTTCTTGCCTTGTGTAGCAACAGTCTCCTCACAGAAAGGACATCTTGTTTACAAGATCAGTGCTAATTCCTGATAAAGAGAAGGCTCTCAAACAGCCTGTATGGAAGGTTTGTTCAGTGCGATATTTTGCCTTTTGGTACAAATACTTTGGGTTCTATTCTTTACCTGGCAAATATATCCCAAGTTGTACCAGTGAAGAAAATGTCTCTATCTTTGTGCTGTCAAGGTATTCAGGTTAATTTCTCCAGCACAGAGCAGTTTCACAGAAGACTGTTGCAGTGTAGTTCCCATCTTAATTGGTGCCACTGGCCAGCTTCCTATGCTGAAGGAGTGCCAGAGAGTCATAGCATGTCCCAAGCATTGTTGATACCTGCTTTGTTTGTTTGTAGTTTTTTTCCTCCATCTGGCTATGATGGATGAGGGTCCTTTAGTTACACTTGTTCTGTAAACTGATATTATGCATCTGACCTAAAATGACAGCTGGAATCAGGGCCACACTTAGAGATAATCATGCCCAACACAAAAATATAAGTGAGTTCTGGAGGGTGCCAGCCCTGGGTCAGTCTCAGCTGATTTGTCAATCTGCCAGTTCACTGCTCCTCAGTGCTGTCTTCCCCGAGTAGCAGAAGGCACTGCTTTCAGGGGCAGTAAACACTGAATGTTGAGAGACAAGCAGTTGGCAGGAGTCCTTATGACAGGGGTGGGAAAAGCAAGACAGGTAGCCAGATGGATCTGGTGCGGCCCAAGGCAAGCACTGAAGCAAAGGGGTGAATCAGAATCACAGGGTTACCATACCATGATGGGAATCTCTGATTATAGTGACACTGCATAGGCAAACTATGTATTCTGCAAGCTCTTATCAGTGGTCTGGTTCTACTGCAGTGTCTTGAGCAAATCTTGTTCTGCAATGACATTCTGAGTCATTTTGTATTGCTACTATTATTGCTACTTATGTCAGTTTGTCTCTGATCAGTCCATCCTCCCTTTTCCACTTGGTCTCACTTTGATATTTGAGGGGGGTTATTAGCATTCACTGATCCTCTCAGCTCTGTATTAATTTGCTCTCAAACATTTATACCACTTCCATCAGAAACTAGGACTAATACCAACTAAATTTATTGATTAGTAAAGCAGCGTATTTTGCAGACAGAAGTATAATCTCTCATCAGACTATCTGATGGAAAGTGGAAAATGGGGAAGCTCTCCAGCCATTATATCCATAAGCTAGTTATCATACCCTGACACATCCCAGCTGCTGTTACCACAACATGCCTATTGAAAACAAGAAAGTTTTAAATGAACATGAGGAATTCAGTTTGAAATTTTCAAGACTAAGAGGCTGAAAATAATTCATTTGGTCTAGATAAATTATTCAGTGCTATTGCACCACTAATACTTGTTTATTTATATGTATTTATACCCACATCTACACAAAACCACCCACCCCAACACTCTGTTACTTAGCTTAATATTTTAATTGTATAAAATATTAAGCGATGAATACAGTATTATCTTGCATATAATATGACCTTATTTTTCAAGCAAAGGTGACAGGGTATTGAAGCACCAGTCTGTGTGTGAATCTCTGTAATGACATGCCACATCATGAGAAGCAGCTGCCTCACAGTATTGAAACAGCCTTTGCTCACACAAGCCTGTCAAAATTAGGATGTGACTGATCCCTGTACCTGTAACTATATTCCTCATGATACTGCATCTCATTTTTCAGCAGCTTTCATACTGCACCTAGAGGATCCTCACTTGCAGGTTCAGGTTTTAGAGGACAGGCTAAGGGACAGCTGCCCTTTTGGGAGGCCAGTGACAAAAGCATTAAAAGCATTATTTTCTGCAAAATGGAGGAGACACTGTTTTTATCCCTTTGGCCACAGGACTGAAGCAGGGGTACTGGAGAAAATCAAGGAACAAGAATTTTGTCACGGCTGTTCATCCATGCTCTTTCCACATCTTCCTTCAGCCATTCTGAATAAAGACAGAAGGGATGTTCATGGAGCAACTAACTTCCTCAGACAACAGACCACTCCTGGACCTGGCACCAGCCGTAGGGATGCCCAAACAACAATTTTTTTCTTTCCTTTTCTTTCAAAAAGTATTTTAAAGAAAACCATGTTCAAAGGGGAAACATTTCCACAAAAAGGAGCAAGCAAGGAGATGGCTCAAAAGAGACCTGAGGCGAATTAAAGCCCAATTTAACTTTTGCTCAATAACTTCACTTTATTTGGATGAATCATTTATGTGGTGAAAAACTTCAGCTTACTACACGAGAAAACTCAATTAATAGCCAAAGTGCTAAGAGAATAGGGAAGGGGAAGCATGGAGGCAGAACTCCAGCTAACAAGTTAAGAAGCAGAAATAAAAGCCTTTTGACGGAGAGTATTAGAAACTTAAAAAAGAGGAAATGGGAAGAGTTCCTACCCCATCATCCACAGCAGGAAGAATGCTTACACAGGGCAGCAGATGAATGATAAAAGAGAAAAAAATCCAGGTGCAGGACTCAGGAATGACTGGTACCACACTATGCCATTGCACATGGACCCCAAATGACCAGCCAAAGGCCACAGGGTAAGCTTGAAGTGGAGCAGGGACAAGACAGTCAGTGCCTCAGCTGCCCCACTGGCACAGACATCATTTTTACTGCCTCCACTGACAGGTCAGAAAGGTGGACTGACTGTTCCTTGGATTATGGAAAGGATATTTTATCTTGTCATGGAGACACACTTTCCCAGTTGCTCAGTGCCATTAGCATAAGGACTGGATGTTTCTTAGGGGATGATCTGTCTCTGCTGTCTAGGCAGAAGGTACCAAGACCATTCAGAACAAAGGGAAATCACAGCCTTTCCTTTACTACCAAGAGATGAGAAGACAGAAATTATCTCCAGCCTTTTTCACATCTCCCACTGCTTTTATTTTGGATCTGCAACTACCCAAATTCCTCTTGAACACACAGAAAAATAAGTCACATTTAGCACAGTATCAGACAACTTCTCCTCAGTAGTGAAGAATCCATCCCATCAAAGCGTAAGAAGCCAGTTGTGTGGCAGGAGCAGTTTGTGAATTACAGCTTTTTTCAAAAGGAACAGAGAGAACAAGCACTTTTGTTCTCCAGCAAATTTAAACTTAGCAGCAGAAACCAAATTCTTAACTAAATTCTTCTGCTGCCTCCCTTGTTTGCTTATTAAATGTAGAGGAAGGAATATTAGGCTCAAGTATTAGCAACAGAAAAAGGGAAATTGAGTAGCTGAGACTGAATAATAGCTTGATTCCTGTGGTCTCTCAGGTTTTGTCACATTGGAATATGTTTAACCCTTCAAAATCTGATCATTTCTCATTTGTGGTAGGAAAACTGCTTTGCTAGGAAGAGAAAAATGCACTGGTGCATATGGTATACCATTAGTAAGTCTCACACCCCATAATAGGAACATTTGTACACAAATGTGTTTTTTGGGATCTAGCCAAGAGCAGAGCACCCTGTGAATCATAATGCACAGCTAATGAGTTATTTTTGGTAAATTTGGCACTCAGAGTTAATAGAACCAATTTGTACCCAAAAAGCTAAATCATTTATCGCTCCTTTGGAGGTGCTAAGTGGATCTAGAACTTCAGGATGCTGTCAATAAAAACGAAAGAAACACAAAGCTGCCTGTTAATTTGTGCTCCTCTCTACTTCTGTTTAGAACAAAGGTAAGATGTATGAGATGCTCTGACAGGCAGGGAAATTCATTACAGGAAGCAACACTGCAATTTATCTGTGCTCCAGGGCTGATGCTGGTTGTCTGAGGCAGGTGACCACAAAGAAAATAGACTATTATTTTGGGGAAACATCCAATTAAACAGCTAGACCCAAAGTGCAAAGCCTGAAAAGATGTTGAATTGCCCATGTCCTAAGCATGGGAGATGTGGAGCTTTGGTTCAACCTGCTACAGACTGCTTATAAATTCAGATCTGAAATAATATTTCACATCCTTATGAAACAGAAAGGTATTCAATTCAAATTGAAATTGAAGGGGAGGCTGGGAGGTTAATATGAGGTTTTGGTTTGGGAATGTCTCTGGTGGCAGACAAAAGTCTAATTATTTTCCATTTAGAGAGTATGTCTCCAACCCAGAAAGTCATTGCCACAGCTGTATTTCCTATGGGAAATTCCCCTTAACTCCTCCCTTTCAGGTGTAAGTTGTCATTAATGCCCTTGCTATGTTGAGCAAAGGAGCTGCATATGGATGTGCAAAAGATATCCACTGAAGTTTCCACTTTAATATCCAATGAAAAATGTATTTGGGTAGGGAACTCTAGTTTTGAGTGTATAGCAATTGTCTGCATTAACCAACCAGCCTAAGTGGAGTGCACTGAATAGGAAATGAGAGTAAAGCAAAAGTTAGAGCTATGCCAAACTACCTGAGTGTAATGTGGATAGCAGTGAACTGTGACTCATGTCATGTTGTGTTATGTAGCATCAAATCACTGTACAGTGTGACACAACGTAAGCAACATGAGTGGCGTGAATGTGACACAGCACAGCCTTTTTCCCTCTCTCCTTCTCTTTTCTTTTTTTTTTTTTTTTTAAGAGCATTTTACTTTTAATCAGATAGCTGCTGTCAATTCAGATAACAGCTGCCTGACCCAAATTTTCAGCTGACTGAAGTGGACGAGTACTGAAGTATGGACTTTCTATTACGAAAAGTTAACATTCCAGACTAGCCTGGCATCTAAAAATACTCCCGTCTCGTTCTCTTCCCCCCACCTCCCCTAACACCAGTTATGTTTTCTTACTGATACTGAATCAATAATTTCATTTCTAGATTACAAATCTTAAAACAATACTGGCAAAAAAAGTATACTGGAATTTTACTTACTGATGTTTAATTATTAATGTAGGCTTCTTTAAACATATTTGGCTCTCTGAAACAGCTCTTTAGAACTGTGTTCCATTTCTTATTGCTTACCTATTCTGTTTGTTCTCTGCCTCCCTGATCCTTTTCGATTTTCTGCAGGTTAGCAAGTGCTGCATTGTCTGCTTTTGAAATGTGTCTTTAGGCATGCTTTTGTTTGACAAGGAATGCCAAGGCTGAGCTGACAAAGTCTGTTTGAAAATCTTTTTCCAGGTATACAAGATCAGTAAGTCTGTTCAATGTATTCTGTGATTAGTATTTTTCTTCAGATATTTATATCAACATTTCAGGTTTAGTGAAAGATGTTTCCTGAGCATACCTGTCAGTGGGAAACCTACTAAAGGTAAGTAACAGTATCATTTATATATTCAAATGTATAAATATATTTATGGTAAATAGTTGACATCTCTCTCCATATAACTTAAAAGAAAATATACCTTTAACAAGCACTCAGCCACTGTTCTTTTCACAGGTTGAAACAAATATCAACGTAGGAAAGCTGTCTTCTAGGTATTTTGGCTCCAGTTCTTTACAACCAGGATCATTTTAAACATAATATTTAGATTTCTGCACCCTTTCCCCTGCAGGGGTGGGGGCACTGGGGGGTAATGTTTGTCCTGTAAGGCACACTTTCAGGTGAAAAAAGCACTTATATATTCAGACACTGCACACTCATGAATTCCAAATAGGATTTGTTGCTGATTGTTTTGGGTTTTTGTTTTTAAACTGAAGACACATCTTCTGCCTTTTACCTCCCCAGTTGCAACAGAGATCACACCCTTGACAAAACAATTTGGTAAAAGCTTTACCCAAAGCCTACCTAAAAGAGGTAAATTGAACAAAGGTGGCACAATTAAAACATGTAGATCCCTCTTTTAGCAGCACATCTCCTATTTGCCATGGGATATAATGGCCTCAAGAGGCAACATTCCATCTAATGACTAGAGAATTTTGTGAATCCTTGGAAAAAGAGTACAATACCCAAAAATCCTTATGTTTTATTCCTATCCTCCATAAAGCTGCCATCATGTAATTCTATTGTCACTCTGATTAAGGCTGGAGCCTGATAAATTCTTTCTTTTCATGGGGACATTGGAGCAAATGGCTGCCATGGACCAGGTAGTGCTGGGATTTTCCAGGTAGTGCGAGGATCCCAGGCACTTCCCTTTGAGCTGGAAATGAAACTTTGTGTAGGAGATTGGACACTATATGTCAGTGAGTTGGCAAGAATATGAACTTAAGGCAGAACATGGACCTAACTGAAGAACAGAAATTTTGATGTAGAGCTGAATCTTCCTTCTGATGACCACAGAAAATTTTTGTTGGAAAGCAGTGGGCAAATAAGGGATTTGTGACTCTGTCGTATGGTGAGATTACTCGTATGGATGAGTTCCTCTCATCTAAAAGGCTGAAGAAATTCTTCAAAAACAAAAAATTCTCATTTTCTTGTGATTGAAACATCAAGTGCTGATGTTTCAAGTGTCAAATTTTTAACTATAAAATAAGCTACACTTTGTTTTGTGGTTATTTGTTTGTTTGCTTGTATCTTTGTTTTTGATAGAGGACTAAACCAAAGACCTAAATTTTAACATGACAATCAAAATGCAGACCCCAGTTTTGTAACCTTAACCTAAATCTGCTTTGCTGTAATTGCATTTTAAGATTCTCTTCTCTGTTAATAAAGTTCACACTTACATGCCCTATATCTCTATTAAGCAACAAGCAAAGAGATTCCAACATTGTCTGGGTGTATTAAAATTCCACTGTCCTCTCTCTTTTTTTCCATATACCACTAAATTTTAAAACAACATCAAGATAATAATAGGCAGCCCAATCCTATCAAGGCATGACCTTGTCAAATCATGATCAAAAGAGATGAGCATGCACACTCCATGTTTTTTCCCAAAGGGTATGGTACAGTGCTGAGAAAGACCATCGGAGCCAAGATTAGAAATAAAATAAATTATGTGTCACTTTAAAAATATTTTACTTTCACTTAAGTTCAATTCTGTTAATGCTAATAGCAAGAAAAGCCTATGGATCTAAGAATCCATTGCACATTCCTTGCCCAAAGAAAGAAATACTAGAAAATGTTTGGGTTTTATGTAAATAAAACCCATAAATATTCTAACAGTTTTCTGATACAGCAAAAGTACTAATCTAGTGCATTTGAAACTAGAAAAGGAGAACAATTGATCTTAACTTTGAAACATGCAAAAGTATTTTCCTTATGATCTTTTGCTGTAAAAAATGAAACTAGTCAATTCAAATGTACAGGAGTTGATCTTTTTTAAAAGGTGCTTGGCTCTCTAATTACATGAGAAGTACCTTTCTTTAATAATTCATTAGAAATATGGGGGGGGCAAGATAAAGTCTAAAAATATCCACCATGTAAACTACTGTTGAGCTGCTCTCTTAAAATTAAAAGCTGAAATTCTTTGACTGTCTCATTTTCTAGCAGAACACAAGAAAGGAATATTTTAGTTGTTCTCACCCTCCAGGCAAAGTAGTATAAAACCTCTGGCCTGATTCCAACCCCATTATCAAAGGACCACTCACCTAATCTAAAAAAGCAGCTCTTCATCAATTTATCATTAACAAGAGCATTACAATATAATGTAGGAAAACGGCTTTTCACCAGGGATTCAGTTAATGGGAGTCTAGAGCCACATAACAAGCATGGCAGAAGATATTCCACAGTAGGTGAAGATAATATACATATATTCTACACAAAGAATACTGCAAATAACTTCTCTGTTGCTGATGAGCTCTCTCAAATACTTTTTTTTTTTTTTTAATATTTAATTTTAAAAGTTGAAGTCTTGTTGAATTCTACAACAACATACATGAATGCAAAGTAATTAGCTGCTGACTCCCCATGAAAATATTTTATACAATATATTTGGCATCAGTGAAAGTGTGAGTCTGGTAGGTTTTTGTGGAATTTCACTTGTGTTGATTTCTGTTCACTGCCTATACCTAACCTCAGGAGACCAAAAATCACAAGCCAAACACCCAAAATTCAGATTGGTTAAGATGTCACAAAAAACCATGCAAGAGATCCTTGAATTTTTATTCTCCTTCTGAGGACTAGGAATTTTCTTCTCAATCTAAATCCATAGTCCATGGGGTGAACACACTATTTTTTAATGTTTAAGCACAAGTTGAATTTGGACATACTTCCCGGAATTCTGTAGCTGAAACTTTCAGGAAAATGTTGATATTGTCAGGCAAGCCACAATATCACAACTGATGAGCCTCATGCCACTTGCTGGAGTTTTGTACCACCCTTGGTCATCAATGTCACATAGTTGCTCTACTGCATCCCACAGGAGGAAAAATTCAAGCCAGAATAGGGCAGGTGAATAACTTTTTTATGCAGCTCACCAAAGCCTGCAATACAGAGTTGGTGACATATTTTTGAGCTGAGATCAGCTTGGAGACAAAAGATGACATCTGTTCTAGCCTAAAACTTGCCATGTAAAGTTAACCCATCAATGATGCTTGAAGGAAGAGGCACAGCAGAATGAGCTTGTATCAGATCAGCATTTTGAATCATGAGGCTTCAGGTTTTTGGGGACCTCTGCCAGGAGCCATGAGACTAACTATATCCTATGACCTCATTTGAACTCCAAACAATAAAGAATATGGAAGGAGCACACTGGTGTTTCACAACAAAACCAGAAAAAAATTCTCACACTATCTATATTTCTAAAGTAATTTCACCTTAAGAGAGACACACATTGGTGTATTCCTAATATGCTGTTTCCCTAGCATACAGGTTTACTAAACTGTAATACTCTAAGATACTTAAAACCAATATTTTTGACTTGGTGTAAATGAACTCTTTTCCACCAGCCCTAAGAAATTAATCCATTACAGGCCATACAAAAAGTTCTCTTGCTTCAGTGAAGGCAAAATAAATTAGGGGGAAAAGCCACAAAATTAATTTACCTTCAGTAAGAGATTAGGTCTGTTGAAATAGCAAACCACGTGACACTTCCATCACTTCAACTCAGATCTAGGAGTGAAGTATGGATCCTGCAAAAAATACCAAGTGTTGCCATACATAACAGTTCATCTGATCAGCAATGCAGGTCACAACAAGCACTTCACCCCAGTGCTCTGCCTTACTGTGCAGGGCTCCCTGCAGAGTGGAGATGAGTTCAAGGTCACTACCCTGAAATTTGAAGTGCACCGCAGGACTGGCTCCACCTACCTGAGAGACTTCCTTCCCCTTCTCTGATCACGACCTCCCGTGACAGCTGCGTTTCTCCAAACACTGAATCTGCCAGCCAAACAGGCAAGATGCTCCTGAGAGGAGGAGAGGACTTTTGGAGGAGTTGGATATGGACTATGGACCTTCTTCCCTGAGGAGAGAAAAATAAACTTACTTGCAAACTTCAATGTAAACCTCATCTTTCCAGCGGAACATCTCTCAATAACTTCTTCAAACAAAGCAAAATTCTATAAAATAATCAAATGCTTTCCCTGGCAGGCTGAGAAGAGACAGAGGGGAGCACTTCATACAGAAAGACACATTCACACACACACACACACTGCTCTTAGTAACAGAAAGTGTTTTGATATTACAGTGCATGAGGGTACGTACACAAGAGCATACTGAGACTAAACAACACAGCTACAGTGATATTTCAGGAACAGGATTAGGAGATGTGCTACACTGCATCAAATATGTAATGAAGTGCTCACACAGATATTTGATGCTCTTGCCTGTTGGCCTCTATGTGTTGCCAGAGGAACTGGTATCCTGAAACGCAGCTTAACCACAAAAGTGACATTCTTTCTTAAAATATTTTGAGCATCATTGGACTGGGGATACTCCCTTCCAAAGTGGCTGGTGGTCTCTGCTACCAAGTTTTGTTTGACAATAGCTTCATATAACATGGCAGATATTTTGCTTTTGCCTACCTCTCTTCAAATGAGGAAAAACAAGACCAGAATGGGTGTGCATACCCAGAGCCATGTCCTGCTAGTATTTTCAAGATTTCCCCCTCCCTTACTCTGACCCAAAACAAAGAGGCAAAACTGAAAAAAAGGGCACAAAGGTCATACACACCAAAACTAATTATGCCAGTAAAAACTCTCCACTTTTATAATTTCAAAATATTCAATTTTTATTTTAATTTTCAAAAGACACACTTTGTAATCCTATTATGAGATATTTGAAACTAGACAAGTGATTGCGACCTGTTTCAAACCTATCAAATCAGAATGCTTCAACCTCGGGAAGGATCATCCAAGAATTTATTGGCATTTTTTCACTCCTATTAAATGCTTTAATTTCAAGGAACTGACACCCACCAGGGAAAAATCCACTTTGCCAGAAAATTCACAGCCAAACAAAGAGCATCCTTCTGAAAGGTCTCAAGAAAAAGTTCTGAGTGGTTTTCCCTAAGGGATTGTCCTGTTAACAGTGGACAGTAATTTCCATGTGTGACAAAGTCAGGTCAAACCCATCAAGAAGATACACAAAGGACTTCTCTCTGCACCCCACCATGGAGTCCCCTGACTGCATCCCACTCCAGGCAGGTGTGGAGAAATGCATAGATTGCAGCACCTTTACAGGAAAAGCCTGATTTCAAAAAGCACAGTGTCTGTACCAGTTAGATAAGGTATCTGACCAGGAAAACCACAACAGCGAAGGAGGAGAACCAGGCTGAGAAACTGTAGGAGCAGCAGTAGGAGATGGGGATAAAGGTTACTGAAGGTCAAGTACAGCTGGCGCATCGCTGCTGGCACGAAATTGCTGCTGCATTCCAGGAAATCATTCCCTCTCATCTTCCTGAGCCTGTCACATCCTATTTCACTTACTGGTTCCTTTTCAAGGTGTTCGTCTTATTTGTCTCCTTGGGTTTGCTGTTTATCTCCATTTATTCTCAGCATAATTTGAGGCTCGTCGTTTGAATTCTGTGACTGGTGGGCAGGTGGGGGGAGAGTTAACCTGTGTAATGATTTGGAGAATCTACGTGGGAAGGAGAGAGAACAAGATTAGTAGAAGTGATTACAGCAGGAGCTGTGATGGGAATATCATTTCAGCAGAGCGAGCAGTGGGGGACCAGCTGGCCTGTGTCTCGTCATTTTTGCAGAGAAAACTGAAGGAGCTGCGTTACTCTGTGTGAGCCGTGTCCGGGAGCTATAAAATTACCTACTGATGAATAAGCTGGAAAGTTGTCTGAAATAAAGTTTAGGAAGCACTAACATACCTCACACAATTCCAGCTTTATGGTAATGTATGTTGGATAATTAGCACCAATGGGTAGGAGGCATGAATACTCATACATCGAAAGCAAAGCATTAGCATATATTTAGGAGATTACAGTTAAATTTATCATGAGCTACCTGTCTCAGCTGGAACAGTTCTTAAAGCAGGAATCTTGGTCCTCTTTTGGGAAAGAAAAAGATATTAGAACTTTACATTTGGCTTGCAGGGGGGTCTTCTGAAGAAACCAAAGCTCCCTATTCACAAATGAACCGTGGAACCCCCACCATCACCAGCCTGGGCCTGCAGAGAGCTGGCACAGGGCTGACAGGGCTGGTGGGGTGGCCACTGGGAGAAATGGCTGGGGATGCCCTATGCTGGGCATAGATGGTCCCAGGTGGCTCCAACCAACCCACTGTGAGCAGGCTGAACCCCCCAGCCATGTGTGGGGCAACTCTGGGAAAACAGATCTAAAGGAAGGGCAGAAAATGCCAGCGGGAGAAAAAAGGAAGGAACACCAAGGTCAGAGGAAGAGGTGCTCCACAGCAAAGCAGACACCCCCTACAGCTCATGGAGGACCCTATGCTGGAACAGACCAACACTCCTGATAGGTGTGCAGTCCCCAGAGCCCACTCTGGAGAAGAAAGGGGCAAGGAGGAAGAAAAAGCAGAGAAGAACTGTAATGGACTGATTGCAACCCTCAGCCCTTCTGCACTGTTTAGACAGTGTGTAGAGGATTCTGGAGTGATGTTGAACCTGGGAAAGCGAGGAGGAAAGATGTTTTAACATTTGTTTTTCTGTTTCTTGCTACCCAAGCTAATAACTAAATGTTTATTTTAACTAGCGATAAATTAAATTAGTGTTTCCCCAAGTTGAGTCAAATATTTGAGAGAGACTGTTTCTTACCTTCTTCTGAGCTTGGAAATCTATGTCTGCATCTTCACTGCAGGACAAGTGCAGATGGATCTGGGGCAACCTCCTTCTCCAGAGGCAAGACACTAAATCAGCTCATCAGCTGTGCCTTGCATCTGCAACAGGAGCTAAATTTCCTTTGAATTACACTCAGCCACTTCTTGCATTCATAACAGAGCTTCTGCCTCCTCTCAACATCCTGCCCTGGGTGAAGAAGTATCTTCTCTGGCCCTAGTCATGATTACAGTGTCTTTTAATTTTAGCATTCCAATATGTCAATATGTGCACTGTGCAGGTTTTTAATCATGTTGCTAAGAGTTTACCAGAGAACTGAGTAAAAGATATTCTGTGCTCCAAATCTCCTGGGTAATGACTTAGTTATATTAAACTTGTTTCCTGGATGTCTCATCCATTGTTATGCTTGCAAAACAATTCACATTAAGAATGCTCTGTTTTTACAGCCTTTCCCAAGCTTGATTCTTTTAATTTCTTCATCTCTTTCTTTTGGGAAGTTTAAGAAAATATCTTTAAGTTACTGTTGAATTAAGGAGAAAATAATCCTCTACTTGTTCAAAGAAGAAAACCCCAGAACCTCAAACCACACTCTTTCATCTACGCAGTCCTAGAAATAATGCTGAGGGTTTATCATTTCATGTATATTGCAAAACCTAAGTAAAAACCACTTGCATCTTCTGAGAACAAAAATGAGAAGGAATAAGATGAATAAGAAATGCTACCAGGAAAAGACAGAAAACTAAGTGTAACTGGAGGTAAGCTACAGCTAAAGTGGCTGTAACGTTACTCACGGATGGAATACTTGCACATACTCTGATATATAAAATCTGCAATTAAATTTTAAAATAAATTCCTAAACCAAGAATTTGGTTCATCTAAGAAGGAGAGAGATGTTGAGATTTGAGGACTCTACTGTGGTCTTGGAATTCCTTTTTCTTCAGGAGTCATTGAAAATTTCTGTCTTTATCAAAGACAGAGCTGTTTCATACACTGACTAATGCTGCTTGTGTTGTTACAAGACTATTTGCAGGTGATATTTTAAAAAGGACACATAAAGAAAAGCATTTTTGAGGGACAAATCTTGTTTCTGTTCACATACCCAGACTCAGACTAAGCACTTCTCTAATTCAGAGTGCAGAAATGGAAACCTAAATTGAAAGTAAGAAGATCAGTATGTCTTTGTGACATGGTTGGGATACACCACCAGGAGTTTGGAAACTGAAGAGGTCATATCTAACACTGAGAAGCACATCTGCACCTGCTTCAAACCTTCATACTGCTCACAACAGGAGCTAGCAGAAATAAAATAATCAGAGTCAGAACCACAAAGGTAGACTCTGGATAAATCCAGACAGAATGGCCACCCAAGAATACCCTCTTTCCAAGGCACTGGGGAAGCACAAGATTATATTTGAGACTTGTGTTTTCCTATGTATTTAATTACATATAGCCAAGCGACCCAGTGAGAAAAATGGGCAGAGAAATCCATTCCAGAGTAACCAATAGACTGGAGATAAAAAACTAACATGAGACATGGAAGAGGCCCCAGTGCTGATATAGCAAAATAGCTTCTGTCCTCCTCTTCATTTTTTAAGGTTTTGGGATATCTGAAGGCAGACCAGGTAATGCATTTGCCATCCAGCTCTTTACACTACCAGATGAAGCTGTGAGAGAGAGAGAGAGAGATACAGAAACACCTGATCGAGGTGCCTTGGAGGGAAGGAAAAGGCTGCAGGGAGTATGATAGGAGACAAAGAACAGGATACTTACATTCATTTTACAGCTTTCACTCCTCCTCTGCCCAGAAACAAAGACAAGCAAAACAATGAAGAGTAACAATGTATTTTCTGTGTTATTTAAAATACTATGAATACAGAAATCAAAATGTTCTTTTCTTCCTTTGATTCATACCTTTGCACCTGTTTAGAGAAAGAGGAAATACAAACCAAATATGAGCATTCATTCTTATTTGCATGATTATAAGCATGAGTTGAGAAAATTCAGCTTTTCTGAGAGGACACCTGCCCCTTGTTTTCACTGATCACTGTGCATTACCATTCTGTTACACTCAGAACTGCTGAAGATGCTGCTGAAATAACATTTGCTTCCTTCCAGAACAGAGAAGTTAGCTTGAGGTCTGTGTATGTTGACTTTCTGAACACTACAGTGATATACATAACTTCACTGTTCATATGCAACATCTATCCTTTTTTTTTTCTCTTGTAATTTTTATCACAATAGAAAAATATTATAGATTTACAGAATTTCATTTTCAAACACCTTTAGTACCTACATGAACTGAATTTTCTTACTTAGGAACAAGGACACTTCAGGAGCTACAATAGGCACATACAAGTAACAGTATATGCAGGAGGTCCTGTGAACAGAGGTTAGGCAAGGCTTGAGTATGAGATATGACACAAAGCAGAAATGAGATTCCAACACAGGCTTGGTACCAGGAAAATCTAAGTGACCACAACTTTGCAAAAGAACAGAAACTTGGTTGCTTCAGAATAAATGGTCTTAACATTAAGCTTCTGGAGAACAATAACCACGGAAAAGCTAAGCCCAGTTTACTTCAGATTTAAACAGGCTTCCATAGAATCATTCCTGACATCTGTTTGGTCATGTTTCAGGTTTGGCTGCGGAAGTTTTGCCAAATCTTGAAAAAAAACCCAACCAAACAAACCACAACACCCTCCCTCCAATCTACATTTTATAATAGAACACAGTCTTTACAGATTCAATAAATTATTCATGGAGAAGGCAATATTACTATTAGACCCTGGGGTCTTGGGCTCCCTGCATGTAAAAGATCTAACTCTACACAATCAATCCAGTAGGATAACTGTTATACTCTACTTAACCCAGATTGCCTAACAGGGTTTGAAAATGGATTAGTGGATGATGAGCTCGTTTTAAAAGCAATATTATCTCCCTGAAAAGCAGAGGATAATTCCTACTAGCCATCTTAAGAAATAAAATTATCCTAGGTTTGAAAGAAACTTTTCACGTATTCTCTTAACTAGCTAGACATTGACACATGCAATGACTGGAGACATGGAAGAAGCTAAGCATCAAAACAGGCATCAATTAAAAACATGAACACTAAGCAATAGTTGTCTTACGCTCTTAGAGTAGAAAGAATCTAGATTGACAAGAAGATACCAAAACTGGATTATTATTACAAATTCTCTGAATATCCTCTGTGAAGGGGCAAGCAGGATTTCTGGAATGGCTACAACTCTTCATCATTACAGCAACTCCCATGATTAAAACTGATATACTGTGGATATGCTCACACATTTCTAATTACAGAGAGAGGCATAGAGGTAAAAGCATTCTAGAGACCAAATGGTTCATTGCTCTCTGTTTTTGGTGACTACCAAACATCCAAAATAACCCAGTAGAATTTACTATCCATACTGATTGGTTCAATTTTTATTTTTCACAGAAATATCGGCTTGCTATCAAAGCACTATGCTATGGTCATTTTTTATTTTGCACTTGTCAAGATAGTTCTGTTTTCCTTGCATGCATGCATTTTGTTTGTTCATAATATTCCCTTGAAACAGAGAAAATAGCTGGAGGTAGCTCCAGATTGGATTGGACACAGAAAAGGAAAAGCACAGGGAGACTTATCTCTACATGAAGACATCAAGATTTCAGACAGAGAAAAGAGACACATTCTGAACTTCCTGCAGAATCATAGCATCATTTACTTTACAAAGGACCTTTAAGAACATTGAGTCCAACCATTAACGCAGCACTGTCAAGTTTACCACTAAATCGTGTCCCTAAGTGTCACATCTACACACCCTTTGAATACCTTCTGGGATGGTGACTCCACCACTTCCCAGGGCAGCCTGTTCTAGTGCTTGACAGCCCTTTCTTTGAAGATTTTTTTTCCTAATATGCATCTACTGAAAACAGTTCATATTTTGAATATCAAATCTTCACAGCAAACTGTTCATAGGCAAGCCCTAGGCTGAAAGATGTTCGCATAAAACATCAGTTGAATAAATTCAAACTAACATATTTCTGAATCCAGTAGAGCAGTTTGTAAGAACAGAATCTACCACTGGCATACATGGTCACTCCAGGATTCTGTGAAAGCAGACAGAACTCCAGAACCCACATTTACACTGTTGTAAATATATCTCTCTTGTTAACAAAATGGCAGCATGACAAATGTAACGCAGTAGCACTGCTTGGCCCCCTTTGCTTAGCACATTTTCTCTTCTTTTATTCTTCAGTACTTTTTCTCCCAACATGTTTTTTGTTTTCTGTGCTGCTACCTGGCTCTTCCCTTTCAGACAGCCTCTTCCTGACAGTTATCAGGGTTTAACATACTGTACTAGGAGGCTCGTGAATATTGCTCTTTGATTTTTAGTGCTTTATGATGAATGGCTAGAAATCATTGCTGTAAAAAAAAAAAGAAGAAGAAAAAAAAAAAAGAAAGAAAAATAGTTTCTGAAAACCTTTGTGCTGTTGAATTCTGCCTGCAAATTCTGCTCAAATTCTCCAGCATTGACTTGCTTTGCTACAGGACTACAGGACTGTCACTCTGCATGCTAGATGTAATACACCTTTCCCCTCCCACCCTGAACGGCAAGGTATAATGTGGAAAAAATAAGAGTAGGAACCCCAAGTTTAATTTTCCTGCTTGTTTTTTTCTTCTTTTGGTTTTTAAAGTCTTTCCAGACATGTTTAAATTTGAGGTACTTTATGTTTTAAATCCTTTGTCACTTCATAACAGACCCCCACCTCATTTTTCATTGCCTAATTAAAAGTAGAGAAGCAAGAATTGAAATGGTGGACCCTGAACTAACAAAGATTATTCAGCTCAGCAGAAAAATACTTCTATTGCATTTAGCAACCTAGAGAAAAGGTGAGGTGGAAAAGGCACTGGGAGGAAGGAGAAAAGGAGCACCTCTAAAACAGAAAGGCAAGGGTTTGTCCAACTGCACATTTCTGCAAGGAGTCTGATGGAAGTACTCTTAGCTCTAGGTTTCCTTAGGGGTGCTGTCATTGACCCACACACTTTCTACCAGCAAAATTCAAGGCTTTTATAAACTTGTCCTGGGTTTCAAGAGCGGTCAGGTGAAATACATGCCCAGAGGACTGGATTTAGTCCATTGTGCCCAGACAGAGCACACACAGCAGGCTCCACACCTTCTAGAAACCTTGGCAGTATGCTTGTATCTGAGAAATTCCAGGCAGGAGCAGCCCCACACTGTAACAGTGTGCTGCCATCACATCCACACAGCTGGAAATGCAGCCTGAAATCACTGTTGGTGACCCTTCCACAACACCCTGCAGAGCAGGAAGGATCCTGGTGGGCAAGACTAGCTCTTGATGCCACTTCTGCAGGTCACAGAAAGGCAGCACAGCCCCCCTCATTCTCCCATTAGGCAATCCCCCAGTCCTCAGTGATGGCTGTGGGACCAACTTCAGAGCAGCAGCGCACTGGCTGGTCCACAGGGGACAAGTGGGATAAACTTCCTCTCTCCTCCAGAAAAACAAGCTTCCTGTTTTCATTGCTTGGTGAGAAAATAGTCCAAAGTTGTCAATACAAATATCAGGCAGCAAAGTTTACGTTCTATATTTTTAATTCCCTTTAAGACAGTAAGTCAAAGTATATACCAGGCCGGGATTGGTATATTGCTAGTTCAGATGTGAAACTAATTTCCTAAGAAATTAACATATACACAAGGTCTATCAAGCACTGTGGATGCCAGACCAGAGGTTGCACAAGCAGATGGGTATCAGTTCCCCCATTGAAACTTGCCCATTTCCCAGGGAGGTTTGTAGGAGGCAGACCCTTGGGCTCTGAAGATAGTGCAGCTTGGCCCATGGCCTTACACAGCTTGGGCTCCTCTGAGGCTGGGTAGAGAACCAACTGCAGCCACATCAGCCCACATTCCTCACTGCTATTTGTTGCTCTGGGACAGTAGTACTTCCAGCTTCGTTTCCAATGGATCAAACTTCTCAGTGAAGTGGTTCTTTGCATTTCACCTGTACCTTCTAACATCAAACAGATAGCCAGATCCTGTTCTCCCATCTGCAGGCTCACAAGTGGAGAGAACTACCAAAATCAAACAGAAAACCAGCGTTTGGTGTTGCATGCCTGCAGAATGGGCACTCAGAGCACAGATCAGTGTAGTACCAGTTACACCTGGAAGATACATCAGTACTCTTTAGTCCTTAGTGAATTGTGTGTTAAAATCCTCCCCACCAGATGTGTCATTTCAAAAAAGCCACTTGGCCTGGTGAAATTAGAGTGCCCAGGCCTCAGATGAACATGTGGCTCTTGGCTTAAGATCACCATTTCTTTCTTGCTAAGTCTAACTTCTTTTCTCAGTTGTACCAGATCAGTCTGATGGATTTAATGGGGTTCCTGGGATTTTCATTTTCCTGAGAGCCTACTATATTTAGAGGCAAAAAATAATGTTTTGCCTTTTTTTCCCCAACAGTTATCTAAAATAGATTCACCTTCTAGGGGTCTACATTAAATTTTTTAATACTACAGAGAATCCATGATTTGCAACAGAATATTCAGAGTAGAAGAGGCTTCCTTTGCAACCACCCCTCCCATCCTTCAACTTTACAAAAGCTCTCTTCACGAAGTTCCAAACCACTCTGTTTTAGATGCAGAGCACTGAGAAAACTTAACATTAAGCTAAACTTTTTTCCTTTGTTCTGGAGTGTGCATTTTGGGGCAGGGTTGTTAAGCAAGAAAAATAACAGAAGATCCTCCACAGAAAAGGTCATTTGCTGGCAGCAGTTTCAGTTCATACCTATTAAATGCTCACAAGGAGCTCGATTTATTGTTTGTTTGTTTTAAAACTAGGAACAACCTCCAGTTCCACATTCAGAATTTGTATGTCACGTTTCAGCCTGGAGCATATTTTTACGGTTAAGTTATAAACCCTTAAATTAAGAATTTATCATAAAAATACAAGACAACTCTTTTGCAATAACATTGAGAACATCACCGCTATAATGATAAAAATGATTAAATGCTATCATTCTGTTCAAGACATTGCCAACAGATTTTGTGTTAACTGCCTGCAATTAAAAGTCTGTCTCTTTTAATAACAACATATTAATATGAATTCCACCAGTACTTTTTTAGCTTCCAAAATATTATTAAAATAAATAAGCTCAGGATGAGAAAGAGTAACACAAACAGGAAAACAGACTGTTTCACAATTACAAAGCCCTTGGCAACAGAAAGCTCAGTTTTAATATAAACCTGAGCTCCTTAATACAGGTTACCCAGAGCAGGAGACAAGTTCTGTACTAACCTGATTTAACATGTCTGCCTGGGAGTACTGAGCATTCAAAACATTGTACTCTGTAATCTCCTGAAGCATCCTAATAAACTGGAGGAGCAAGATTAAACTAAAATAAATATCTATTTTCTTTTTTAAGTATGACAGAGGAGCAGCAAGAAGATGTGTACTGGAAATAGGATGCATTTTTTTCAGTCTCTTCATTAGTCATTACAAATAAATTAGCTAACTGCTAAATAACAATAAAAGACAGGCACTAATTAGAGCAGTGGCTTAGACAACTGTGCGTATTCAAAGTTAAAACTTAATTAGAAGTTAAAACTATGTTGTTTTATTGATGTGTACTTAGCATTTTTAGCCCTTTAAACATTAAATGGAGGTTCACTTAGGAAGGGACATTACAATGAAACATTTAAATACACTGCTAATTTTCTCCTCCAGTCAGTGATACTTGCCTTTTTCCTGACACACACCAGCAAAAAAAAAAAAAAAAAAAAAAAAGAGCAAAATGAGAAACCTGCCAAACATGAGCAAATATTTTCACCTTTTTCCTAGAGTAAATTATTGTCTCTGAATTGCCACTCTTCTTTTTCCAGTTTTATTCTTTTCATTTGTTGGCAAGGGAATTCGTATGCTCCAGCCCCCCTCCTTCCTCCCAACAATGATACTGGGCTAATAAATTCTTACTGCTTTTTTCCATCTATCAAAACCACTGCATAAATCGCTGCCTAGGAGTCCTTGCCACTGAGCCACACATACTGCTGACCCCCCTTGGGAACAGCAAGCAGAACCCTGTGCCAATCAGCAATTATAAGATAATGGTACTAAAAAGCCTGAACCTGGGAGTTATTCCATTGCTCTGCCAATGCTTGCAGGACTCTTTTATGTGCCTGGGAATTAAGTAATTAACAGTCTAATTTATTGTTCACTATAAAGGATTTCTTTCTCTCTCTAGTCAGGTTTGACATCATCAAAATTCACCACCACATCAGAACAGGCCAATTGTTCATCCTGATTTCCAAAAAACAAAGAAATCCATGAAAATATTGCTTCATAGCTTAAGCTTGCTTTGAAAAAAAACCAAACCATAAAAAAAAAAAATCACTGTCACAATTTGAGTACTGTCCTCCAATACAAATACACATGCCTTCAATAAAGGGAGTCCTAAATTGACAAGACCTGGATAAACCAAAGCTATCATTCAAGTAGGTTGTGAATACATTGGTGCTCTTCACTCTGCAAAGTAGAGGACAAATCTGTTTTTAGCCAATGTGCAGACTGCATGGAGCAACCTAGAACATTTTCCTTACAGAAGCTAGATCACTGCTAGAAAGAAAGGACAAGCTTTGACCACTGATGGCAATGAGCACTGCTGCTTTAGTTTACAGTGCAAGCCATAGCCAAGAGATCAGTGTTCAAGCATGGTATTAAAACCTGTTTTCCAGCTGATACACAGTGTTAAGACTCACCTGCATTACAAATACATGTTGTGTTTAAACAAAAGGAGGAGAGGTTACATTAGAGGAAGTGATGACTGCAATATTATAGTAGTCATCATGGTTAAATTGAGTTTGACTTCATGGATTAAACACTGGTGGAGAACAATTTTCTGCTTCTCTGCTCAAGATCTTTTCTTCCAGCATAGACGAAGTCTGCCAGTTGATCTTTGCTGAATCTGAAGGAAGGAATTAGCCAAATTTGCAACATAGAAAAAAAATAAATCAAACTAAGCTTGGAAAATAAAGAATGTGAATTAGAGATGTCAAATTTCCTTTACTGAGGATTTTTTAATAAATAGGATAAATACTTGTTGAAACAATCAAGGTATTTCCCTTTCCTGTCTCAGTTCAGGTTATTGTCAGCTGTTGTGTCAAGATTGCTCCAACTACGATGTTTTTAGGATTTTAGTATCTACAATGTTGTTTCTGCATCTCTTCTGGTCCAGTCACATCATCACATCACTCAAATTAGTCTCATCAGCCAAAGTTTAAAAAATGCTAAAATGATCCCATGACTCTGGGTTATTACAGAGCAGAACAGTCAAAAGAAAACTTTTGGGACTGAGAGAGCTGAGCAGCCTGCAGGGTGGCAAGGAAGATGTATTTATCAAAAAAGAATCACAGAATTCTAGTAAGGCTGGAAAGGACCACAGTAGGTAATCTGGTCCAAACTTCCTCAAGCAGGGTCATCCTAGAGCATGCTGCACAGGATTGCATCCAGATGGTTCTGGAATATCTCCAGTGAAGGACACTCTACAACCTCTCTGGGCAATCTGTTCCAGGGCATGGTCACTGCACAGTAAAGAAGTTCTTCCTCATATTCAAGTGGAACTTCCCATGCCTCAGTTTCTGCCCATTGCCCCTTGTCCTATTGCTTGGCATCACTGAGCAGAGCCATGTCTATTCTCTGACACCTCCCTTCAGACACTGACAGACACTGATGAGGTCCCCTCTCAGCCCTCTCTTCTCAGGGCTGAACAGGCCAAACTCTCTCATCCTATCCTCATAAGAGGATTTCATCCTCTTTGTTGCCCTCTGCCAGACCTCCAGGAGCTCTGTGTCTGTTTTGTACTGAGGAGTCCAGAGCTGGGCACAGATGTTCCTCACTGGGGCTGAGTAGAGGGGCAGAATGGCCTCCCTTGACCCACTCACAGTGCTCTTCCTACCATTGTCCTTCTTGGCACTGCTGGCTCTTGGACAGCTTGCTGTCCACCAGGAGCCCCAGGTCCTGCTCCACAGAGCTGCTCCCCCCAGCAGGTCAGTTCCCAGCCTGTGCTGGTGCCTGGGGTTATCCCTGCCCAGCTGCAGGACCTGTTTTTGTCTTTGTTAAATTCAGGTGTTCTCCTGCCCCTCTCTCCAGCCTGTTGAGGCTCTGAAGGGCTGCACAGCCTCTGGAGCATTGGCCTCTCCTCCCAGCTTTGTGTCAGCAGTGAACGTGCTGAGGAGGCATCTGCCCCTTCATGCAAATCATTGATAAATGAGTTGAAAATACTGGGCCCAGTTTTGAACCCTGGGGGACACCACTAGTGACAGGCCTCCAACTTTGCACTGTAGAAGCAATTGTAGAACCTTCCTGAGAATCCCTGTAGACTAACCCATGCTTTCCTGATTTAGATAGAGGAGAACTTCCTTAACACTTCTTGGTGGAGGAGGCAAAAAGAAGCTTAAGGAATGGTGAGTTTGTTAAATCTAAAATGAAAAGTTATTAAAAGAAAAGTGAAAATGCAGAACATCGTATCACTAATAAAAACCCGGCTGAAAAGTTGTATTGAAAGATAGCACAGAGAAAAATCACGATATCAATTCATAATACATCATGCAAGTATTTTTAATGAACTTTTTTTTTAGTCCATAGCTCAAATCCTGACATTTATTATTTCAATGATTTCAGATGCTCTTTCCAGGATTTCTGTGAAAAAAAGAAAGCCATTTTCAAACCCTGAAACAAATTGGCTCCTATATGTAAGTTTAAATTATCCATCACCCTGAAGGAGGACTCAAGCAAAATCGAAGGCCATCTTGATGAATAATCAAGGTAAATTTGTCACATTTTTTACCATGCTGCATACTTTCAGAGTTTCATAAAAAGATCCACGTAATTAGTTTAGCTTACCAGGAAAAAAAAAGTTGAATGACAAGGTCAGGCTCTTGCCCTTTCAGTAAATTAGAGAAGATTGCCATAAATTGCATAATATAATGAAACACCAATTTGCATATTTGCTGCTATATTAAAAGGGATCAGTTTTAGCTCGCAAAGCAGAACAAATAAAAACATGCATTTTAATAACTCAAATTACTCCCAGGAAGTGACCCTCAGCAGAAAGCCTGATTATCACTACTTAATTAGAAGCCTTGGAAATCTAAATCCTCCTTTAAATCCTATTCTGTGTACAGTGAAAGATGAAGCCGTGAGTTTTGTCTTAGATTCAATATTTACTCTTTACTAATATGTTTGCAGGGGAGACTTTCCAAGCATTATGAAGACATGCAAAAAAATTAATATTCAAAGAAAGAGTGCATAAAACCTGTGTTGGCTTGCAGGTGCAAAGCAATTAACAAGCTGGCATTTGCAGTACTTTTAATTAATTAATTAAAAATTCAAAGCTGACTTTCATTTCTTTAAATGTTTGAACATTTTATCCATCAATAATGAACCACTACTTACTGCTGTGCTACAACAGCTGGTAAATGAAAAACTTAGTCCAACACTGTAAAAAAAGTGCACAGGAATTTCACATTTTGCTTTCTCCTTGCAATTTAAAAATACACTAGATTATAAAACTCCGTATGATGTGGACCTTGTGTGTCTGCTTAGCCGTAAAAATAAACTGCATTCTGTATTATGGTTCAGTCTAGAACAGGAATTAAAATAAAATTTCAATCTAAAATGTATTTGGGTTTCATTTTTAATTTAAGTTGAAAAATTTAATTCTGTCTGCTTTGGGAAGTCAAGAGCTTTTTCTCAAGAATAAAGTGCTCTGCCCTAATCTTTAAAGGTTACAATTATACTATAAAACAAGATCTGGAGTAATTTCTAAATGGTTGCAAATAATAAATCGTTATAGAAAGGTGCTGCTATTCGATTTTCAGGTTGATATCACTTGAATGATAAATGTATTGTTTTCAGCAGAAAGAACTTGATCAGTATGTGTTTAAAGGACACTATCATTAATATACTTTAATTAAAACATAAATACTACATTGCTACCTCACTAGGCATTCACTCAGCTGGAACTAACTGTATTTGCTTAATCTACAATTTTAGATGTATTAGCAAAAATAAATGTTGGTGAATGTAAGAGCCTGATTACATATCTTGGGTAAATTGGTGATAATGAGTCAAGAGACTTTGTGTTCATTCACATTTATTAGAATAAGAATCATTATGAAATTAAAGCTAAGATTAATCCTGCTAATGACACCATGGAGCATCTGGGAATAAGATAACCCAGATGTCAAATTCACTGTGATACTGTGCTGCTATTTGATAGAGTAACCCCTTGAAGTGTTCTTCTAAGGCAGCTAGCTGGTACCCCACAGTCCCAGCACTTGAAATGCAAATGAGTGACAAGATAGACTAATAATGAGAGCAGATTCTAGCAGTAAGGAAAATGAATTAATTAAAAAAAAAATCTGAACCACTGATAAGAACAAGCAGCAGGCAACCCAATGTCCTCAATTAGGGTGGATGACATCTGCAGTGTATTTCTCTCTAATAAAGCCCTCACTCTGTATTCCAAAGCACACGATTCTAACACTGTTAACATTTTAATGTCTTGGGCGTGCATGGTAACATTAATTACAAGATGATTTGGATGACTTCTGAATCTCTTTTATGTCTTCCACTGAGTAAAAATCTGAGTTGCAGCTTTGATATCATAAATAAAATGTAGAGACCTGCCAAGCATTAAAGCTCTCCTGAAGTAACTCAGATCTGCTAAGTTACATTAAACCTTTATAGCTAAGTAAAGAGCATTCTCTATGAATTTAAAGAGGGTCAGTGTCTATACATTTTAATGGCAAAGCTTTACACATCTCCAGCATTTTTCTTTAGACTGCAGCTGTTGTTGTTTTTAATTACTAATGAATTTAATCTAATGTTTTGTTGAGCTCAATTTACCTTCTCCATAGCATTTGTTCAGAAACTCACACCAGGATTAAGTGACTTGCTTCCCAGTTTCCACAACCCTCAGTCTTCTTTTCCTGCTAAACTGCTCTGCTCCTTGCCTGGAAAGAACAATTGTTAGCAAAAACACTCCCAAAACAAGACAAAGATTATCACCAGCTGAAAAAAGCCACACTTCAATTGTAGCACAAGCCTTAGTGGGCAAACCAAGAGCAATCCAGGATCCCCATGGGCTTTTCTGAGCCTCACTGAATCACAGTGGGACTTCATCTCCCTTGCAGTTGTTAGGCACACCAACCACCCACTGCACTGCCATCATCATCAACTGTGTAAATACACTCAGCGCAGTGGGGAAAAAATGAACAGGGGACAGTTTTTTTGGAGGGAGGACACACAGTGTCCCTGGTCCTTAACTGCCCTGAATCTTCTGTAAGTCAGTACAGTAAAAGTAAGGAGAAAGCTTTTCACACAGTTTCATAGCCCATTTCATGTCAGGGTAAATGCAAGGAGGAAAGACATGTAGAATGGAGCTTTTATTTTTTAAATGAATGCCTGAAGCAGACAATGAACTTTCCCTGGTGTTATGGTGGCTGAGTCAAGATGCCCAACCTTCTTGCAGCTTCACTTGCAAAACTTCTCATCAAATTTCACTCTACAGTTCAGTAAGAGCTTTATGAGAAACATCACTGTAGGAATGGCTTATATACATTTGAAAACTACCATTTCTTTGGGGCACATATGCAAATGCAAATATCTTGATCTCTTCTTTGACACTGGGACACATGTTGACCAGAGCCTTCATGCCAAAAGTGTAAGACTCAAATTGAGTCATTTCTATTCATCATTTACAAGAAAAATAAATAACAATATGTCAATCCAGAGTTAAGATTTGTGGTCATGAGATCTGTGATAAGAAGCCACTCAAACCATTTAATATTGTTATAAACTTCTTCCCTCAGAATCTTACATTTGCACCCTTTTCTGATGACACTTCTGGGACACCATCACTAATCTGTCTTCTGCTTTTGTTGGGTTCCACAGCACATACACTCTTCTCTGCCTCACTCACCTATATACGTGACCACATGCACCTTTTTCTTGTTCTGTCCCCCTCCTCCCCAAATACATTGATAAGAGACATTTACTAGTCCAATTAATTTTTTTACAAGTCTGAGACAAGATAATTGAAGAGAAAGTAGGAGAAAAGCAAACTGGCCTTGGGATCTCTGCCTTCAAATACATTTTTGGTGCATTCTAGAGGGTAATTTATACAAAATCTCATTTAATGCAGATGTTCTTTCATTTTTCAACCTTCACGGCCTCAAAAATTAATGAAGCACTGAGAAATTTCAGAGAATATCTTGATGTTAATAATTTTAAACTCTTTCTCTGAGGAGTATGAACAATAATTCTACTGTTATTTTGTTGCAGTAGGTCTTGTCAGGTGGAGCCAACTGCTGGCATAGTCATGCTCTCTCTTTATGCCAGAAATTGGGGGGGGGGGGGGGGGGGGGGAGGGGGGTTACTATTCAGGATTTATAATATTTTTGTTGTAATAATAAAAAAGTGTACCCTTTCAGATATATCAGCCCATGATCTGCTCAGTCAGGAAAGTAATTCACATAAAGTTGCATAAAAGGAAGAGACTCTTCCCCCTGCACAAAGATTTGACAGCACTCACATCTTCAGTCTTTTATTGACATTCCACAGCCCTGTGGATTTTCGTTTCATTTCAGCCCTGCTTTTTAGTTTGTATTGGTTGTTCTCCTCTCAGAGTCTCTAGATCAGCTGAAGAGGACTTGTGAAGATGGAATAATCCACCCATACCCTGAGCCACTCAGAGAACTGAAAATTTTGCTCAAGTACCCCCAAAATTAAGTTCAAACAAAGAGTTCAGCATGTCTATACCTAAAAGTAAATCTGTACTATCAGCTCTAGTTATTGGAATGTATGTGCAACTAGAAGCATGGATTATTCAAAAAAATATCTCATTTTATTGCAGGTTCACAAGATGAAAGCAGAAGCTGCAAATCATCTTCATCTCTGTCCTTCACACATGTCATGTCTTTGTTGGTGGTCTTTCCTAAGAGACAAAGACTAACCTTGTCCCAGCCTACATCACTTATCCTATTCATCAGCATCTTAATGACCATTCCAAGTGGCTTTTGAGCAGAAGTCTGAGCACCCACTGTCTAAGCACCCTTCCATTTTCTGGAGAAACTGTCTCTTCTTAAAAATGGCTTTGCATTACCCTCTGCCTTTCTGCTTCACTCTGCTCATCCCTGCAATGACCTGCTAGTGAGCTGGAGGCACAAGAGTCTCCTTAGCTTTCAGTCCTTGGAGCTGGCTTGCCTAGGGTGCCTTCACAGAGCACTGCATGCCTGTAGTGGTTTCACCTTAATCTGCACTAAATCCAGCATTTCAGCAGAGTTTTAAAACCCCACAGCCTGTATCTCTCCTCTGACAATACAAGCAGATTTTGTTTCTTTGAGTTTTTCTGTTAGAAAATAGCATGATGCATCTCCTTGCAAGAACATGGAGTAATTGTATAACCACTGGAGCTTTCTAAAATTTATAATAGAAGCTTCATTACAGGAAAAAAATTAAATATGCATAAAATGTGGCTTTTTAAATAGCTGAAATGCTTGTAATGTAACCACAGGGACAAACCAGAGACCCAGAGGGGAAAGACCATAGAAGAGTTAAGAGAACTACCCCTTAAAAAGGTAACTGTTTTATCTACACACCACCGTTTTCACAGGTAGGTTTAGCAAATTGCAAGCCAGCAGGTTTCAAGAACACCTAGATAGGGAATTTCCAAGGCAAAAGTTTAAGTCACAGTTACACAGGTCTTGTCTTTCCTTGTGCTTGGGCAAAATTGCCATTAATATTAATGGCAGACAGGCATGCATGTAAAGGAGAGAAACCCCTAATTAGTGTCGTAGCACATGCAACATTCCTAACAGGGAAACCATTTTGTATGCCCTAATTGCACAAAATTGGCAACAAGTTACCGTATGCATCTGTATCAAAGGCTACAGAAGCTCATGAATTCTCCAGTGGTAGGAAAACGTGCCCATACTGCAGAGTTTGGGTGACAAAAGCAGTCTGTCTGTGAGTTGTTCTTACAACCTCTGCGACCTAGCAAAGGTAGCCCTCCAGGGGAACCTCACTGACCAGGGCTCCTGCTTCATGTCTCACAGGTAAGCACAAATACCTGTGTTCTCCAAAAAGGTAAAGATATTTTTCAGCCTTTTTTACTTAAACAGATCTGACTGATCAATTTGTGCAGCTATTGCAAAGCTGCACTAAAAACACAGCGCAGCCTTACAAAAATATCAGAATTACACTGATCATGTCAGAGAGCAGGGCCTTCTCCCTCTCCATTTACAGGAAATTTCTTCATATAATGCATTGCTACAAATCACAAGAAAGTCCATTTGGCTGCAGAAAGATGTTCAAGGTCCCAGTCATGCACACTATGATTCCCACTAAATACAAAGCACTGCAATTTCTGCAAAAATATTTCAGAACTCTTCTCACTTTTAAGTCAAAGTCAATTTTTTTTTTCTATGTACAACAATAAACCAATTTTATCTGCAAGCAAAAGTAAGTGGTTAAGTAGAATTCTATGAGCAGCAATTGGGATAGCATGTTTTTACAGAAAAAACCTCTACATTCTTACAGTATCTACCTTTTTAGATTTTTAAATCTTTAAGTATACATTTCTTAAGCATCTATGCTTTCCCCTCCTAAAAACATCAGCACAAGCAATTCCTCAAAAAACTCAGTTGACTTCTCACTGATGCAACGGACCACATTTTTGCTCCAGAGATTCAGAGAGAAAAAAACATCTTATTCAACATTTTTTAATTTTTAAACTGGAGAAAGGAACTACTGTGCAAAACATTTTTACCTAAATACTTAATTGAAAGTCAACATAAATAGAAGACTGGCATCAACCTACTTAACGAGAAACATGACTGGCTCACTTGATATTTTCTTCACTTAACTTGGAAGTTTCTTTCAAAAAACAAATACTTTTTTGTTGCTTTTTTTTTTCATTTTAAGCAGTAATCTTCATTCCTCTAAAACAAAAATCTGGAAGTGACCAAAGTCTAAGAATGCAAACATTTAACAATCTAGGAGCTCAGGTAGCAACAGCATATCCACTTCACCTATTACAGTAATGCAAATCTGCCCATGTTGTATTTCTGGATAGATTGTTTGGCTCTTAATGCTCAGCTTGGATGAGTTTAATGTTTCCCTGGCTGGTCTACTGTCATGCCCATCTGTCAGAGTGGCATACAGCCCATTCACAAGGTAAAATGCCAGTTTCAACCAGAGTATGGATACTAACCAAAGACCAGTTTAGGAGGAAAGCCTATTGGATGCAGCTAATGACACCTTATTTACAGAGATCCTCCTGGTGTCAAGCAGTGCCAAATTAAGAACACATGCTACATTACAAGGATCACATCTGTTAACAAATATTGGCACTTTGTCACTGGCATCTGCCTCTTTTGTTAATCCTCTTCAGTAGTGAAAAGGCTGCCTCAGAAGAAGAGGTGTTCAGGCTTCATCATACCAGTATAATCACAGATTTTACTCATCAAGCATTTCCCAGTAACAGGCCCAAGTTTGTCAGCATTACCTCTGCATACATCTCTTCCCAGCAGTTGGTGAAGCCCTGTAAGAAGCTGAGAAATTATAGAATAATAATACTGATTCAAATGAGCTTTTTCCATGTCTTTGAGGGTTTACTAAACCCATTGTCATCTTGTCAGCAAGAAGAGCAACATGACTGCAGAAAAAAGAGTGACAAGCAATTAAAAAGTAGAGAAATGACTGTTGCATATTCTTGATACAGCTGAGTTTGCAACCTAAGTAAAAGATTGAATTAAATACCTCAGCCTAAACAAAAAAAAAAAAAAAAAAGAGTACCAAACACGATGTTCAATTTGATGGTTTTTGGAACTCCTTTGCACTCATATTTTGGGGTTTGGTTTTTTTTTTTTTTGTTTAGTTTGGTTTTTAAACGGAACAGTATGGATGTGTTGAGGCATGGACAGCACAGGCCAGTACTGAATGATCTCTGCTGAAGGCATGCAACTACAGCAATCTCCATTTTAAGACTATTTCCAGTTTCCACCATAAAAATAGTGAGCAGTTTGCCATGAGTCATGCCACAGATATCACGTCCAGAAGCTGCCAGTCCTTGCCAGCAATCTCAGCAGTGCTCTGTGTGGGAGGGGAGGTAGGCTGGCTCTCCCTCCAAACAAGTGGGAATATCAGCAGTAGGGACTCCTCCCTTTTGAGAGCTGTTGCAAACATCCTGTTTTGCTGGGTGGAACTGAAAGGGTTCTGCACTTCTAGCAAGCCTCCCTCTTCCCCTTAGTCCAGGAGAGAGAAAGAAAGGCACAAGGGATACCACATGAGGTTGAGACTGAAGGAATGCAACTGGTTCCTGCCTTCTAGGGTAGAGAGGCAACCAGTCACAGGGATCACCACTACTGAAGGCCAGTGTAAAGGAATCATATATAGCAGAAGTAGGACACTAGTACTAACCTGCTTTCAGGTACCTCACCTTGGTGAAGAGACCAGGATTTTATTCTCCTTGCTTTCCTGCGATATAATTGCCTGGCTGACCACACTGCAGCACTGTGCATCACTATGGGTGATCTACAATAGAATGGGAAGCTCTTGGACTAAACCAATTTATAACAAGGTACTTTTTCACTAAAGGTACCTTAAAGACTAAAACTCACTGAATTTTCTTGAAAAGACAAGAGGGACATCAGTCCTGAAGAATCTCTTTCACGTTGACTCTAAAAGAAGAATTTAGACCCTCCTAGGGGTCTAAATCCACCAGATGATGCTATTGGGAACAAAATAATGTGTTTTCACTCATTAGTCAGCTATTGTTCACTAGATCTCTGTCCAAGAAGGACAACTATATTTAGTTCACATGATCTTTGGTACCGAGAGATCTGTCTCTAGCTCTTTTCTCTGTGAAGAGTTTCCTTTGGCCACCCTGTTCTTTCAGTTACGCTAACCAACCATGGCAGGAAGGATCAGTACTGTGAGCTGGTTGAATTTTAGCACAGTTTACAGTGAGCACAGTGTTTCTTGAAGCATTGATAATAAAAATGGCATAAAACTTCAGTCTTCCTGTACTGTTACAACAGCTCTACCCCATACCTCATCAGTAAGCAAAGACCTCTGTGGAGGTTCAACTGCAGGCTTCAGAGTGAGCTGGAAAGATTAACCATTTAAAATTAAATGAAGCCAACAGGGCTGTGTGCCTGTGCCTTTGGTGTGTGCAGAGAAAATACTCTCTCCTAACACCATGAGACAGATATTTCTTGTACACCCTTACAGTGACTAAAATGTAAAGCAAATGGTTTGTTTTCTTTCTACTGTTGGTTGAAGACCACTCAAGCACTGAGTTGACTGCGCTCTTCAGTGGCACCACAGTGTTTCACTCACCAGGCAGCAACAGTTTAACCAGTCAGGATATACAAAAATAGACTGAAGATTTTGTTGAATGGTCCCAGGAAGTTACAGTTATCAGGGCTGGTACAGATGGTTCCTTCCTCTTCCTTTATTGTGGCACGTCTTGAGCAGAGACATCACTTAACCAGACAGAAACATGCAATTAGGACAGAAGCAGAAAATATCTTACATTGTGCATAAATAAGGTAAGTTCTCCAAACATCTCTAAACCATTTGTCAGCCCACACACCCGCAAAGTTTCAAGAAAAACAGGCAAACATTGAGAGGTATTTAACAACAGTTAAAAAAATCAAAATTAAACAAAAAATCTACCATCAAAACCAAAAAAACTTATTTGTCTTGACCTGAACAAATCCTATCTTGTGACAATCTATTCCAGCAAAAAATAACACATTTATAATGATACAAACATCACTTGGCCGGTGATTTATTTTGCTCAAATAGTCTTGAAGCACCGAATGACATTTGTGATAATGTCATAGGGGGAAAATGTTTAACTGCCTCCTGGATTTACCTGGCATGTGAAAGATGTAATTCTAAAGATAACGATAATGATATTCCGTTTATACATCTCATGTCATCCAAATTAATTCTTCTGGTTTTCAAACTATGCAGGAATATCTGTAACCATAAAGCTACAGTCACTGCTGAAGACTAACAGCTTAAAATAGGAAATCAGAACCTTACCCACTTGGCAGCCAGCATCTGAACCACAAGTGGGGCAACGTGATTAACCACAGCTCAGCTTCTGAGCTGGGAGAGTCCTTGGCATGTTTGTTGCAGGGTGAGTACACATATCCTCAGGATGAGGCTTTCGCCTTGCCTGTGCAGACAGCAATCCCAGCAAAGATGTCATTTACAAAGAGTTCACCTCAGTCAACGCCACTTAACCTGGTAAGAAAGAGAAGACTATTAAACCACCAGAGCTTTTCCCAGCACACATAGTGGTTCCAGTACAAACCCTGGTCATATCTGCTTCTTGTTCACCAGGGAAATGCATTGGCATCACTGTTAAAAGTAACATATGTGGCTGTGGAGTCCAGGTTACACCACTTCATTTTAGACACATACAAATTAGATGTCTTATCACTCAAATGCTTTCTCTAGAGGATGCACATCTCCAGAAGGCATTTCAAATCTTAGGTCAGTTAAACTGCCCTTTTTAACAATCTCTCCCTCCCCCACAACTAGAAAGCCAAGGGTGATGTAGTCTCCTCAAATAGATCCCTAATGCTTGGTGGCAGAAGTCACTTTTCATTTGATGCCCCTAGTTCAGAGAAGCAAAATGGCATTTCTTGGCTAGTGATGAATCAGAAAATACCTGTTTATCTAACCTTAAATGCCAAATCACACCTCTTCAAGGGTTCCTGTTTGATAGGCAGTCCAGGTAGGCTGCCTCCTGGCCATCTGCATCCCTGGCCCTGTGGAGGCTGCATGGAGCTGTTGGCCTGTTCAAGATGGCTGGAAGCCCTGGCAAAGCCTTGCAAACTGGCTACAATTGTGAATCAACAACAGCACAAAAGGAGGTTTTGCCTCTAGTACCATGACAGGACTCCACAGGTGCTCAACCATACAGGTCTACTGAGACTCTGCAGCAACAAGAGATTTTTGCCAAATGAAAGAATAATGCTGAGAGACTGCTTGAAAATCAGTAGTAATAAAAAAAAAAGAAAAAAAAAAGGAAGGGCTAATAGACATGCGAACCTATTCATGTTTTATTCTTTTGCAATAATATAAAATTTAAAATATTAATTTATGTACATTTAAAAGGCTAAGGATAGAAGATAGAGGCTGCAGGGTGCAGTTTCTGCAAACCTGAAATATTATATCCATCTCAAACCAATTCATATTTATTAGTGGAATAAATCCTTAAATTTCTTTCAAAAATTCTCATCAACCCAAACATTGTTCCAGGTTCCAACCCAACGAACAGATCTGAAAACTCATGTCAAAGAACACTGTTAAAAGTGTTATTAAAGTGATTTGCATGTATTTTCGTCACTTCTGTGGAAAAAAACCTGCTTTTAAACATTTTATCAAATGCTGCCCTCTAGTGAACATCTGGCTTCCAAATGAACACACAGATTGAAACAGGTGTACAGTCCAAATGAGAAACTTAATTAGAATAACCAAAATGCACACCAGTCAAGACAAAGGAGTCAAAAGAGATGTCTTACTCATTAGTAGAAGTTCTTACATTGTTCTATTATTGCTGGTGATTATTTTTTTCCATTACTATTTTATAAGCATCTGAATTCAATGTATTTAGCCATTGCAATGTATTCTGTACCCTCCACATCTCCAGCATCTTGCCATGGACATTTGGATTTCATATGGTCAGTTTTAAAGACATGTTTCACCATTCTTGAGACTCTTCAACACCATACAGGTAGCCTGTTTGGAATTAAATTCTGAACCTTAAATTAGCCCGCAAGACAGCAGAGGTCAATGGCATTGTATAGAAACAAGTGTGTAAGGGAATAAAAATAACAGTGAAAAATGTCTAGCACCATGTTTGAATCATATTATTCTCTTTTTCCCTTGAAAGGGATATCTCCCATGCTTCACCTGTTTACACAAAACTTAAGCTTCTGCTTCTTACCCACTGATGAAAAGAACTGCATTGACAGACTCAGAAAAAAAGAATGGAATTCTCATAAACCATAGGTATAATTTAAAAACCCCAAACCAACACAAACTAAACCTCTCCAGCTCCCACAATAGCATGCATTTAATAGATTCCAACCAGTTAACGTTTACACTAGCTCAATATTTTAATAGTATTGGTTTTATTTCTCCATCAAGTAGTAATATCACCCATTAAGGTAGAATTAGTTGCCTTATAGTTTATGAGTAGCATTTAAGTAGAGGGGTTTGTTTTTCATGGGATAATTTTCTTTTAAGTGCACACTGGTAATATGCGCCAACACTCAGCTTTCCTCCTTTTGCATATTGCATATGCTAAGTAAGTTCTTTCAGCAATAAAATAACAATCCACCACTTATCACTGCAGTCCAAAACACTGTGTGTAACAGGGTCATAACAAAACATTTCTTTAAGGTTGTGCCTCCCACTATTTTCTTGGAAAATAGAACACTTGTTTTATTAGAGGTACATGAAATCAAACATGTAATATTAAAAATTACTTCTACAGTCACGGCTGCCAAATAGATATTCTGCCCACTACACTGGGTAGGCAGTCATGTGAATTAGTTTGAAGCCTCATCCTCCAACCCATCTTAGAGACATACTGATTCATAAGGTGGGTGGTATAAGCATTCTATTCATGGGAAATAGCCAAATCTTGGCAGCTGCTTGATTTTTTTTCTTCCACAATACCAACATGCTGGAGATTTTCACTGCAAAGGAAAAACGATTATAAAGAATAGCAATTCTTCAGAAGAACTGGCAAATCTAAGGGCATCCAGTTCCAGGTGGCTACCCTCATACAGCTTTGGGAGGTCTGCCTTTTAGAAGATGCTTAGCACTTATCTCTTAAAAACCAGGCTCTTTTCAAACTTCTCAAATGAAATACTACCCAACAGAGATGCAGGGTGGCACAGCACATTTTTGAAACTGCTGGTGTAACAGTTTTGATTTTAGCTTTACATCTACATCTGAAAAAGCCAGGAATGAGAAAAAAAACCCCAATAACAAAAACAACAAACTGGGAGAAATAGCAAGAAAATTACACTTAATAAAATGCAAAATTCAGGTTTTTGTTCAAATTATTTCACACAGAATATAAATCACTATCATGTAAAATAATCCGCTAAGTGTGTCAAAATCCAGGCTTTATGTCACCCAAATATCTGCTGAAGGTGATGCACAAAAACACAGCACTGACAGTGATTGTTCATTCACAACCTCCATGGGCCACTCAGTCCTTAGACCTCTGACGTGACTCTGTTGAAGGGATTTTTCATGAGGGTATGCAGGAACACAGCTGCAAGACTGGAATAAAAGCAGGAAACAAAAGCCAAAAGATAGACCAAAATACTATCCAAATACATAAAGTTTCAATAATCTGTTTTATGCTTCTGAAAGAGTGCAGAGCAAGTGCAGGAATCATTTTCAGTTTTGACAGAAGACTCTCTTTTCCTTTCTTTCATCCTGCCTTCTAGGCAACAAGAGAGTCCTCAGTAACACTCCTGCCTCAAAATGACAGTTTGCTCACTCTCCAGTGAATGTGTATATGACCAGGATTCAGGGACAAAGATGGCTGGATGGATCATTGCTTTGTCTGTAAAGGCCTAGCACTGGCAGGGAGAGCAAAGAAAAAACTGATCCATTGCTCCCCAAACACTACTAAAAGGAATCCATAGACTGCACTGTGGACTTAAACAGACTTAATTATTGCATATGGAGATTAATGAACTCCATAATTTGTGCAATGTGGAAAGTACTGGCATCCTGCACCATGAAGCAATTCTAAATAAACAGGACTTTGCTCTTGCAGAAAGACTCCCTGCGCTATGGGATGGAATGCAACAAGCCTTGGCTGCACCTTACCCACCTGAGTGGCTGGGTACAACTTGAGCAACATAATATGCAAGACAACTAATCCCTAGTGCCAGTTCTTGTGATTTTATTCCAAATTACATCAGTTTTAGATAATTTCTTGCCTGTGGTTCTCTGTCAGCACAGAGGGGTCTTAAGGAGACTGAATCAGTGCTGAAATCAGGGCTATGCTGGAAATGATTCTGCCCAGTTGGTGCAGTAGCTCGTTAAAATCTGCCTCCAGCGAGCTACAGCCCCCTACCACTGCTCCTTCTGATACCCAAGCTGTGTCACTTGCACATAACTTCTGCTATTCCCCCCTGCCCAGCCAGGCATGGATCTGCCACTGCCCATGAAACTTAGTGTCATTAGTTTGACAGGGGGCCCTGGGCAGAACCATGTACCCAACTCCAAAGCTCGCCCTCCTCCTAGAGCATGGGGAGCTGCAGAAAGAGCTGGAGAGCTCTGCTCTTTTCTACACACTGTTTACCATCTGACCAGCACAAAAGTTAACAATCCAGTTTGTGCTGCGCTTCTGTGCTAGCTTGGCACCTGCTAATTCCATAACCTCCCTCTCCACCAAAACTTCACTGCAATTAGATTTTTCCTTCCTGAATGCCACCAATTACAAGTTACATCACTGCTCACAAAAACACTAATTAGAGTTCTTATCCCACAATCAAGCATTGAGATGCTTTGCATGTTTCAAAGGAGCACATCACAACAGCATTGGATGCAGTTTAACTGACCTGGATAAATTCACACCAGCAGCCATAAAGTAGATTAATTTTTCAAAATATTTATTTGAGAAGAGCATTAAAAGGAACATTTCTCCACCTGCACAAAGACAACTTCCATCCAGACAGCTCTGCAGCACGACCCAAATGAGGTTGAGAGAATTGTCTTCCTCCAAGGTTTACTGTGCACCAAAATTGTACATCCCAGGCCTTTCAAGTTTCACATTTACTCAAGACTCTTTATCTAATCTGTATCCCTGTAAACACTGAAGATAGAACTTCCTAATCCACATAAATATGGCAAGAGAGAAGGCAAATCAGGGGTTAAATTTTATCTCCCATATATATCAGTCAGAGATCCAGAGTACATCAAAAATTACTTTGCGTATACCATTTCCAAAGTTTGTAAAAACCCCCAACATAACTAGTTACGCCATTAGTAGTCAAAAAACTTCATTATCCCTCCTCCTTTAAGGTGGATTTTCAGCAATGGCACATGCAATCAATCAACCTTATACAATTCATTGCTGATCCTATGCTTCCACATCTGCTCAGCTGCTGTCTGTTGCCTCCTGTTCACAGTGAAAACCCATGATCCACCTTACAACTGGCAGCATTCTGGCAGGCATCATACACACTTGGCAGAGTTAGGAGCAACACTCCTTCCATGAGTTACGGTCACACTTTTCTTCCCCTTTATTTACACAAGTAGACAGTTTAACTCTATTCGGACTTGGCTTTAGGTTGCAAAGATGAAACATATTTGTACATATGGATGCACATGCATGTTTATAAAACACAGTTATTGAAGTCATATAAAAATTCTGCATTAAGTATTTTTCTCCTGCAAAAATATATTTATGTAATATTCATGCAAATATCTATTTAGGTAAATACTAAGACAGTAAAATCATCACTATCAAATAGCTACAAAATAGAGTACTCTATCCTACTTCACCTTCAAAGAGTGACAAAAATCCCTTGATTGCAGTGAAAGAAACTCTGACATCTCAATGGCCCCTACCTACCAAATATGTTGTCCTGTTAGTATTTTGCAATTAAAAAGAATTAAAATAACACAAAAAAAGCAATTAAATATTATTATAGGCTCTTTTTGGCTTTTCTTATTCAGCTCCATTGTTTTCTGAGACCTGTGAGGAAAATGACATATATACTGACTGTTGTCCCTCTTTTACCAAAGAAAAATACTGATTTGTTTGAAAATTTACTTAAGAAAATGCTCCCAGGTTAAGACCTTGTATGCCAAGTTTCAGCCCAGAGTGAATTTTTATGACCGAGTTATAAACCTTTGAAAATAAGAAACTAATGCTGCATGGATTTAAAATAATAGAAAATGTTTCACATAATATAAATCTATAAGCAGAGTATTATATTTAAGTCTTAATATCTACATAGTTGGATTATCTTGTATCTTGACAATCATACTAAGTAATCTTGCCTCCTTTCCCCTTCTTCTGATTCAGTGTTTCATTCTTATGCATTAACAATGCTGTGGGCCATAAAATACTGTATTAATATTAGTTTGTCACAGTAGACTAAATATAGAACAACTCATTAATATGGGAGAGTAAAAGGCATTCTGCCAGGAGTGTGAGTGACTCTAGAAGCTCTTAAGGCTATAAGTTATGCAGATATGCCACTTGAACTAGAGAGCTAGCAATTCCTTTTGTTATTAATAAGAGATTCTATTAGTTGAAGCCATTTCTATTTCTAATTAAGAAATGTGGAAAAAGGCAATTTTACCATTGGACATATCTCTGATGTGTAGCCAGAATAAGCCACACGCCATCTTTCTCTGCTTTCTGGTCAGATAGGATTAGTGGCACATGCACAGAATGAATTTTCCCCTGCAATACACAGGAAAAAACAAACCTACTGTAGTATTTTCTTTGGTACAATCATAATCTATGCATCAGGAAGAAAGTCCAGCAACCAGAGCTGTTTCAAAACAGATCTAATAATGTTTAGAACTGCCCCAGTGAAGAAAGTTTTCATTTTTCACAAATACAGTCTTTCATTCGTATAGTTTCATGCCAGTAATGCCTTCTCAAAGGTTGTCAAATATTAATTTTTTTAAATTTAGTCCCTTGCTAAGCTACAAATATTCATGTTTAACACCAAGTAGCAGTTCAGGGGCTGACAACAGTATGTACCTTTTGAATGATGCATAGAAAGCAGCAGTTAGCACAAAGACAAAGCCACCAGATTGGTCTCAGGGAAACCCAGTGTCTGAATTTTTCATGATTCCTCCAGCACTTAAAGAATAAGAAACTGGCTACTACTGTTGGGAGATCAGTGTTGTGAAGGTCAGAGCCCAAAAACATGCAAGTGAATCAGGTTTTGCCTGGGGAAAGTGAAAAGGGATTTAAGCTGCTTAAGAGAATTATAAAGATTTTTTAATGCATTTTACAAACACTGTAGTAGCTAAACAATAGCTATAAAAATGAGAATCATATCCACCTACCATTCATTGCTTATAAGTCACAAAAGACAGAGCAAAGACCTTTTCTTTATGTCCAAAGGCTTAAAACTTCCAGACATGATTCGTTTACTTACAGACTTCCCATTACCTTTCTTTTGCCTTTTGAGAACTGCAACTGCTTCAGGAAAAAATTGATAAATAGGAATTGCAAAATAAATTCACTAATTTCTCGGTGCTTAAAAATGCAGTAAAGTGATCTCTTCATTAACCCACAGCCCAGTGTCTTGTGTATGTGTTTATTTTCCATAGCAGACAAACTTTACTTGATCTCATAATTATTTCTAGAAAGTATAAATTGATTCCAGGGGGAAGGAAAAAAAAAGAAAAATAACAGAAACTGCTTAGAAAAACATTACAGTGTTTAAGCAACTGATGGCTTCACCTGTCATCATCTAGTTAAGCTCTTAATGAGTTATTTTCTATTCTTGGTCACATCTGATTTTTTTTTTTTAATACAAGTCCCTTTGAACAGCTGGGAGTTACAGCATCCTTTGATCACAGTATTCTGAATTTTCAGTCAAAATGAGGACATTTTTGTCCTCACTTGGGCTATTTTTACAAGTCTATTTCCTCAAGTATGTTTTTGGACATTACTTTGCAGGCATACAAGGAAGCAGAACAATTAATGTATACATTTTTACATAAATGTTTATAAATTTAGTAAAGGGAAAAAGCTTTGCCACAAGAAACCTCAGCTCTTTTGAAGGCAGTTTTCTAATGATGACCCTTGGCATGCTAGCCCACATGGGATTCCTCTGAGAAGAGTCTGATGAAAATTAGTCTATTCTCATTTCAAACAGAATTTTGCTGAAGTCCTGATCAGAGCATCAGCATGGAGTCCAGGGAGACAACACACGCTACTTGATTCACTCCGCAGCCTCCCTCTCCTGGTAATTGTTGCAGGAACACATAGTGACAAGACTATAGGATGTGAGGGGTCTGGATGTACTCAGGCTGTTACTCTCTGTTTAAAGATTTAAACCATCAGGGTATGATAAGGCTTTTTGATGTTCATTGAACATGGAGCTTGGGTACAGAAGAAGGGGAAAGGGCTTCACCGGAAGGCAATCATCTTTCAGAGCCACAGTAAGACTGAGAGAGGTGGGAAAATCTCAGTCTCAGCATAGACACGGAACAAAGGGAGATGAAAGGGCTAGGGTGAAGAAGGGGCCAGATCTGGCTGTGAGGCAGAACTTGCACTAAAAGATAGTTCGATGCCTTAAAAAGCAGAAAAAACATTTAGTGTTCTTGCTCCATTAACATACACTTTTGGCTAAAATTTAACTATTCTGCACATTTTTTACAGTTTATGTTGACACTATGTTTAAACAATGCCTCTGGCTTATTTTGAAATTATTTAATGAATGTACTTTGTCAGATGAACATCATTTCCTAATTATACAAGAAAGTATTAATGATGAGATATTTTAAAGCATGGATACAATCTTTTCTTTCCTAAGGGACAAACCAAAGCCAGGCTGGTGCCATACATTGCTGTATAATGTGTATGACTGGGGAGGGGAGTGCAGACACAGAAATTTTCTATGTCTTGACAAAGCAAGGCATCTTAAGACAAACATGAAGAGGCATTACCATCACCAGGTAAGGCTGATGAAACACCATTTCATCATCCAGAAGAGAATGACTATTTCCAAGGATAATTAAGGGCCTAATCCTGCACCATGAATGGTGATGAGCACTTTTGATTTTCATTAGCTTTAAAGGGAGATGAGAGGAATCAGTGGGTCACAGGATCAGGCTCTAAAATGAAAGAGAGATTTGAAGGAGTCATCTACACAATTTCATAGACTAGGAAAAAGAGAAAGACAGTTTGATCTGAGCATCACTTGTATGCTCTGGGAGTTTCACAGCACCTCTGCTGTACAGCACTGTAATTTTGTAGGTCCAACAGGCATTTGCCAGCATTAGCTGCTCTGAAATAAGGGAGAAGGTAAAGGATTCACACAGAAAGCTGAGTGTTAAGCTGATCAAAGTTAGAGATACAGGGACTTATATGCACCTTTCTAGCTAAGAAACACTACCTGCTTTTTTATACTAATCTCAGTGGGCCAAATTTATCCTGATGTAACTCAAAGCATATCAGAAGAATTACTGCAGAGATAAAGCAGAGCCAGACTCCCTGTGATGTTATTTATAATCTGTATGTTTTGCTCTATAAGAGCATATATACTTAGAGGGTTGCCTAACTGCAGTCACTTACAAGGGTGCAAGAGTCTATTGACTTCAGCAAAGCTAATTCTGAGTTTGATGAAGGAGATTCACATCAAAGTAGTAACATGGACTATTCCTAAAAATCATTCCTATATATTCACTGATGTTCTTAACTTGGAATTAAGAGCTGCATTAATACTTACATTAGGCTTCGCACTCCCCTTCAAATCTGAAGTCTGACATCCTTTCTCTAAGAGCTAAATGCCTTATATGCATCTGTCGTGAAACTTGGTCCTGCAGGGTGTATGTACTGTGACCAGTCTGCTTCTATGAAAATGCTTAGCACAAGTTTGGTTGGCTTTCAATTCCAAGGTTGGCATTTTCAGAAGCATTTAAGAGACTCAGGAATGTAAGTCCTACTGAAAGTCAATGAAATGTGTTCCTAAATCAGTTAGGTTTTCTGAATGTTAGATCCTGTTGTGTTTCAGCGAGAGCTGGCTGCCTCCCAGCTAAGGCTTTGAAAAATCTAGCCAACAAAAAAACACTGACATAAAATCAACACAAACCATAGACGCAAGTTGTGTAAATTGAGTCTTTCCATGATCAGTCTACTTCGAAAATGGTAAGGTATCTCAAAAACAATTACCCTCTATTCAGGACCCTCTCTAGATTTCATGAGGAAAGGGATGCCCCTAGTTAAGTCACAGGTACTCCATATGACTGTCTAGACAAGGCCCACTGTATTGACCACCATACTGGCCAACATTCACTCAGAAAGAAATGAGACATTCTTCACTGCCATTAACCAAAGGGGCATGGCATATGTCCAAACTTGTCCATCCCCTCCTATAAGGACTTGGTAGGAAAATTTTGGTTCATCCTGAAAAAAAAAAGGTTGTATGATCAGCTTCTGTCATTATTTTGAGCAGCGTGAAATGAACAGCAAACATGAAAACCTCACAGGAAGCTACACATAAAACCAGAAGATGCTGCTGAGCCATTCAAGTCTCTGTAGGCATATTTGATGTGGTGTTTACATAATAGCAGTTGCAGGAAACAGAACTTGAAGAACAGTTTTTTGGTATTATTTTGATTTTTTTTTTTTAAAGGCAAATGTATTTCCTTGCTTTCATTTTCTTTAGTAGCTGCCATACAACATATTCATCTGCAGCTATCAAAGAAATTATGCCTAGAGCAGTAGCTCACCCAACCCCCTGTGGCTTCAGCCAACACTTAAGCTGGGATTCAAAATGCAGTCCTAGACCATGGATATCCTGGTTCTGCCATACGGCACTCTTTCCTCAAAAAAGTTAAAAATGCAACTTTGTATGAACTGACAAACAACAGCACTGAAAAGGGCCAAAGTTTGCACGATTCATTGCAGTCACCACAGGAACAAAATTTATAAGAACCCAAAAAAGCCACAGTGATTTTCACATCTTCAGCCCAAGGCTAAAGGAAGACAGCTCTGGAAATACAAATTTAACCTGATTTTTTGTGACACAGTCAGTTGGTAAATAAATGGTATAATAGACACCTACTACAACAAGAACAAAAACTGCACCAGTTGCTTTTATGTTATCATACTTCTGTGTGCTCTCACAAAAACTTTCCCCAGAAAAATCAATAAAGCAGATTGTGCCCAGCAGTCCCCCATTACAGAATTAAATCCATATGCCAACACAAAACAATGAAGAAAACAAAACTAACAAGGTATCCATTTGGCTTTGTTTGACTTTGCCTGCCAGAGAATGAGAATGCAAGGCTGGGTGTAATTTAATGCAAACCTTGGCCTATCCTGGTCATGCATATGACTGACCCTCAGTGCAAGACCATCAATTTTCTATTAAAGATCAGAGAGTTGACATATCAAAGTCAACATCTAGCCGAATAACTGCAGTAACTTGATAATAATTCTTTTGTGGATTTCAGAGTGGCTTTTCGGTAAAGTATCAGAAAGGTAGCAGTTTTCAATCCTGACCCAACAAGATCTGAATATGAAATAAAGGATTTGAGCTTGATCTCCCCATGATGTGAGGATGAATGTTCTGGTAAATGTTAACTTAGTGCTCTGAATAGCTCAGTAATAGATGGGTTTAGGCAGTAATAGGTTTAAAATGTCAACTTATTGAATAATAATTTCATGTTGTACAAATACTACGTGTAAGAAGGGATTTGTTTTGCAAATTTTGAAATAAATGAATGGATTTATGATGTCCTTCACTGTTCTGTTCAGAATGTTACACAAGAACAAAAATTAGTTTTGCTTCAATAATATCCCTCATTGTTTCCCCACATTATTCTGAGTATGTGACATAACTCACAAGTGTTGTTTACCCTTAAGTAGCTTGATGTGTGTTTTGGCCCCCTGACAACAACCATAATTATTCATTGTGCAAATAAACAATAAGGTAGAAAAACAAAACCCTAACAAATTTTCCTTAAAATTCTGCTATCAAAACTAAGGACAGTGTTATAACATCTTTACATCACTTACATCCAAACAATTCCTGCTGACTCTTACTGAAGGAAGTTCCACCACAACCATCAGATTCTGAAGCAATGACAATCCAATACTGTCTGACTGCTAACACATGGATGGAAACGTTCAAGCTGCTCCGTTTTCATATCATGCTATTTCAGCCATTGCCTCTCATCCAGGCACTGATGTTAAGCAACCTGTAAAGTATTGCTAACATACTTGGGAATATGATGCCAAGCAATTGACCATATGGCACTTTGGAACAGAACAGCATTCTTGGGGCCTTTTTATATTTTAAATATGTTTTTCTTTACTTATTCTCAGCTTGCTTCCATCTATGCACGCTTTCACACTTATGTAAGTGATTCTCATTTTAGCTTACGTAAGTTTTAATCCACTATACTTGAATTGATACCAAATTACCTGTGGTTGAGTCCTAGCAATTTTATTTTTCTGACTGACCATGAGACCCATTACTTGATATTTAACTTATTAATCAAGAACCAAAGACACAAACAGTGCCAAAACTGTTCAGAAACTCACTCTTTATGAATCAGAAAGACAGGGGATAATGAGAAGGGTTAGCCACGCTAAGTTATTCCTTCTACTTTCGCTTGATGAGTGCCAATAGAGAGATCCCATGCAGCTCAAAGCTTGGTCTTCTAGACCTGCTGGAAGAGTAGCAGTTGCACCTGCTGTACTCAATTATTCCATGGCCTATTTTTCACAAATAGCTTAATGCAGTCAAATTTATTTAAATCCCCAAAATAAGCACAGGAGTTTACATCACTGGGCAAATAACCCTGTCCCAATTTCAGACAGTGAACCTGGCATCAGAGAGTCAAGTGATCAGAGCACACCTCAGTCAAGAATGATGCTGTTCTTTGCTTCTTGATCCCAAATTGTTGAGTGTGGTTAGCACAGGTCTTTCTTGTGAGAACATTTTGCTACATTTCATAAACAAAGATAAAGTTTGGATGTTTTGCAAACAACGTCTCCGGATTGGGTCAGTTCGGGCTTGGCCAATTGGGCCTAGGGGGAGGTTTCTGGCTGACCAATCTGGGTGACCTCTGAAAACTCTATATATATGGAAATCAAAATAATAAAGACACCTTTTCTCTTTCCTTGTCTGAGAACCTGGGTCATTCCTCAGCTAGCGGCTCAACAGCGACAGTTGAGTAGTGTGGCCACACAGATAAATACGTTTTATGTTTTGGCACAGAATAAGCTATAGTTTTGGGCAGTGATTCTATCTAAACTATCCTGTGCTGAAAGGACCAACAGCATAAATTCCTAAGAAGACATGTCCCAGCCACTCATTTGGGAAAGTGGTAGCTTAAAAGCTTAGGCCCTGCTGGGAGATATAAAACTTTGGAGCAACCAGCCATTTCTATGGAACTGGCTGCAATATCATAAAACAAAAGGTGACAATTCCTGTACAAGATCAGACATAAAGAGAGGGGAGGCTGAACTGTGAAAAGCAATTCCTCTCTCTCATACAAATATCTTGAAGAACAATATAGGGATTACAGGAAATCATAAGCCAAGTAAACTGCTTTTTGGATAAGTATTTTCCGCTTACAAGGCCGCCCCAAGGCAAAAGTTGCTCTTTAAACAGAATTTGATTTTAAGGGCAAATTTACAATTATAATTAGCTGCAACAAGCAGACAAACCCAGAGGGAGGGCTGTGCTCAGGTCCTAAGTACAGTTCCTCATGGTGTGGCAGCATGATCAAGAGCCCCCGCCTTGTCACCCGCCCCCAAGGAGCACCCTCCAGACAGCTTGTGGGCTGTGCTGACACAGGGACTCCTGCCTTCTGGAAGGAAAAGAGACTGGACCTAGGGATACTGACTGGAAACAAGCACATAAGTGAATCAGGCATTCCAAAGCTGATCACCATGGGGAGCATAAGCTCTCAAAGGAATGGCAGCACAAAGTTACTTGAAAAGTTACCAGGCTGAACCCCCAGTTCATGCTTCAGCTTTGCCTGAAGCCCCTTTAGGTCAATGCATATATACAGCACTGCGGAAAAGGAGGCAGCGGGCAGCAGAACACAACCAAAAACCCAAACAACAAAATACAATAAAACAGCCCTGAGAGACTCAAAGAGGGGTCAGTTCTGAGAAGACAACACAATTTTAGTCCAAGGTGTGACAAGCTATACCTTCAATTTTGATCTTGCAAAGGACATCAAATGGGAAGCACATGGCAAAGTTCCACCCACACAACATTATATATCACACAGACATGTTATATGTAGGTTAGGAGATATTATACGTTAATCCTATCACCATAAGAGCCAAAACCTCTAACAGTGAATGGCAAACTGGAATGCAAGACAAGCAAGCCACATTCTCTGTGCTAGGGGTTCTGACATCTTTGTTCATCCCTGACAGGTGGCCACTGACTTTGCTAACTGCTGGGAGCACAAATGAGCTTACATTTGATCCAAAATGATTTTATATACAGTAGAAGTTTGAAAGTGAAAGGAAATGGTTAAAAAAAAAAAAAAAAAGGAAAAGAAAAAAGGAAAAGAAAAAAGGAAAATCCCGCTTTCTTGAAGAATACAGGAGCAAAAAGACTTCTTCTCAGAATCTATACCTCCCTAATTTCATGAAAAACTGTGATGGCTCCAACTTTCTTTGGAGTTTTCTGGAAATACTGAAGCATCAATAAAATCTCTCCTAATAGCACCATCCATGAAACCCTCTCTCCAGACTCCCTGCCCACTATAACAGAGCAGTTTGGCCAGGGAACAAAAATTGGCTTCCAGAAGCCATCACCATCCTTCATGTAAAAACATAACTTGTAGGAGCACACAGCTTCCCTCAGGTCACTGGCTTGCAGGTAATGCTGTTCCTGCCCACACATTCAGATGAATGCTTCCTCACCCACTCCACAAAAAAAAATGCTAAGGTTCAGATCTTCCACAGAAAGAGAGCTAAGCTGGTATTACTAGAGAAAATAAAGTAAAACTTTCTCCTTCTTTCCTTAAACAAATGAAAGTCAAGCTTCTAGACAGACATCACTGAATCAGGCTAGTGGAAATACTATGCCATGAGAAGCTAAAGAGCTGAACTTAGAGCAGCTGGTGGGTGAACCTTAGGGCAGGAGTGGTAAACAAATACAACAGTGATACTATTTAGAGTGGTCACATTAACCTCTGAAAAAGCCCTAACAGGCTTTGAATTTGGAAAGAACTCATGCTCCAGCCAGTGCTTTCTGAGAGTCCAAGCAAAGGGCTTACAGTTAACTCAAGTACAAAGACTAAATGACCTGAAGCTTTCTCCTCAGGATTAAAGTAGGCATGAAGGAGGTATCTGGGTGCTAACAGTACCTGAGCGCTTTGCAGGAATATGCTCCCTCAGGTCAAAGACTGGTCTTGGAACTAACACTAAAGCTTGCACTATCTAAAGAAAAGGTGATCTTAAGGCATGATGCAATGTCATTACCCAAAAATCAATACTGCTCAAATAATTTTCAGCCAACCTTCGGAAAATCTATCCCCTCACTGACAAAAACATCTGGATAATGGGATCTGCTTGGAATAGAACCTTTCATATGGCAGTTTGGCTAGTGTACAAAAAAAAATAGACCCTAGAAGCAAGAAGAAAATCAAATCCACATCATCATTTTAGCTCCTCTACAGAGTAGTTTTGTGTTTTTCCTAGGGTTCTGACTTTATTTTTTCATGTCAAAATGTGATTTTTTTTTTCCTGTTAGGCAAACATTTAATTTTCCAAAGACTATAAAGAACACTCATCATGTTAGAAAATATTCAAAACAAAGCTTTTTAAAAAAGCAGAGAAAAATCTCTGTATGAAAGATAGCAGCTCTGTGAGGCAGTCAACATTTCTGGAGAGTGCAGAATTTGGACCATGCAACCTTCCCTGGCCACGTCCTATAACCTCCACAAACACATCTGGTTTGTAACTGAGCAGCCTGCCACTTGAAGGTTAGTATCCAGAGGCCTCCCTGTATTGTTCATATTACACATGCAAGTCCCATCCTTTGGCAGAATCTAACCTTTCTTTCTTCCACTCTTGAAAATAAAGCTTATGTCAAGGGGTCAAGGCCTGCAGAGTCATCTTCCTCCTCTCTGCCTACCATATGCAGAGCCTGGGGGAGCACAGGGAAGAGCTGAGGATTTGCCCTTACAATGGGAAGCACCATAACAGCTCAAGGCTTGCCCCAAGGAAGCACGTGTTGTTACAAGTGTGAATTTGGGTACATCTGCCTCAGCTCTAGCTCAGTGAAGCTACAAGGCTATAGCACTTAGCCTGTTTCTTTGAACAATCCATAGACATTGAACAGCTTCCTTGATGGTATATGAAAAGCAGGTACCAAGTAATGCAGAATTTATAGAGGATGCCACACAGCTACCAAAAGAGCATTCAAGATACAGAGGAACATAAATTGCATAGCTGAAATCATCAAGCCATATTTTTAGCTGCGAACTTGTTAAACCTACATTCATATGCCTCCACCAAAATATTTCATTCTCTTTGATTAACAAATCTTTCTTAAACGAGGTTCAGTCCTACACAAATGTAAAATGGATGTGTGTTTTTTAAAGCACTGAAACTGATTTGCATTTCAGCACATCGATGTATCTATAGAACAACTTTAATAAAAAAGCTCGGCTCTTTTAGATTATTTGGTCTATGTGTTTGTTTTTCTGGTGCATATAAAATTATCTTTAAAAATGTAGGCAAGCCAGGGATCCATAGGTAATCTAAGAAGCACAACATTCATGCTTGTTTATATCTGTATTTTCAGCTAGTACATATCCATGATTTATTTGCAAACAAATTAATTAATGTTTCAGCAGCTGTTTGCAGCCAGTCTGTGATCTAGTTTAAACAGAGATGACACTTTTTTTTATTCCACAGGGGCAATTTCAAGTACTCATAGATTATATTCTTACTATCAGTCCAAATGATAAAAGAGTAGTGAATCCTGAAACAGCATAGCTGACTTTATAAGATCACTGTGCTTCCACATATCCAGTTATTCCCTAATGCCATCTTTCCTGTGTTATCTTTTAATTAAGGCTGCATAATGCCAGTTTATAAACAAATCTCTAAGTAAGATCAAAAACTGACATATTTTAAATGTTTTTCATTCTCTGGTTTGTGGTCTCCTGGGGGTGTTATTCTAAAATGTACATCCCTGTATGAAATTACTTTTTTATCACATTGTGTATAATGAAAAGAAATGTTTGAATATTGTTCTGTAACCTGACAATGAACAAACAAATGAAAGAACAAATGCTGGGTAGTGTAAAAGATAAGCATAGTATACAGTAGGCAGATAACTGCAGAAAACATTACTATACTTTGTGATTTTATTTCTCTTGATAAAAAAAAGAAAACTACAAGACAAAATCCCCAAAGCCTCGCTAGGCTAAATTTCCTCCTTCTTCTTTGAACAGACTACACAGATTTTGTTGACTAATTGAGATCAATCCCAGTTGTAAATCGCCTTGCTATCCTACAGCTTTAATTAAGCTACCAGAGGGAGTTGTTTATCAATTAACACTTGTTACAAATTATTAGTAATTATATGGACTTTGCGTATATACATCAGCCAGTAAAGACTAAGCCATACTTCCCTGTGATATAAATTAATTCAGATATAGTGTATAATATTTTTCTTACCAAAAAAAACAATCAGTACAAAAACATATGGAAATTAGACTGGCACAGGAAGACCTAAAGTAATCCACATATTGCTTTTAACTAAATGCAACAAATTTTAACATATCTTGTGCATAAATGTAGGCAATTACACTAAGTAAATTAAGTTAGTCAAACTTTTTAAACAATGGTAGTGTTCTTTAATGCATTACATGCATTCCCATTTTGAGTAACAAACATCTTAAATAAGGAACATTAGGTAAAAGTTGATAATGTATTCAAACATTAAAGCTACCTATTGCTCTGTGCACTACATTCTGTGATAATTTTAATTGGCTTAATTGAGATGCACAAGTCTGATTAATGTTTAATTCCTTTATATTAAAAAAGAGAGAGTCAAGTAGTTAGACATTTCTTCAATTATGTTAGATCTTTCTCGACTTCAAAGGAATGTTACAGTAGACAGCCAGATACTGGATGAACTGATTAAAGAATAAAGACTGCTCATTATAATCTAAGAGTACAAAATTGGTTTGTGTAGCCTTTGAAAGTTGAAATTAAGAGCTCTTGAGTTAAAACTCAAGCTACAGTAATTAACCCAATTTATAGCCATCTTCACTTACCTGGTTGACTAAGATTAGTCATTTGAAATGATCCACTAGATTCACTGGTTCATTTATTAATCATTCCATGGCCAATGAGATACAATTTCAACCTGATGAAACCTTCATTTATGAGACAAAGATTTAGGGCCTCTACTTAATTTGTTTTTAAGTACTTAGCATAGAACCTTCCTCATTCACATTAATGAGTAACAACCTCTTCAAAATCTGCTGAGGTGATTTTGGTTTTTTTTTTTCTCATTTTCTGGCTATGTAAAAAGTAAAAGATTATAAAATCCTTTGGAATAATACAAGTATTACATTATAAAAGTAAGTACATTACAGTAAATTTTATATCAGTACTACATTTGCACTTTGCTAATACAGTTTACTGTCCAGCAGAAAGGGATAGTCTGTTCCTGCAGGAGGTGTATGGATAACAAAACTACTGGGCATGAAAGGCATAACTGAGCTTCTATTGTAATATTAGAAAAGGGGCCATTGAAATTTCTTTGAAACTAGCCTCTATTTGCAGGAGTTTTAGTTTGTCTCTACGGGCAATAAACACTGAATCAATTTATTTTAATTGATTTTTAAAAAGAAAAAATCTTTGTGTTTTGACCAAAATAACTTGAAAAGCAACAGCACTGCACTTGACTGAAGTACAGCTTGAAGTTAGTCACGATCTGCAACCATTCATAAGGAGAAAGAGAAGAAAATAATCAAACAAATTTTATAATAATAAATGGGCTTATGAATAGAACTACACTGCTAAATTATTTACAGAAAGTAGTATATGAGCACAAAAAAAAAAGAAGTGAATTAAGCAAGTAGGTAGCTGGTTTTGCCAAATAAAATTAGCTGTGTTACAGAGTATATTTGATCATCATGGCAATGATTTGATCATGACTGTTCTACAGCTGGGCTTACATGGCAGCCCTACACCCAGCAATGGGCACATGAACTACATGAAAACATTCTCCCAAACTAACCAACTTAAAGGTCTGCAAACTCAGAAGTGATAGTAGAGGAAAAGACGCTTTTCAAATGGAAGTAATACAGTGGCCAAATGCACGCCAGAAGGCAATGCCAAAAATCTCTGAATACAGCATTTTTTGACAATACCTAGTAACTGTAACTGAACATGAAAAGACAGCAACATCTGATAATTTCTCATCTGATGAAAACTCTCAGAGTTCTAGTAAAGCTGTTGGGGCAAAGGTAATTTTCATATTCTCAGAAGATATGCTCAGCAGTTTGTAGCTACCTTACTAATACTTAGTCATATTAGAGTTTCAAATATAGAGAAATGTTACCTTGTAATCTATTCACCACCGGCAAGAGGGGTTTTGCCTATTCCCCTTTTCCATATTAAAACTGAAGTTATTGCTCAGAGACTGAAGTGGCCTCTTTCTGTAACATGTTAAGATCCCTTTCCCTAGACTATCAGATTTATAGCTGATAAAGGGAAAATAAAAAAAAAAAAATCACAGCATCAAACCTGTAACCATCTACCCTGCCATTACAAATATTTAGATAATTTTTTACAGAAATGCAAAAGCCAGTTAATCTATCTCTAAAAAAGAAGGCTCTTTATTTCTGAAGGAAAATGAATCAGTACTGAGGCAGACTGACAACCCCAAATCTCAACTATTGCAACAAAAATGCTACAGGACATGATTACTTCAACAAGATGATTTTTTCAAGAGAGTTAGAAGGAAATATTTTTGACAGACAAATTATTTCAGGTAAGTTTTCTCCAACTGCTGGTAAAAATCAGATGGAAAATTCCTAAAACCTTGTCTGCATCAATCTGTGGCAGCACAGAACAAGGAAAACAGCACACTGAGGAACTAGCTGTTTTTGCTGGAACAATGCCCACCATACTAATGCACATCGCAAATTCCCACAGCCATCCACTGAAGTTTCTGCTGCATCTCACTGCAATAACAGATACCACCTAAGATACAATTCCACCATGCAATGGTATGATAGCATTCACTTTTCCTGGTATCACAGAAAATGTGCTCATTTTCTCCACATTTAGAGCTTTCCTCACAAGTTAGGATAACCTGAGATTTCCTGTCCTCTTCAATAACACTGCTATTTCAGCCCCTCACTAGGGAGACTGTCCCCAAGCTCCCTGTATCGACTGGTACTTTACAGATATAAAAGCAGTATTCAGGTGGTAACCTGGAACCAAAAAACTTCCCTTAGACAGTTATGTTTTAACCCTGCACTGCGTAGTTCTGCAAATGGAAGCCAGAAAGGCTCTAAAAACCTTTTTCTCTAATGCTCTTCCTACATATGCAGCAAAAAGGTTCTTATATACATTTTAATGACATGTTCCTATGTCATTAATAATATCTTCTTAAATTACACAATAGTGATGGGGTTTATATTTTTCCATAATACTCTTCTTTCTTGGGATGAAAGACCATCGCTCATCCTAGTGGCAACTACATTTTATTGAGGGTTAATAGCAAATACAGTAATTTTTAAAGCCCTGGGTATCCCTTGGAAAGTAAGATACTATTTGATAAGTTCATCAGCATCTAGCCTTGTTTTGTCACTGCCTGATCTGCCAAATTACATGTTGCAAGAACAAAAGGAGCAAACTTATAGCACCTTCCCACCTATCCCGCACGTTCAGCAGATAATGGGAAGCTCTTATAGCCTTAGGAATGCTCACCTGAATATATGGCAGAGAGCAAGCAGCCTAGGTTACAAGTTCTGCTCTCATCCACCTGCGGCAGGGAGCTCTAGCAGATTTCACATCTAATTGTGAAGTTTCTTTATCTGCTCAAAAATGTTCCTAAACTACAGAGTACCTTTGAATTTTCATTGTTGGCTGAATATGACAAAACTCTTGGTATCATATCTTACTCTCACTCATCTTGAGCAGATCTTGTTAGTGCAGATTAGATCTTGTTAAAGATTAATTCTTAAAGCATCCTCAAGCTTTCTTTTCCAACAAAGGAAACATCCATTATAGGCTCACACATAAACTTTGCCCCTATCTTGAATACTTGCTGCCCTTTATAAATCTTAGATTTCTTCCCCTTGTGCGTGTTCAAAGGAGAGATTTTATTGCCTCCAGGGGTTGTTAAACTGATTGCAATACCACGTATTTAGAGCAGTTCAGTGGGAATTAAGCTGGTTCAGTGCTGTCAGACCTAGAATATAGCTGTCAAATAGCATTACAAGTAAAACACCCTTGATAAGAAATAATGACCAAATGTCAATCTGTTTTTTACCAGCAGCACTACAGACGTAGCCTTGCCAATGAAAAATGCAATATTTTTCACATTACACTAGCTATGCATTTGTGATGCTTCATAGTAAAGGGTGTTTCAGTCTTTCAATGTAGCTTATTTTAGATGATAGGATTTGAACACAAAAATGTGTGTCTTGGACCTATCTTAGATTCAAAGTAGCAATGCCTAAAGTGCGGCTTTCCCCTCTTCACATTTTTCTGCTATAAAAAACCCACAAAACAAAACAACAACAACAAAAAAAAAAATCACAAAACCAACACATGCATTAAAAATTCATTAATCGTACTTCCTAAATGTTAGCCATGCAGAAATTAAAACAGCCAATTTGCTTAGAACTGCTTTATGCTCTTACAGCACAAAGGTTCATGTTTCAGAAATCTGTAACTTCACACTACAATGCAACCCATTAGCTAATGTTATTTTTCTGATTTATAGATTATTGGTTTTTTAATAACTCTACAGTGTACAAAATTACTGTATTTCTTATAATTTCTTTTGCAGATACAAGTATTTGTCTCTGTATCTGTATGAAGAATTAGCATGCAATAAATATTTTAATACTTAAATACACACTATTCCTAATACAATACTTAAATACTCAATACACTGTTTACTAACATGTTCATTTTTCATAATACATTTTTGACTTTTATAAAATTGTTACCATAAATGTTATTTATGTTACCATAAATAAATAACAAGACTTTAAAAACTAAAATAAAACCATTGCCAAGACACAACTTAAGACTCATTTACCCAGATGTGATGGGGTTCAAAGCAACATGTCTGAAAATTTGGTTTAGATAGAGCAGGAAGTGTTTCAAAATATCTGCAATAATTTCAGGTCACAGTTCCAGCCAGAATGAGCACTTCAAGATTTTATCTGGGAGAGATGCAAGAGGAATGATACACAAAGGAAGGACAAGGGAAATCTAATATGATGTCCTTCAAAAAGACATTTTGAAACTAAGTACAGTATTAGTTCCCCAGGAATCACTGATGAATGAATAAACAAGAGAGAGAAAACAAAACATGATGCAAACTCTAAAGCACAGTAAGACTAAGAATGTGAATGCCAAATTGTGCTTTCCATGGCATTCAAAGAGGGCACCTGTTGACAGAAGTGAAAGTCCCAGCACATGAGACAAAATTAATGCCATATGTTTAAAACAATTATACTACCTTGACAGAAACCTCCCAAAAATCGTAAAAAAATATTTGAGTGGCATTAATATTGTCCCACAACTTAAACCTGCAAAATACTTTCCATCTCTGAAATATGCAAAGTGCAAACAGCATCTTTGTGTTTACAACTTTCAAACTCAGACTTAATTTTTCCATTTTGCAAACTTCTTCCCTACATTTATTAATCCACTATGCACAAAAAAATTAAATTAATCACTAACTTGCACATGGCTGAAAGTATAGGTTTCAAGTAGACATACAGAGAGCAAAGGGGACAGGACTGAGGAGCTACCCCTAACCCAACAGCTTCAATCAGACAGTACAAAATCTGAACATTTCAGACCTGGTGAGCCACCGTAAGTCCTTACATAGCTGTGCAACTCCCTGGCTTCAGAGAATCTACATTATATGGAAGCTGACTCTAAAATGAGCCAAAACATTTGAATAGAGGTTTGGGGTTTTGTTTAAGGTAATTTTTTTTTTTTTTTTTTTGCAGATATATTTCAGACATGGAAGTCACAGTAAAGCATGAATGTTGCCAGCTCCTGACCCTGATCTTCCTTATCAATCCAGGGCTTTGAGCCCAAACTCAGTGCACACTTGCACAGTAATAGGCAGTAACTAGGCAATGGTTCTGGGTAAACAGTACAACCACATAATCACTCTAAAAGATAATACATTATGTTCCAACACATTTAACAAGTAAACTCTACTTTCTGCATTAATGATCAACATTCATTATTCATAGCTAAAGTAATGCAGCTATTCACCCTTTTGGGTGAATTCATGAGAATTAACTTCCACTTACAGTTGCAGTTTTACTTTAATGCTTTTTCTGCTCCTCTTGTGGAAGGAATGTTTACAACTCACATGCTGATGCTGGAGGAGTAACTGATTTCAAACTCAATGCCATGGTTTCATAACTACACTTAAGGACTCACAGGGGAATAGAGTGTCACCGCTGAGTAATATGAATAATTTCACATTGTGAGATAAATGAGGCAAAGATAGGGCATTTATCCAAAAATCAATCCAGAGCCGCATGTAAGATTTCCTTTCATTTTTCCTTTCTTAAGTGAAGTGGGAAATATCTGTGGGTGATGTCATTTGGTTTCCAATTATAAAATACAGCATGCAGTCTGTAATTATAGATTTTGGCACAAACCAGCACAGCACAAGTTTCTCACTATGATGTCAAAGAGCTGGCCCTTAATTGGTCTTGCAAATGATTTTTTTTCCCTATATTGTAGCTATTTCACAACCAGTTAAGACATACTGCAGGCAAGGCTCTTTTACATTTATTTGTATTTTAGTAAGTATTTTCAATTAAATTTTTATATCAATTTTGAAGACTACTAACAAATGCATCAAACTGACATAATCATTATTTACCTTGGTAAAAAACACTTCAACAGAAAATGGTTTGAACCTTACTTTAAAAAAATAGAACTTTGCTGCCCTCTACCTGTCAATTCCCAGATTGTGCGAGAAGACAGTAAAATCAGAAGTGGGTCCAAAGTCCCAGACTTCACAGAATTCTAAAGAGAGGTCAGAATTCAGCTACAATCACACAATCTGTCTTGACCAAGCAGAAAATCACAATTATTGTCCTCATTTATTGAGTTAAAATGAGGAAGTAGAATCACAGCATGTTTTGGGTTGGAATGGACCTTAAAGATTGTGATCACAATCACCAAATGGGTATGGTTGGAAAGGACAGTGAGGTAATCTCATCCAACCTCCCTGTTTAAGCAAACTCTTCCGACAGCACATTGCATAGGATTGTATCCAGACGATTCTTGAATACCTCCAGCGAGGGAGACTAAGATCATATAGTTCCAACCCCAATGTCACGGGCAGGGACACCTTCCAATAGAATAAGTAGCTCAAAGACCTATCCAGGCTGGCCTGGAACACTTCCAGGGATGGGGCATCCACAGCTTCCCTGGACAACCTGTTACAACAGTGCCTCACCACCCACACAGCAACTAATTTCTTCCTAGTAGCCAATCTAAACCTGCCCTCTTTCAGTTCAAAGCCATTTCCCCTTATCCTATCACTATGTGTCCTTGTAAAAAGTCTTTCTTGGAGCCCTTTCAGGTATTTGAAGGGGCTCCAAGCTCTCCTCAGAGCCTTCTTTTCTCCAGGCTGAACAACTCAAATTCACTCAGCCTGTTTTCAGAGGAGAGGTGCTTCAGCCCTCCAATGATCTTCGTTGCCCTCAACTAGACTCATTTCAACAGGTCCCTGTCTTTCTTATGTTGGGGGCCCCAGAACTGGACACAGCACTCTATGTATTGTCTTATGAGAGCAGAGCAGAGGGAGAGAGTCACCTGCTGGCCACACTGCTTTAGACACAGTCCAGGACTAGGTTAGCTTTCTGGGCTGCAAGTGCACATTGCCAGCTCATGTTGAGCACCTTGACAACCAAAATCCCCAAGTCCTTCTCCTCAGGGCTGCTCTCAATCCATCTCTGCCCAACCTGTGTTAGTGTTTGGAACCTTGCACTTGGCCTGGTTGAACTTCTCAAGGTTCACACAAGCCCACATCTCCAGCCTGTCAGTGTCCCTCTGGATGGCATCCCTTCCCTCCAGCTTGTCAGCCACACCACACAGCTCAGTGTCATTGCCAAACTGACTGAGGGTGCTCTTGATCCCACTGTCCATGTCACCAACAAACATGCTAAGCAGAGCCAGTCCCAATACTGACCCCTGCAGAACACCACCAGAATTACTGGATTCCACTTGGACACCGGGCTGTTGACCACAACTCTTTGGATGTGGCCTTTCAGCCAATTCCCTACATACCAGGTAGTCCATCCATCAAATCTATGCCTGCCCAATTTAGAGACAAGGACGTCATGTGGAGCAGCGTCAAATACTTTGCACAAGTCCAGGTAGATGACATCAGTTGCTCTTCCTTCATCCACCAACACTAACTCTCTATGTAAAAGGCTCAAAATTTGTCAGCTATAATTTTCCCTTAGTAGAGCCATGTTAGCTGTTACCAATCACCTAATTTTCCATGCGCCTTTGCACAAATTTTAGGAGGATCTGCTCCATGATCTTACCAGGCACTGAGATGAGATTGACTGGCTATAAATGCTATATGAATTCTCTAAAACTCTTAGGAAAATACAATAAAAAACCACCAACCAACCAGTTTAAGATTAAACATGAGAAATACCATCAGAAGAATGATCGCTCAATTCTTTTAATTATATTCAGCTGTAAGACACTGTCCCAAAATTACTGGGACAGTGTCTTACATTTAGTCATCCATTAGTGAGACTACCAGCATGGTTTGCTTCAGGCCAAAGACACTCCGTTTCAGTGCATGAAGGACAACAGCAATGTTTCTACCTCTGCTTTCTCTCACAGGCGCTTTCCTTTTACAAGCTATATTCCTCAAAAATTCTGCGTTTTGCTGTTAAAAAAGGCCAGACCTGGACAAGAAAGCAAGAATCAATCTGCTCTTCAGATTTTCTGTTGCACTAAAAAGTGCTGAACATCTATGACTGCAATCACTGAAACAGAAGAAGAAAACCTCTCTTCATTACTCTCCTTCTTCCATGAGAAATTTCATTTGTGCTAAGTACTTGTGACCACAGAATCAATACAATGATTACTACACTCAAACACTGTTAATTTAGATGGCAACAGTTTTATTCCTCGTTTTTAAACATTCAGTTTGTTCACTGCTTTCTCTTAATACCCACTTAATTAAAACACCAAAATGAAAGAAGCCTCCTCTTTGAGTGTCGTTTCCTATCCATCCTGCCCTCTCATTAAAGAGTGATAAGAGCTTCCAGTGAATTATCTCCCATGTCCCCAGTCAGTTCTATGAAATAAGGAGACTGAGACAATGTCCTCAATATCAAGATGGCTAAAACCAAATAGGAATAAACCAAGTATTGCTTATATGAAACTAAAAGCTAAGGAGACACCTTCCACCCCTGTCACCTCACCTTTTGTTAACTGAAGCCATCAGCCAAAAGTAGGTGTACATGGAATATAATGAATGTCCACTGCATTTTACTGAAGTCCTAAACTAAGACAGATGACTCACATGACTTGTATTGCACATTACAGCACACCAGGTCAAACATGCAGAGTATGTCACTAGCCTTAAAACATAATGAAGCATTTGCATCCAGTGGGTATAAACACACAGCCTACATCCTCTTTGTTAATTCTACTCTTTGAAAGCCAGTACCAAGTAAAACAAAGTGAGCACACCTTCTTTAGACTTGCTCTTGATTTACTCCAGAGAAAAGCCCTTCTTCACACAGAATGAGACCGCACTAATGGTTGTTCCAACATGTTTTATTCCAGTAATATTAGCAACCCTTCAGATCTGATTCTTACTAAAATCCAAGAATTGGATGGTGGGGAAAAGTTACTTTTTGTTAGGGTTAATGGCAAAACTTCTGAGACAGCTCCTTCTCTATAAAGCTTGTAAAGATGTAAGAAGAGCATACACTATCCAGTGAGTGAGAAGGGGCAAAAAGGCCTTTTCTCAGTCATGGTCTAGGTTCCACTCCCTGACAAAGCTAACAAATCAACACTGATCATCTCAGGATTACACCAGGCTCTGCTGACTACCACCACAGAGGATAAAAAGCCTCCAAGTTCACTTGGGATCTCATTTTATTAACCACACTGCTGCACAGAAACTACACCAGTGGGCTCCATTATAAAGTCTAAAGACAGATAGCCAGACAGACTCAGCAATTCAGACTTTGTTGGGGTTTCTTTTTAATCCTGAGCTTGTTTTAAAGAACAACAACTCCTTTTTTGTGAACTTCCCAGAAAAGAAAAGAAAAAAAATAAAGAAAAAAAAAAAAAAGAGAGCAAGTCTTTCAAGAGGACCCAAAAACCTGATGAGCTTCAAATGCAAAAAATAACAAGCTTTTGAATGGAAACCATGGAGAGCCACTTTGGAAATTCAAGGACTGAAACACTGAGCAAGCACATGAAAAAGGAATTAAATTTTGCTCATGAAAAAGGAATCAAACGAAAGCATCTTCTTCAAGAAAAGAACACAGAAGTCCTGGGGTTATTAAGTCATGAGAGCAACAAAATATGGGATTCTGTGGTAGACACTCTCACTTGGAATCTCATACTTTCAGCTGCTTTCTTAACTTTCATAATTTCCTTATCCAACTGAGAAGATTAACTAGTACTAAATGAATTGCCACAAGACATCAGAAGCCTTTGGAAGAGCTAAACACAAGCAGAGAATCCTTGCTTGACTCTTAGTTACTTCTAAAGCAATGCTTCACTGTGATACTACCACTCATTCAAGAACATTTCTGCTGTTTTGTTTGGGGTTTTTTTGTTTGGTTTGGGTTTTTCTTGTAAATGTAGAGCTATCTTTACAAAGGGGACTGAAATGCGAGTCAAATATGATTTGCATGGTTTGCTGTCTGTAAGTAAGCTATTGCTATGCCTTCTAGCAGATTAGTGGCATATTACCTTTCTGGAGGAATTATAGAGACTACCAGTTCTTAAAAACATGCACAAGAAACTAATGTGAAATTACAAATGAAAATAATAAAAGATTCCATCTTTTGTTTACAGATTAGCTTTCACAGAATACTTATGGAATTGTGTTTCTATAGTATCAGCAGAACCACCAGTTTTGTAAGAGTAGTGCTGCTGAGGTGTCCAACACTCAATCTTACTAAAGCAGGCTGGGTGCTGCCCTGCGTGTGTTGCTGCCATTGGCCTTGATGCATGGGGGGCCTTGGCACAGAGCACTACTTCTATCAAAATGGGACTACTTTCCATATACTGAATATATTTTTCTGGCAAATAGCAAATCACTAAACTGAAGCAGTTTAATCTCCTTTAAAGCTGTTGCAGAAAATAAAATTAGTCTGACAATTTTGTCAGCATTAAAGCTGCCTGGATAAACCAAGTGCAATCAAAGACTGATAGCATGTGCGTAACACCTCACACTTAAAAATAGCCTTTTACACTTCATTAATCTCAATGTTTCAGCAGATGATGGAGGTTTATGAGTAAATGAGTACTAGCTTTCAAGCAGATTTGTTCTAAATAATTTATAGTTAAAATACATGTCAGTGCTGCTACACAGACATGAAAGTTGCAAAAATCATACAGCTGCAGTGAATATAGCTAGAGATTACAAGGAGATTGCAACAGCTATAGGGTAAGGATCATCTTCTGTCTGTACTCTGAAATGCCTGCCAGGCTTTTAGGTGGTGTGAAAACAGAGTATAAAGTAACATTTTCATGAGGCGTGTGTAGCATAAAGGTCAATCAATCACATTTTTCAAACTATGTCTCTTTGTTACAACATAAATGTTGCTATTCCACAAGAGTATTTAAAACCAGCTGTTATTTTAAAAAGCCAGTGTTGTATTCTCATCAAATCAATAAAAAGCCAGGAAATCCCTGGAATTAGAAAACCTATACAGCTGTCCTCCTTACCTCTTATCCGTGTGACATAGAAATGCAGATTGTGACCGCATTGTGCAGATCTTAGCAGTGAATGCAGCTTTACAAGGTGCTTAGACTGAGTCTGTTTCTTCTCACTTAAAGTTACATTATGCTAGACTTAAGGCATGCTTTATTTACATGCATTCAATCTCTAGTGGGAGTTTATATACTGTGCACTGGATAATTCTCTAAGTGAACAACAGTCCAGCATCAAGAAGAGTTTCATGCAGAATACAAATAGAAAGCATTAGACAACTACCTCCCAGGGACAGTGAGTTCCCTGGGCTTACGTTGGGGATGAGGATTGGTCGATCTGTTCACCCTCCGGGGCTGTCTGGAATTATAGATCAGGGACCTTATTGTCATACCCCAGCTGCTGCACAAAGCCACTAGAAGAAAGGAGATTTACGAGTATTTCAGCAGCACTGAACAAGGGATACAGAAGCTATACAACTGGGAGTACAGTGGCTCTAAATCTGCAGGCATTATGCAAAAAGAAAATGCAGAGTTCGGCATCAAGGGAGCTCTCCCAGAGCAATAGGACATCTTTGTAAATTCTCTAAAGAATAAATTTAACAGTTATTAAAGAACAACACCCTGTTATTGCAGTCACTGAACTTTACAACACAAGGAAAGATGCAAGGGATTTTCAGAAAGACATCTGTCATTTAACAGTGACAGTGACCTCAGCACAGACAAGGAATTCAAATCCCCAGTGATGGAAACAAATTAACCCCTCGGTACACAGTGGGTTGAGAACTCCAGCATTAGGACTGCTGTGCACTCTAACAGTAACAGCCTGGACAAGGTTTTACCTTCAGCCAAGCAATGGATGGAATGAAATGAGGGATATTCTTTAAATTACAGTTGCTGTACACAAAGACCACTTAATGACATTAACATCGTGCTACTGACAGTTGTAGAATCATAAAATCATTTAAGTTGGAAAAGACCTTTAAGATCTTTGAGTCCAACCATTAGTGTAACACTGCCGAGTCCACCACTAAACCGTGTCCCGAAGTGCCACATCTACATGTCTTTTAAACACCTCCAGGGATGGTGACAGCCAACCTCCCTGGGCAGCCTGTTCCAAAGCTTGACAAACCCTTTAGTGACAAAATTTTCCCCAATCTAAACTTTCCCTGATGCAATTTGAGGCAGTTTCCTCTTCTCCTACTGCTCCTTACCTGGGAGAATGACCAACCCCCCCTCATTAAAACCTCCTCCATTCAGGTAGTTGTTGCTAGTGATAAGGTTCCTCTTGAGCCTGCGTTACTCCAGACTAAACGTCCCCAGCTCCCTCTGCAGTTCATAGGGCTTACGCTCCAGACCCTTCACCAGCTCTGTTGCCCTTCTCAGGACAAGCTCCAGCTCCTCAATGTCCTTTTTGTTGTGAGGGGCCCAGAACTGGACACAGTATTCAAGGTGCAGCTTCACCCATGCCAAGTAAAGGGAGACAACTACTGCCCTGGTCCTGCTGACCACAATATTGCTGATACAGGCCAGGATGCCATTGGCCTTCTTGGCCACCTGGGCACACACAAGCTCTTTTTCAGCGACTTAGTAATCCAGACACTCCACAGATGTCTGCAGGGCAAGAAGAGGGATAGGCCATAGACATTACTCCATCCAGTGACTCTAGTAGTGCCCATGCAACCTATGGAGAGCAGGCCTGGATGAGAAGCTCTAAGCAGTAATACTGCAAGATATTCAGCACTTGACCCCAACTCTGATGCTAAGGCAACTTGTTGATTGTCCACTCCCACATGTGCAACAGCTAATTAGCTTACCTTAGTTATGTTCTAAGAAATTCAAACAGGCTCCAATGTGTTTCTGGTGTGAAAAGAGGAAGACTTATTTACAGGTACATTTGGAGGAACTTTAATGACTAATGGTTAATGATCCAGCAACCTTACTGATAACAAAAGAAAAAAGGATGTGGACAACCATGTTATTAGCTGGTATATGAATGACATCTATCTTAAGACCTGTCTGAAGTGAGAAGATTGTAAAGGATTATACATTTAACAAAATATTCCTTTTTCATTGGGGCACATTAACACTCATGGCTCTTTTCCCAAGTCCATACAGCTGTTCCGCTCTGCAAAATCTTTAACAAATATTTACTTAAATACACAACAGATTGTGCTTATTTACAATACATGCATTGTTCCCACCCCCATGTTATCCATCCTTTTTTGGTGACCCACAAAACCTCCAAACATTCTTGACTTACCTTCACAGCTTTGTGTATATAAAGAACTCTACAAACACAGCAACAGTTTGGAACACACGTTCTAGATTCCACAAGGAAGATGTCCAGGGTAAACAGGAATGAAGATGGTAAGTCTCCATAAAAGAACAGGCATATTTGTTGTAAATACTCAAATGTTTCACCTGAGGGGAACCAGAAAGGCAAGCAGGTTACTTATTCTTTGTTCTCCTGTGACACTTGGTAATCTTCATATCATGGAGAAAAAAAACTACCAAACCCACAAAAAACCCCTCAACCACACTTCTGCATACAGAAAGGACTTCATTTTAAATCAGAAGCACAGGATAGTAAGGGGTTGTGGGGTCTTGTTAAGAAGTCTTCTCTTTTGTTTTTGCCTCAGCAGATTTTGATGCTCAAATTCACCCTCTGGGTATTTATTCCTTTTCCTGTCGGCATCAGCTTTGAAGTACCAAAGGATGGGATGAGGAAAGCTTAGATTTGGAGAGTAAGATCAGAAGCTCTTTTGTATTAGATGCTGGACTTCAGTTTATACACCTTTTTATTTAGACAGAAAAGCTTATTATTCATCAGCTAACTGTATTTTAAACCAGGCAAATCTGTTTGAATTAGGCTGCAGGACTTATTTTAACAGGAAGTACATTATTAAAGGAAGTACACTATCTATTTAAAGAAGTACACTAATTTTAGAAATTAACTTTAAAAAATTACACAGATGATGTGTTACTTATTTTTATAATTAGAAAAAACTTCACTGCTAACTGGATGCAAAATTCTAATCCTCTCATGATCTGAAGGACTTCACTGCAGGCTTTTGACTCAAGAAGATGTGGGATTTAGCAAGGCTAGGAGAGATCCAACTCCCTGATGGCTAGGGGCATTCCTTACAATAAAGTTTCTCTCTGCAATCTTAAAAGCTGAGTAAGTGAGGACTTCAGTTAGTAGAAGAATAACCAATTGAAGAAAAGCTCTGGATCCTCTATTTTAGGGCTACTTAGAGCAGAAGACATTCTAGAAGCTAAAAAATACGTTTAAAGAAAAGCTTCATTTTTATTTTTAAAAGTCTGACAGACAACAGTAAGAAATCGTAAAGCTACTATTCAGCAAACTGAAAACTGATTTAATTCCTTCTTGACTGTAAGCAAAACAGGAAAAGCCAAAGCAAGAAAATCTACAGGCTTGTTTCAAAATTTCAATCCTTCACACAGCATGAAAACAAGCCAAGTATTATGCAAGTATGATACTAATCATTCTACAGTTACACCAAGTAGCAAAAAAAAAATTGTATATAAAAAACCTGGTGCATTTGGGCTGCAATACACGTAAGAGTGCACATATATGGCAGTTATTCCGTGTGTAAATTACAAGGATTAGTGCCCATATTTCTTACTGCTCTACTAGCCACCTACCAAGACCAACCCTAAACAAAACAAAAAACACAAACAAAACTCCACACAGCATTTGTCAACATTTCTCAGAGCAAAAAGATTTAAATTCTAGCTCCAGAAAGAGACAGAATGTGAAACAAGTTGTATGTATTCTTCAGCACAACTGTAAACCACAAACACCATTCAGTCCCATGAAAGATTAAAAACACATCAGGATATTTCCAGCAGAAATAAAAATAGCATTAGTATCACTGTGCAAGTCAAAACCTCGCCATTCTTGTGCAGTGTAAATCATCACCTGAAATATTCCATGCCATTTTAACTACTCAGATAAGAGGCACCAAATGTCCTCTGTTGGTTCCACTCAAGACACTAAAATGTTATACAGCTCATGCACTGAAGGAGGATTACAGAGTGATCTTGCTCATCCCATAGGACAAGCCTTTATTCCCAAGAGAAATTTTTAAACATCCTGAAAAACATTTCACTTAATGTCACTCTACCATCTCCAGAGTTTTTTCAAACTTCTCAATATTGGTTTCGGGATAGAACCTATCTGCCTGAACTCTAACTGCTTTTCCTTAACTGACTCTCCAAGAAACACCCATTAGCAACCAGTTATCTTCTGGAGTGTGAAACATCAACTACATTTCAGGTCCAGTCTTTCACTGACCTTTCACTTAGAGTGATCTTTAGAGACGGGGGATACAAGTATGTTCCCAAATTTTTTGTCTTTTTATAAACTGTATCACTCACAATAGTCAACATTCCAAGAAGGTTCTTACAAAATGATTAGGGAAAGGCATACCCTACAGCAATCAAATACTTGTGAACAGTAGGCAATTGACAGCACATTGCTATTGAATGTAAAGGAAACTGTTAAGGTCTCTGAGCAGGAATGTGTAAGTCAGGAGGCATCTTTCTCCAGAACTCTCTAAAGCTGTGGTCTTCATTTCTGAGATTCTGAAGCAAACAAATGCAATCTCCATTCAGTTTGGAATGAGTCTCTCTGTGTGTGTCTTACCAACAGTGTCACCTGGAATGGGCAGCCATCACTCCCTCCAAAGTTATTTCCATACTTCACTGATCTAGGAAAATTAATTTGATGAAACATTAGCTACAAAAGGGACCCAGGGACTCCATTTCAAGTTCCTCCTAAGCCTATGGAAGACAGCAATTTTGTCCATTATAATCAGCAGTCGTCCCCCCACTCCATCAAATGTGTCATCTAAGCATAAGGTTATCACTTAACACAATTTATAGGTGAGAACTGTTAGCATAAAGTAGCAAATTATGTATTTTAGGTATCAGTCAAATAATGAATGCTTCGAATTCAAAGATCCTGAAGTCATCATGGATGAAATGAGTGAGGCAATGGAAATAAAATACTGAGATCCTACACGGAAGGGCTTATCTTAGCTGAGTAGAAGCAGGTTGATTCTCTCCAACTAATGAAGGAGCCATAGACAAAGAGAAAAAACTCACCACTTGCAGAAATTTGGGCAGCATCTCAATTCTCTTAACTACTGCAAGCAAATTCTCATGCTAAAGCTCTCGCCAGTTTCTAGAACACTGATATAATTCCTGTTAAATTGTCTGGGAAGAGATTACAAGATGCATCTTTCTCTTGTATAAGGCAAGAGACCTACAAGTAGAACACAAATAGTTGAATGACCAGCTTGTAAGACAGAAGGGGAGATTACACCTTAAAAGCAATGCAAATATGAATCTTGATCCTAGCCTTAACATGGAGGAGAATGAGTATTTAGAGACCTAGTTAAGCCAACATAGCTAAAAGAGACACTGCTCAAACAGCTGCAGGCTTAACACATCTTTCAACCAACCCATGCTAACTTCTGGTTCCAAGCTGATACTTACAGGTACAACAATCTAGTTTACATCATGCTGATTTTTTAAATACAAAATAAAAAAATTATAAAGCCATAAACAAGAGGTATATAAACCTCTTGACAAGAGGTCAAGACACCAAACTCAGCTTCCTCTCTTTCTTCACCATGTTGTTTTCTATTCTCCAAGCTACACTAAAAGGCAACAGCTAAATGGCTGCAATTCAAAGCATTGTTCAGAGTTGATTGCTACTAGAATTACAGGCGGTGTAATATCTGAATCAAGTATTCCTCCATAATACTTGCACACTTTCCCCAGTTCATAAATAGATCACTGAAAAAGTAAATTAGTTAACAGGTGAGGTTGTAAGTATTTTAATACCACCTCTACACAGCAATGACTACAAATTAACACAAGGGCTCTCCAACAGGAATGTGCAACATTGCATTTAGGATGAGATTTTGAAAAAAAATCCCCTGGAGGTTGTACAGTTACTTGAGTCAAGTTACCTTATTGAGGGAAAAATGGTGTAAGTTACTTCGCTGCACTTAGAAACAGTCAAACCAGACATTTTCAGTTCTCATTAGTCAAAAGCTACATTAGCAGGAACTGTAGAAAAAATACAGGTGTACTTACTTCTAATTTCTAAGATAGACAAGAGTACACCACATGGACACATCTAGAAAGCACCCTTCCCCCTGGCACACTAAGAAGGCTCAAGTACTTATCTGTCCTCATAGGTGGAGTCTCAATACATCAAAACGCAGCAATAATTAACATGAGTCACTTAAATTCAACTACAAGTTTCAATGACAGTATCAAGATTTAATTTGAAACCAATTTAGTAGTCAACATGGGGAAATTCTTGAAATACTTAACCACAGACACCTTAAACAGTAATAATTCTTAAGTATTTTATTGCTACAAACTGGTACATCTTATCACAAAAAGCTACAAGGCGCATTATAAACACATACTCTATTATACAGAGTGCAATGCAGTCCCCCAAACAGCCACACTCAACAGCACAATTTTTCAAGTCACTCATTCTGTACTACAAGGTAAATATTTATAAGCTTACACCATAAAGCTTTTAAAATATTTACCCCACAGACCTGCCTTCCTTTTCAACTGATTAGACCAAAAGTTATTATTATAACCAACTTCCAATACACACACCAAAAAAATAGGATGCTTAAAAAAATATACAACACAATGTTTTGATCAGCTTTAACAGTCAGTTTTCTATAAAAAGCTCAACTAAAATAGTCTTAATTTCATTTTAAACAAAATCAGAAACACAGAGGAATTATATAAACAAGTTCTCCATGGAATGGAATGCATGCATATGGTGGGGAATCTTCAACTCCATTTAAGACTATTAAAAAGTCTCAGCCACTTTAGAGCAGAAATAAAAAGCTGGTTTGCCCCCACTAATGTAGTTTTGTTTTCTTGCACTTAGTTATCTTCAGTGTGGTCTAAAGTGAAGTCAGTTTGTTCTTCAGTTTCTTCCTCCTCTTCTTCCTCCTCTTCCTCACCCTCAGCTGGCTCTTCAGCTTTGTCCTCTTCCTCTGTTTGCTGCTCCTGAGCCTGATCATTAACTTCAAAAGGATTTTCACCCTGAAGTAGAAGATTGAAAGCAAACACTTTGGTATTTATTTCAAATATAAAATAATACTCATCATTTCAGTGAATGAAAGAGGCAGCCACTAAGAAATGCTACATTATTTTATAAAGCTTCTTAATAGTTGCATTTTTTTGCAGGAAAATCGAAACAAGTTTGATTTTTTATATGCATGGGAAACCGGGATCCCAATAAACTCTTTTAATGAAAGCAGAAATGGCATTGAGAAAAAGCCAAGTATGCTACACACAAATTTCACTTCAATATTCTGAAACTGAAATTACATGGTTAAGTTTCAACATGTTTTTATCAAGAACTACAGCTGCTTCCTTTTTCTCCCCAATTAAAACCAAATTGGAACAGAAGAGTTTTGTTCTGCTTTTCCTTATTTGAAGTCTTTATTCACTCTGAGTAATTCTATGAAAAAAGGCAAACTCCTCAAAAAATGAAAAAGAGATCTAGAATTTATTACATTGACTAGCCTGAAATTCATTCTGCTGTCAACCTAGAAAAATTATCAGTTTTCTCAGTACTTTAAACACATTGGCATTCTGGGTTCATATTTGCTCCATTTCATGGAATAAATCAGTAAAAGATATACCTCACACCTTGCCCTGTTCATATATTTAAGAACTATGAATAATGATAAAGAATAACAACATGAAGTATTTATTAATAGTTTCTTGACTTCAGGTCCTTTCCTATTCATACACCTGATAAAGTAAGTCTGATCTGAACTTAGGACACCAACCACCAACTACACTAGGACTAGGATTTTAAGACTATTATTTAGAAGAAGATACAAAAGAAAAATTGAATGCTATCCCACTTGTCCCTTTTTGCCTTTTTTTTCTCCAGTTCAGTTACATTTTTCAAGTAGAGTCTCCCAGGTGGCTACTGATAATTCTATCCATGCCCTTTGTAACAGACAGCATATAGCCCTTAGATAGCAATGTCCGTTGAGCCCAATCAATTCAAAGCCGAAACAAAGACAGCTTCCACACAGAATAGCTGTGAATAAGGTAGCATTTAAACTTCCCTAAGATACTAAGTCTGCCTTCTTCAGAGTTAGATTCTCCTAGATAGTGGCCAAGTACATAGCTATGTCAGATATCATAACTTATCTGAGCCTTAAGGAAACACAAAAACCTCTACCTCTCAGTTAAAGCTTAGGTCACTTCACGGGGCTACCAAACACCAAAGACTATTTCAGTACTTCAGGTAAGAGTCACTGTCTAGCCCTATCTGGAACTCTGTTTTTTGCTTTCCATTGCTAACTTTAGTCATTGACCAGAATCATAACAAAGATCAGTCTTTATAAAGCAGGAGCTCTTCTAAAACCACATAATCTAATTTTCTGAAGGTATCTTCTGTCGAGCTGGGACATGAACTGCAAATGGCTTGAAACAAACAAAAAACCCACAAACAATACATGAGGAGTTAACTTATACAGACCCTTTCATTACCAGCAGACTCCACAAGTACCTTTACCATCTTAAAAAAAGTTGAAAATTAAAAAATAAATTAACTCAGTGAAAATTACCAAGCATAATTTAACCTTTATATCTTTGCTATAGCTCACATATCCAAGTTTATAGAGCTAGCTAAAAGATTCAAGTTCAAGCATGCATATTTTTAGCATGCACAGGTAAATACTATGAAATTTGTATTCATTTCTTTAAAATATGATGTTCTGGTGCAATCTGAAAATATAAAACTGACTTCATAATTAAATGGTAAAATATGAAAATATTTGAGAATGTTTACAGCTAAAAAATAATTTTCTCTCTGCTTTCCTTCTCACAGTGCAAACTAGAGGCACGTAGTTAAGAAAAACTGAAGTGCAGTGTTAGTAGAATGACATATTTGAAGGTCTAAGTCTGCTTAAAACAGACACATCAATTTGTTTTCTTTCCTTTTCTACAAGCAAACAACCCGTGAGGAAGACTCTAGCTGAAGAAAAGATTAAATCAAAGGGCAAGAGATTTTCCCTTAAGCATTAGTAGAGGAGGACGCACAGATAGAATGGCATTTTACTCAAAAGAAGTGGCCAAGGTGTCCAGCACAAGGCAGCAATTGGAGCTGTCAATTGGCTTATTCCTGACCAAAAGTCATCATCCACTCCCTCATTTTCAAACATTAATCAGAGCCTTCAACCTTGAAGTCTCATACAGTGCAACAAGCAGCAAAATTCTCTCAAAATTCATTACCTGCTACCAAATGTCAGACAGCTAATCAACACAAATTACATTAAACAGTCATCCTCCAAGCAGTAACTCAGTAGCAACTTCAGGCAATCAAAACTACTTAAACAGAATTCTTCACACAAAACCTCAATGGGGGAAAGTGGATCTCAAATGCCAGTTGTGCAAAGAAAAGGATGCCTACTACTCTCAGCAGGTAGTGGTTCTAGAAGGTAGTACTAGACTCAAAAGAAAATGAGCCTTCCCTAAGTAACTTCATTTAGGATATGAACCACTTCCAGGCCACACATTAAAAAAACAGATTTCCCAATATGCACAGAGAAACTGAGCTGCACAATAGAAAAAATTATCTTTTCTGCTCATGTTAAAATGTATCAATAGGGACACATAAACATCAGGAGTTGCTGACCTGCAATTTTGTTCTCCTTTTGTCAAAGGCATTTGTGATGCTGATGACCCACTTTTGCCACTTGGTACAAAACTATGCAGCCCTGCACATCTTTCCTGCTCTGCATTTCCTCCTTTCCCCCTGCATATGCAGGATAGACAACACTTTGCAAAAGAATGCTGAGTTTGGGGATTCTTGTTTGTTTTGTTTGGGTTTTGAGCTTTTTTGGGTTGGAGGGCACGGAGAAGTGTTTCCTCATGCCAGCCTGCTCTACATCTTAAAGCAAGCTATTTTCAGCCATAACAAAGATTTCCTATTCTCCTGAAAGACTGCTGGCCCCCAAAGGCATGTGTGCTCTGCTCCATCACATGCTCCATAAGAAAACTGGATAACTTCAGTCTGCATTTGATTATACATTTGGATAAGGATGAAAGGGACTTGCATAACCAGAAACCAGATATGTCTCCCTGAGCAGGTAAGTTCAGTCCATCCCAAAAAACACCAGTGAAAATGTCAGTGGTCTCCCTGTGAAGACAATCTTGCAAGCTTGCCCTTCCTCAGTCTTTGAACTGAAGAATGGCAATTTTCCATTCCCTCTTTTACCAGTCTCCCACTAGGGGGCTGTATTGGACAACACATAGCAGGCATAAGGAACACAGAAAAGGTGTTTGGAAATAACAGGCAGATATTCCAAGTATCTGGTATCTGGGCATTTGCAACCTTTCCTTAAAAGATATAGAAGAGTTGTTTGAAACTGACTGACACGCCCATCCATACATTATTTTTCAGGACACAACTAATTTGACATTTTAAACTGCAATTAACTTGGGCACTGGCTTGTTCCTTGCCGTACTTCCACAAGACAGTACTGCTCTGTCTGAAAAAGTCCATTGCTAGGGCATAGGCAAAATCATAAATCAATTAAAAGTAATACCAGAAAAAACTAAGAACAGTACTACAGAGTCACTTAGCAAAGTAAGTGGCCTAGCAGAAAATACCCCTCTATTTTGCTAAAATGAATTCACCTGTTTCTTGGGCTACATACCTACAGCAGAGGCTGCCATGCCTTTTAAATTCTCTGATCTCATCAACTACTGTTGTAAGGTTTTGTTTTTATCATGAACCCTAAAAATTCAATGGAATGCTAAGTAGCATGCACACTACACTTCAGTAAAAACCTACCTGTTGGAGCTTTTGCTTCTAAATGTAAAGATGGAATAATTTGTAAAGTGTGCTCTGTAGTTAGTATTACATATAGAGTTAAAGACACTGCTGATGCTTTCCTCAAGTTTTTTTTTTCAGTAAGAGCATCCAATTAAAAACTGACTACATATAAGTCATAAATGACAACCAAAAGCTGGCAAATCTGAAAGTGGTAATTTTTGCTGCAAATTAATTTATCCAAGATTTCTCACTGGAAGAATACATTAAAAGTACATTCAATCCGTGACCTATCTAAAAGACAGAGCACTGAGGTTAAACTCTATCAACACGGAGAAAATGGTGGCACAGCAAATATAACAAATTCTTTTCTTTCCATTTGCATCTTACCTTCACATACAGCTCATACCGTGCCTTGACTATAGGATTATTCAAGATGCTGGTGGCAGTGAGAACACTCTCCCTTTTTATTTGCTCTCTGTAGGCCTAGAAAACAAAATTGACAGTGAGTAATTATCATGTACGTTTCACAGCTGTCACATAAATTTGAATTCATGGTCAGTTTCTATAGATAAAAAAATGAACATACTACAGCATGAACTGCTTGTTCTTAGTACTTAAGTCCAAACCACGTAAGTTCAATTATGTTTAGTAGTGCTCATAGCTCATTTGTTTAGCTTGATCAAAAGATGTATCTTATATCATGAACTACAACCAGTTATCTGTTCTCATCTCCAGACAACATGCAGGCTTTTCCATCACAGCCTAACATATTGTTGAAGATGATCCTGCTCATTTTCAGGGTCCCTGCCAACCCAAAACATTCTATGACACTCCATAATCACAGAAGCTCATATATAAACAAAACATTACTTTGGCAATCTTGTTTACTATCATGCACGTGCTACTCTTTCAACCCTTCTACCAGACTTAAAGTGTATAATTATAAATTATAACAGGGACAAATACCACACTACTGCTAATTCTAAACTGCTCTCAGTTGCCTTCAAATTAAAAATATAATAGCCAAGAAAAGAGAGACATTTTGTTTATCTTGCTAGAAACACGTGTGTTTTGTTTTTCAATCTCTATAACAAAATTTTTCCAACACTTAAATTCAGTAAAAAAAATTCTCGTAAAATAGAAAAGGAATTCCTAGTAACTTTATTTTCTACTGGCAGCTATTAAGCTCATCCACATTTCATTAGCTGGGGGTACTTAAGTGCTGGCTATATGAGGTGTTAAACTTATGAAGTGCCATAAAGACATTACAGCTTTCTAGAGAACATAGGAATTACTTGCACCAAGAATTGTAACACTTTTCACCTACTATTAGATTACGCATACGCTTTTTTTTCCAATAGTATGTCAAATCTTACTTGTTTTCCTTTTGTGTGATCAGGAGATTTTAAGTGCTGCTGAACAGAACTGTGCAATGCAGGAACATAGACACTGCAAGCACTGCAGTGAACAGTCTCAACTTTCATCATATGGTCATCAGCGGTAACTCCTGCCAAAGAAGACACAACAAATCATTAATCCAAACTCTGTTACTTTAGGCAACTAGAAAAACAGCTTGTTTATTTTATACCCAAAAATAAAGAGCTCTCAGTTGTTAAACATGTCAAACTGAACCACTGAGGAATATTCACCTAAATTCCAGCATCAAAATAAGGCTCTCAGAAGGCAATATTGAAAGAGGAAGTTTTTCACTTCAGTACCCCAACTGCACCTCTCCACAGACTACACGAGACCCAGACAATGTACAACTATGACATCTATTTCAAATCAACAACACCAATATCCTTAAAAGTACACATTTTGATACAGCAAACAAAGTTTGACCAAAATAATTGCACTTACTTTACCCCTTATAAAAACTAATTTAGTTCCTTGCCCTCCCTCACCATCAGGAAGAGGCACATAAAACTTCCTCTTGCAATTTTAAATATTAGCTTGTTAACAGAACATTCTCATCACAAAGGAAAACAGGCTCTCCAGTACTTGAGGAAATGACAAAAGAAGAACCTGTGAGATTGTTAAGATGCTGCCTATATCCATTTTTAAGTAGCTTTTCATATTTAAGTTCAAATTAAAGTAATACTGAAACAGTTATTGCCTAAAATAAAGGTACATAAAGATGTAACCTCTGGCTGTGGCCCATATTCTGAAATCCCTCAAGCAAAGAATGGGAGGTTTTAGCACAGCAAGGCACGGACACATGAAATGCTCTAGAAAACTGCCTGTAGGGCAGCCAAGGGGAAAAAAACTTCAAGCCGAGATGCATCTTTGGGTAACCAAGAAAGTGCTTGAACTCTTCCTTTTGTCACTGTCCCTCCAAACCACAGTAACTCTTTTATTTACATTTTTCCAAATCCTTGCCATCATATTTGACCACTATTACCTTACTGCTTTATTACACTTTCTTTCAATCTACTGCATCCACCTGTGGTCACTCTACATGCCTTATACTGAATGAGACTGTGGCAAAGCCCACATAATTGTTTGTCAAGTATCCAGCACAATCTCATCTCACCTTCTGGTGAGACTATCTGGATAGCAAACATAAACAAGGTTTGCTGTCTCCCACTGTGCCTACATTCCACATTGTACCAGAAACGAAGCAAGGAATCAGGTCCCAACCAGGTACAGAAAAGATGGGGAAACTGTTTTAACCTATTTTATCAAATTAAAGGAAGAATGAAAGGAGAAAAAGACCAGGAGAGCTCCCCGTTACTCACCTTCCATTATGTCTTTTTCAGCAGCTTGGGAATTTTCCATTTGGCTACTTGTCTGCTGCTTACGCAGTGCTGTCTTCTTGAATTTATTCACCATACACTCCTACAGAAAAAAAAATATTGGAAGTAACTATGATGTACAATTGTTTATATTCCAATATTAACCCAGACTTTAAAAATTCCATTTAGTTCTATAATAAACAGCAAATAATTGCCATTACTTCTTAAGGCACTTCTTTCAACTGTAAAAGTAACACTATTTTATAGACTTTGAGTTTGCTTCAACTTTTAGTAGTACGTGCTGCACCAAAAGTCATCTGCAAAAGGAGTAACAGTAAGTTAAGCATATTTGGAAAATAAATGGTAAATTGTAACTATATTTTCACGTTAAAGTTTTATACAGATCAAAACCAGCTGTCTTACATGAAGAAATTCCATCACCACTTTGTCAAATTTGGTTTGCTTCTGGATATGATCCAATGTCTCCTGGTGAGCTGTACTCTCCAGATGTGACTCAATTTCTTTTTCTTCAAACGTTCGAAACTTGCAAAATGAACAAGTAAATGCCATCCTATCAAGAGAAATACATTAAATATTACTACTAAAACTCCTCAAAACTACTTGACAAACCCAATCAGAAAAGGAACAGGAAAAGCATTCTTTAAAGAAGGTTAAGCGAAAAAGAAATTTAAAAAAAATCTAAAGAAATGAAAAAAAAATCTTAAAGTTTTTCAATTATAAAGGGTAAGTCTACAAGAATCAAATATAAATCATGCCACTGTCAGAATAATGAATTATCTATGCAGGAGACAAAAAGTGCTGAAATCAGAAGCCAGGCATTTAAAAGCCACATTATTCTGTGAGTCCGTCTACTGCAGCTCTCTACTCCCTGTCACTTTTTGTAGTATTTCTCGTAGGCACAGAGTAATAGTCTTGACAGGCCATGAATTCCTAATTGTAAGAAATCAGAAGAACTCATTTAAAGCTCATTTTCCATACAAAAACTATATAATCTTTATAAGGCAATGTGACCTCCTCAGTACAATGAGGAAAATTCACTAAGGCTAGGATCATAGGCTGCACTAACGTGGTACAGGTTTATACAGTGTAGCCACTTGGCAATACTAAGAAAGTTACAAACCTACATACTTATTTTTGCTACAGAACAGCTGACAACATATATATATATATATATATATTACACACATATACACACAGGCACACACATATAAAGCCAGAATAAAATCAATTTCTAACAGTTTTTCAAGTCCACATGATCATATACTTCAAAAGGTGTACCATTCTAAGCTGCTTCTCATGTGTGCACTGATGCACTTGTGGGGGAGAAGGGGTTAGTAAATTGTGGATTTTCTGATACAACAGTGGTCCAGTGAAACACCCAGTCTTCTAAGCCACTGAATCTGGGGGCCAGGTTTTGGCCTGAGTGTTTTTTCTCTGTTTGGGTTACTTTTTGGGTTTGCTGGGGTTTGAGGGAGGTTGAGGGGTGTGGAAGGAGGTAGGTTTTTTTCCTCATTTCTTTGTTGAATTTAATTTTCCTAAACTCAGTCCAAAGGGGCTTTCAGGAAAAAAGATGCGTTCTTAGAGAGGCATTAAGGGCAAGAAAACCACTGCACACAACACACAAGTTACAGCACAAACCTGTATCCATCACCGTATTTTTCACTGTTTTTTTCCCTTCTACGCCTTTGCTTCTCTCTTCTGGCCTCAATCCGCCGCTTTTCTTCTTCCTCACTTTTAGCTTCTCCTTTGCCATCTTAACATACAATTGAAGGATTAAAAACCAAATCCAAAACAAGCAAATAAACAAAAAACAGCAGAAGTACCTGTCTTCCCTGTCTCCTCCACAAACACTTCAAAATGCAGAGAAAGATCCTGCACCAACATGGTTCAACAGCTTTCTTAAATGTCCTGAAAGTTTTGCTGTTTTCCTCCTCTAAAGACAACCAATTTAAACACTACTTTGAACTTAGTAGCTAAGGGTTTACACTCTAGTTTACAGCCATAAAAGAAATTCAGAGTTAAAGCAAACCCTTCCCTGTTGTGTCTAGTTATTAAAGGCCTATTCAAGTAAGTGACCAGAAAAGGGTAACTGCAAATGCATGGCAGGAAACACACCGTTAAAAACTCTCCCGTTTTTAGACAGAACACCATTGCTACAATCTCCTTACATGAAAACAAACTATCTAAAGGCTGTCTCTTCTACTGAGAAGACAGTCTCCAAAAGCAAAAGTTCTCATAAAGGACACAAGACAGTGTTGCTTCAAGGTATGGTACCCAAACTGAACTTGAACAACCTTATTATTTTTCCCCACTAAACTTCATTTGATTTCACTTTCCTTTGGAATATTTGAAAAATATTCCAAAGATTTTCAGCCAAAGAAATAAACCAGCTAATGAGGCCGGAGTGGGGGGGAACTGACAAGGACAGATAAGATGCACCACACAACTAAAAACCCAACCAAATCTTCAGAGAAGAACTTGATTAAATTACTACCTCACGTGTAAGTAAAAGTGTGAATGAAAAAGTGAATAGAATTTAGTTCTACAACATTTAAGGCTTCCAAGGACACTGACTTTTTGCATAAGTGCACTTATGTTTGTCTTTCCTATGTCTGCTTTAACAGTCTATGAATAAAGGGAAACAATTAGAATATTATTCAGTGGGTAGTTTTAGAGCAGGAAAAAGAGGATCTCTTAGTTTTCTTTTGCAGTTCAACCTTAAAAGAGAGATTAGCCTCCAGGAAATCTACCTCCATCCAAACAGCAACAGAAAGGAGCATACAACAGTATCATGCACAAACACTAAGACTTGCAAAACACTCTGTAACTCTGGAAGAGTCACCGAGTACTGAAAACGTCTCCACAACCAGCAGCTCCTGATTATCCCTAGGTTTACAATTTTGTAGCAAAGAGTTTCAAAATTTACTGTGATCCAGAGAGGAGAAAAATTCCTGTCCATAAGACTTTTTTTTTAAAAAAATCAAATTGAAAACAAAAAAACACCTACCTAGCCACAGAGGCAATTCCCATACTGATCTCAGGATTTAAATTTCATTTAGTGCATTACCACCAACCCTGGAAATATGCAAAGGATCACTTGTTTTACTGCTGTAAAAATCATCTGGTATGATATCCTGTGGAGTGAAATGGCCTCTATTTTGACCCTCAAGATCAAAAACTGAAGTGCTCATCCTGTTAGAAGCTCAGGAATGGCAATCTGAATCTATATATATACTAAAATCTCCCTCTTTCCTTCAGTGCACTTATGCAAACTTCTAAAACAAAAAGAAACCCACATAACTTAAAAACAAACTCAAAATATTTACTATTACGTCAAGAAAAGAAACGCTCAGCTGGCTGCAAATTTCCAAACCTCCTTGCCATCAAATGAGACTATGCAATATGCAATAGGGTAGCACACAAGGAAAAGGGGACTAAAAATAGTTTCAGCCTTAACACTGGATTTCTTTGTCTGTGTGTCTGAAATCACTACAGTTACTATACACTTTAACTGATTTTATGTAAACTAATAATAAACCTGTTTCATTATGACTGTACATGAAACAGACACCCACATTCCTCACAGCAGCTCTCTAAGATAACTAAATCCACTTTTATAAACGTAACTCACCTAGGGTTTAAGGGTGAGGTTGATCAGCTAGTGGGATAAATAATAGGATATGGGTGAGGAACCAGTGGGATTAACAACATTCAAGCAATGGAATGGTAGTAAGGATAGAAGACCACATTTTTTTTTCATAAAAATTAAAAAAAAAGGCAAACAACAACATACTGAAATGATCAGAGAGCAGAGACATAGTAAGCATGAAGAAACAAACCCAGTGATGGATGGATGTTACAGACAACCATTTTCCCACAGCCTGAATTTTTAAACTCTTAAAAAAACCCCAAAAACCAAGAAAACCAGTCATGCTACCAAATAAATACTAGAGATCATACATACAGGCTTACTGAATCTATTCTCTCAAAGTCCCACAAATAGAATACCTACAATACCTTTCCGGACAAAGCAAACTCACTTACCTCCAAAAGTCTGATATCCAAGATCATAAGCATCTCTTGTAAAGTCTTCATATATAACAACTGCACCACTTGTATCAACTTCAATTTCCTAATAAAGTCAAATCCATAAGTTAAAAAAAAAACCAAAAAAAAAGCCACTCTAAATCCAAAAAGGCAGCACATCACTTACATAATTTTCAACAATTTGTTACTTGCTATTTTTATCAAATATGACAATGAAAGAAAGTGAATTGAGTATCTTGTTGAACTCAGCGTACAAACACTTCTAGCTCTGCATTTCTCTTTAATGTCTCAAAGCCTTAGTGAATTATTTTCACAATCAAAATTGTTTTCTATATAAATATTCTGACTTCCAATCCAGACTTTTACTTAGTTGAGAAGGTGTTAATATGGCCACTCAAAAAGAAGGGAAATGCCACTCTAGTCTTGCAATATTAAACCAGGATATATATACACACACATGCTTAGCTTACTAGTAACATTCTTACATAGCGTTGCAACAGATCTGTCTGAAGGAAGGGACTAATCTTCCTACCCTATCAGAGTATACCTTTTAACACTGTTTCTTTTTTTATTTACCCTCTCTCCTTGATGTGTCTTATGTCTTATCCATTCCTCCTCACTTCTCTTTAGTAATCTCCTTTGTACTTAATTTCTCAACCCACCCAAGCAGGTCACAGGTGCATGAGTTCAAGCTGTCTACCTGTGGCAACATGAGAAGTGTTCATATGAGAGCTCTCTTGTGCATTACAAGAACAGGTAGAGTGTACAAATACACTTTAAAAGTCATTTTCCAGGCTAGCTGTACAAACTACATCTTTCACTCAAAATCAACTGCCACCAATACAAGAGAGTTTTAGATAAATTGGAAAAAAACCAAAAACCATGTTTAGAAAAACTTATAAAGTTTAATGCTCAATTTTATAACTCTAGCTTAAGAATTATTTGTCTACAGGTATAGTATGCGAACTTCTCAAAGAATCAAAACACTTTCCATTTCTGGGAATCTTTACCTCTACAGTAGAATCCGGGTAAGATGTCTTCATGTCTGTTAACATAAAACAAGAAACAATGCAAAAATGCTGTCACTGACAATTCATTTTAAGACAGTAAGGTATTCAGGAAAAAAAAAATCAGCTTGTTAGGCAGAGAAGATGGTCTACATTTACAACTTATCATAGTTTACTAATACTACAAAATGTAAAATCAGTTATCCTTAGAAATATAAACTAAACACTTTTAGAAGCAATCACCTATATCTAACTCCAAAACAAGAATTTCAAGGTTGAAAGGACAATATAATTTTGAGATATATTTTCATACATACCATATATACCGATTGCATCAAAGGGTCTGTTAGTTGTCACCTACTTTTTAGTTTTCAACTACATGATACCACTTAGGTCTCTCAGTTCAAGTTTCAGAAACTGTTAAAGCTACTCAACATTTTCTTCACCCTAATCTCAGGGCCACTAGACAAGCTGCATTCTAGTAGGCTCTGTCTATTCCACTTCCTAAAGTAACATCAGTATTACGTAGTACATTGGTCCTTGGATTGTGGAAATCAGCGAGGGGGATCAGATAACAAACTGGAAGTGCTCTATCTGAATGTAGTTTAGAAAGGAGAATATACAGAAGTACTAAAATAACTTGGATGTGTGTTTTACAGACACTTTTCATCACAACAAAGCTGTTGAGACCACCAATAATGTTCCCCATACAAAAGGCAGAGGAGTGTGTTCTATACACCCAGTTCCTGGAATCTGTACAGTACTCTTGACGTTACAGTTAAGGGAACAGTTGTGTAACACACAGTAATGTAACCAAAATAACAGAATCAAGAACAGAATTTACGGATCTAAGTTTCTGCCAGGTCTATGCATTTATCTTGCAAGCTGTGAGCTACAGCAACTTTAAACGATTTTCAGGTGTGATTTGAAACCAAACTACATAAAACACTGAAAATCAAAATTACTAGGAAATTACAAGCATAAAAAAACTAAAATCCAACTGCAGTACATGCTGTTCATAATACATATTACTTGAGTTTACATTCCTTCAAAGCAAGTAATTTATTCAAACCTCACTAATGACCTTTTTCTCTAACTTTGACTGCCATATAAAAATTATTAGTGTTGTAGAGCATGTTTATGGAAGCTAAAGAAACCAAACATCACTAATACAATTTGCAGTTTGTATTTATAGTTTATCTATCACATTTACAGTTCTTCTTCTCATTACAGCATTTCATTTACAAGTGGGAGCAATCTCTTTCTGCGTCTCAAATTATCCTGTAACAGCTTTTGCCATTTTTGCAGATTGCCTCCTCTTCCCCCTCCTCTTCACCCACGCCTTTTATCTTTATTTTAACTGCATTGCAGCTGATGCACTACTTTTTATATCCAAAGAATCTGGACAGCAGGGCACAGGCTAATGCAAGAGCACATTTTGGTATTTGTCAGGCATTGTCACTTCAGAAAACCTGAGCTCTGACATTATTTTTAGTGGTGAAAATTTATCTCCAGGAAGTATCATCATAAAGTCTCAGTGAGACAGTCTTCAATGGTACATATCTGAACACATCAAAATATTCAATGTTATTTAGTAAATTATCTTTGCAGTAAAAAAGTTAGACATGTAAATTCATAAAATCCATTGTGGGCTACTTCAAATGTGGCAAATGAAGAATTACAGAACAGCACATACAGCCCTCTTTCTGAATATTACAACTAAGTAATTTATAAGGAATAAAAAAAATCAGTAACTTAAAAATTCTGATACTTGCTACTTACTGGGTGATTTTTTCTGGCTCAGCTTCAAAACAGGTTTTGTCATTTTGGGTTTCTTGATAAATGTCCCACCAGGTTTGTTATATGGCTGCGGAATCATTTTCCTTTTTATTCCTCTTGCAGCAACTGCTGCAGGACTGGGTTTGTTATGATAGTCAACGACAATTCCAGGTCTGTGCATTCCGCCAAAGTCTCCCATATGCTGCAAATTTGTGAAATCAAGAGGAAAGTATTAGTATATTAAATCAATGCAAATAAAACAACTACTTGGTACAATACGACTGTGAACTTAACTAAAATCTGTGATCTAGAGCAAAATGCAGGAGAAACTTAAGGTCCTGATCTGACCTTCTGTTGTGCAATGGCTTTGTGGGTGTTTGTCCAGTAGCATGAATACTTATGTATAAACTGTGTTTCTGCTTATTCAGAACCATTGTCCAGGTAGTGAACATATCTATCAAATCTCAGCCTAACATCTTAGCTCTTCTCTGCAGACTTTCTAGATGATGAATGCTACCTCCCTCTGGGAAAAAACCAGAGCTAAACAAATCAGTTTTCAACACACACACACACAAAAAAATATAAAAAAAGCTTCCTCACTTTGCATCTTATGCAAAATTATATAGTAGTGATATGAAAACTGAGTAAAGGCTGCCCAGTGTGGAACAGTGATTAACTGAAGGAAGCTCATTCTTTCTTTTACTTATCTTTCCACTGAATTCAATAAAATCAGTATTTTAAAGTTGGGCCTGGAGAGAGTGGAAAAGAAACAATGCAGCAATAGGAATGAAAATTACATTGAAAGATTAAGCCTTTCCACTATTTCTAAAATTATGTACAGCCATTTGTGGATACTTGTATATGGAAGTTACCTCACTGAAGACATGGAATAAATGAGTAATCTGAAGAGGGAAATTTAGGTAGCTGCAGTATTTTCAAGCATACTAACATACTTCTTAATATTAACTTAATTACTTGATCAATAAAAGGCAGAAGAGAGCCCACAGACTGGATGAGTGACTTGGATAAGCAGAAATATATGTATTTCCATGAGAAGAGAATTAATATTACACTGTCAAAATTAAAAGAACATAAAAATAACCTCAAAATACTTATGAAAAGTATTACTTTTTTAAAGCAGATTTTAAATGACAGACAAAACGTACCAAAACAGGCACTTTCCATAATCCGAAGTCCATGCACAAGATCTCCATGTTAATTTATTTAGCTGAGATAGCTATAGACTGCCTAGCATGTACATTTACATCAGACACATATAAATTTGACATGAAGTACACACTTCAGTAATTTCAAGTTGGTTTTTTTTTAAACAGAAAATCTACCTATTAAAGGTGCAATGCATTTTACATATCGTAAGTAGTCTAGCCTTTACATTCTCATTCATTTACATAAATGACTTAAAAGGATAAATTTCAAAAGCAAAGTAAAAAAGAACTCAGTTGTAACTCTACACAAAGCTTTCAGATCTAAACGAGTTCTGAAAGGATGGCATAAAGGCTTGAGAACATAACATTTTCAGCTTCACGAGCAGAGAAACGAAGATTAGAATCCTTTTCTCATACCATGCTACATGCTAGCTAACAGCCATGTGCAAATCTGGGCTAAAAGTTTAATATGGCAACTACAATACCCAAGAATGCTGCAAAGTAGACTTTCTGAAACAAAACCACCACGCAAGTTAAGTATATAAAAGACTTAATAAAAAATAATCTTCCTCTACACTTCAAGCTACAACAAGCTGTACAGTTAAAAATTAAAGAATCACTTCCCAAAGAAATACAGCACGCTTAGAATTTTAAAATATAAGTTACACCGAGAGGCACAGGCAGAACGGTGTTCACTGAACTCTTCGTGCTCAGAAAAAATCAAAATTGTCTTGGTTTTATAAATCCCAAAGGAACACCATCACCTTTAAGTCACTACTTCTGTCAGGTTTGGGGGTTTTTTATTCTCTTCTGCTGTATTTTTTTCCCCTAGCTCACTTAAAATGAAGCATTACTTCCTCAAACTGCAATCCACTATTTTGCATACAGTTAATCATGCTGCTTCTTGGACATACAGTTTTTACATCCTATACTGGAAAGGAATCCACTGAAAAGCACTTAGAACTTAGGTCTTCAAAACAAACGAATACAAGTAACAGGACTAGGCACACCATGTGGAAATTAATTTCAATTTTGTGAAACGACCTGATTTCAAGTTGATGATGCCCCTTTAACCATGCTTTACTTCTGAGAAAGAATCACTGTAATTGCTAATCACTCACCTTTGCCATTTCCTCCCCATCACCCTTCCAGTAAACAAGTCAGAGTCAGAATTAAGTTTAAAAGAAGACTTGATGTTTGATAAAACATGTATTCAACACATTAAAGAATTAGATAAACTTTTCCTTTTAAAGGAAACAAAAACTACTCTAGCGTTCACAACCTGGGTTTTATTTTTTGCTTATACATTGCACCTTTAACCTACTCAGAACTTCAAAAGACTTGGAATTCAACTTTTACAATGTTCAAAAATTGCCCCACCAGCAGCAGAGATGCTAGTGTTTACAAGGAAAAATTAAAGTCCTTTTAATCCCTTTTAGACCAAACCTACTACTTTTATCTTCACCTTTCAAACAAAAGGAGAGATTTAACAAACCTTATCAACTAGTCTATTACTCGTTACTTTCAGCAGAAAGAGGGACTGGGTTCTACTTGAAGACAGCTTCAAGGGGATAAACAACATTGTCAACCATGATAGTTTGCCTGGACAAAACCCCCACACTGTACTGAACAGTGCATTCATTTTAAAGCAGTGGTCTTGAAAGGGTTTAAAAGAGTGTCTAGTGAAAAGAATCTGAAAAGATTCTGTACTTACTCCTCGGCCTCGGCCTCTGCCTGTTGATGGTCCTCCAAAAGCATCATAGTTTCTGCTTCCAAATCCACTTTCAGGATAAGCAGGCGTTCCTCTCCCCCGAGAGCCTACAGGTGCAGGCTTCATATGGGGTGAAGAAAAACTGCTGTAGGAAGAGTAACTCTCTCTTCCTCTGTCCTCCATAAACCCAGGCCTCAATTTTGAACGGGAGTAAGGTGCTTCCCAGCTAGACCCGCCCTGGTTTCTACCTCCGAAAGAGTCAAGGCTATTCCGGTAGGAGTTGTCAAATCGACCACCATAACTACCTCCGAAGCGGCTTTGTTCGGGTTCATTATAACCATAGCCAGATCTGTACAGATCTCGCCCACCCAGAGAAGACCCGGAGTCGTAAGACTCATAAGGTCCAAACCTGGAAAAGTTGCACAGTGAGGAGAAAAAAAAGTAAGCTTACTAATGTTATACATTTCAAAAGACAAGTTATCAGTTGACATTTATCAACTAAAATCAATTTATTACTATACTGGTCTGTACAGTTGTGTTATTGTTTAATCTTGATTAGGGCTGGGCAATTCACACTATGACCAGATAGAAAGCTATCTGAGCCATTTTTGCTACAAACAATTCTAAAGTTCAGTATACCTGAACTTTGTTTTCTTAAAATTTTCAGAAACATTTATTTACTAAAACATTACCAGAGCCCAGCCCTAGTCTCACAAAAATAATCACCTGCAGACATTCAAAGCCTAGTGAAACTCCACTTTCTTCAAAATCATACCCTCACAGTCTAACGGTTAAACAGCAGTTAAGAGGTGGCTTAGTTCTGAACTGAGAAAAAAAAAACTTTTGGTTTTGTTTTTTTTAATGGTACAGTTGTGAGTTTTAAGTACCCCACAGTTTTCATTTTAAAGGAAAAAGACACATGCTCTTCCATTCACATTTGTACTTTCTGGAAATTTCCTTTCCTGTAAAATTCAGTCTCACAATCAAAAGACTTCATGGTCTTCAGTGTATCCAGCTTTCACTTGCAGACCACTAGGTCTAGCAACTCAAGATTTTGGAAGTCTCCCCAATGCATGCACAGTGGACACAAAAACAGTCCTTGGAATATCAGAATAAAGTAACGAGCTGAAATCTTTAGCTATTTATCAAGAGTTTGCTTTGCCTGGGGTGGGGGCAGTGTCAGGCTAAAAATTAATATTTGTAACTACTTGGAAGGGAAACACGTTAGTGTCCCTGCAGGGTTATAATACAGTGATTGAGAAACTGGGAAAGACAATCCCTTAACTGATACAATATAACCTAGAAGAGACTCAACTTACTAACTGTATCTACAGTAAACTGAATGCCTTCATTTTAAAATATGTTCATCTCAGAAGACTCAAGGATACACAGAAAATGACACTAGAAGAAGCCCATGCATAATATAATTGTTACATAGCAAGAGACATTTTGGTGTTCAACCCCCATCATATGCAGATTACTATATGGTAGGTACAGCTTATTCCTGAATCTCTGCTCAGACTTTTAAATCAAAACTAATGTTCATTATTAAACAAGTTATACTTAACTAAAATGCTTAACAGAACCAAGCAGCAAGATACAACACTTTTCCAGCCTCCCTGTTTAGTACTGTCCTTCCCTAGTGGCACCACAGTGACTACAGACAGGAACCACACAGTAATCTGGCTACAGCCAGACAAAAATTCAAGGGCGCACACAAGAAAACCATCAGATTATTCAAGTTTTCTTCACATTTTATCTCCTCCAAGGCAGCATCACTACTCTGAAAAGCATGCTTCTTTGAATACAATATTAAAACCTAAATCAAATCAGCTGCTCCCCATTGTTTTTATCTGAAAGACCAAATAGTATCCTAGCATTAAATACACAATGTTCAGACCACTGCATCAGGATTTTTAGTTTTAGACTAATCCATCTTACAAAGCAGCCCAGAACATGCACAGTTTCAAACTTAATCAGTACTTTCCAATGAAATAATCTGGATATGACTTTCAGATGCAATACCAAGTTCATTTGAGTACTGCACATTCAAAACTGAAGAACACATACCCTAAATGTTCCTTGAAAATGGGATGTTGATAGATTCAGTCTAAGGCACTAAACAAATTAGGTCTAGTCTGCTGTGTCAGAAATGGTATGTCATGCCAATCAGCTGTAAATTGCTAGACATGACTGAAAAACAAAACTTTTGCTGATTTCATTCAGACGCACTGTTTCACTGTCAAACTTTTCCACAAAAATGCTGATTATTACAAGAATCAAGCACTTACAGTTTAGTATTTTTCAGTATTTATCAAACATGAAGACTCAGAACAAAAGTGTTCATACAAAATCATAACAACATGCCTCAGGAACACTTAAGTAGGAAGAATGATTTAAACTTAAATTGGATTTGATCAATTCTTGGGACAACTGAAGGATTATTTTACCTGTTACCACCACCACCACCTCCTCCGCCTCCACCTCCATGACTCTCCATCCCATAGGATTGGTTAAGGTAAGAGTCCATGGATCGTGGGCCACCATAGCCTCCATGCCCATAATCACGGTCCATGTCTAAAAAAAGAGCAGAAAAATGTTTATAAAGAAAGCAAGAGAGAAGTCTTATTAAGTAATCTAGTTTAAATTCTTAAATAAAAGGTTTACTCTTTGCCATGGTGCTTACAAACAAAATACAAAATTGACAGTTGAAAACCAATTTTGACACTGTGCTTAGAGAAGCCATGTGTCTTTGTCATCATCTGAGCACCTCTTGTCTGGAATCAAGTTCATAATTCTTTCCAGTAGTAGGTAACTCAGGATTATTGTTCCATCAGCTGGAATCAACATAAGCTGAATTAGGAGAATGAAATGAGGATGCCTGATGTAGAATATGCCAAAAGTTTGTAGAGAACTAAGACCACTTCCAATCCTTTAATAATACAAAGAGCTCACAATCGTCTGCTCTCTCCATCCAATGACCCAAGAAACCTTCACTCACACTGAGAGACCCTGAGTCAAGGTCACAAGCTGTCATGCTGCAGTGCAAGCTCTGCATATAGGCTACCGTCAAATGAAGAATTTTCTGCCATCTAGCACAAACAAAAATCCACCCAAATCAGCACTGAGCTGCAGCTCACTAACTGTGCTAAGATGCTGGTATTTCAGAGCTGAACTGATGTCACTTCATGACATCTCAGTATCTTGTAATGAAGTCTGGCAGAAGAACCAAATTCCTCCTCAGCACTGGAGGGTCTATGTAAAAATTCTGGGTAAATAATCACTCAAATTCAAAGCACTAAAACAATGCTGCAGATCTGCATAATGAATATGATCCACAATCTTCCTGTGATGTACACAATCTGCACTTCACTGTCATTCTAGAGACCAAAACTGCTCCCCAGTACCAACCAACACTAAGTTTTGGGTAATACAAAGAAAACCTGACAAGACTCACAGAAAAAGTAACACAGAGAAGGAATACACAATGAACACAGGGAAGGATAAAAATAAAACCAAGTACTTGTTTACTCTGACAAGAGAGAGTAATTTATACATTTCAGTATCTCCACATGTAAACCACTGACTTTTCCAGGACAATTAGCTCTCTTGAAGTCGCAAGAAATTGTCCCATTTAAAGAAATACAGTAACTCTCTGTGCATATAATTTCAAGAAAATAACTGTAGTGCTGAAAATACATATATAAACCACATCCTGTTAGTACCTGGTTCTTGTTAGCATCAAGTCACTGTAATTTACTTTCTTGTATCTGTCAACAACGAGAATTCTGCAAATGATATTAAGCTGATTGTATCACTTTTACACAGATATTCTTAGCATTCCTGAATAGAGACTCCAACAAATAAAGACCTACTGCTGATTTATTTTTTTCATTCTAATTATCACAGGTACTTTCTAAAAATTAAGATGATACTTCTAGGGGAAAAAAAAACCCTTTGAACATAGAAGTCACCCTGTACCTTTTCATATTCTGAACATACAATAAGGATTCAAAAATCCAAGCACAAAAAAACTTTTCAAAATACTTATCATGTAGCACCCATCAACAATTTAAACTGCAAAGAATTACTGCAAAAAGAAATGGCTGAGGCTTCTAATAAAAGCATCTAATATTCCTCTCTGGTGCTTCTGAATGATCTGCCAGTACAATACCCTCAAGACTGTATATATAAAGATGCAGACCAGCAAAGAGTAGTCAAAAAAATAAACTTGGTTTTGCAGAAATTAAGATTGACCATGGGATCATTTAATCTCAGATTCAGGTCGTTAGGTTTTATAATGCAGTATAACTACTCAAAAGACACTGACATACCTAACCTGAAAGCACCCAAAAATTTACCTTAGTTTCACCTGCTCTCTACTATCCATAGGCCCTAAGATGGCACAAAATCAGTGAGGTTAAGAGTTGAGAAGTGAATCAAATCCAACAAGAAAGAACACAACATACTGTCAAAATCCCTGCCACTGCAATGCAATTCTACTACAGCAGAGTAAATAGTGATCAGTGTTGTCCATATAATACATAATTATATGAACAACATAATAATATGTTGTCCATATAATAAGTTCAGTATTGGAAAAACACAAAAACATTCATGCGCAAAGAGCTCTTCCAGAAAATGGTCTGAAGCACAGTTATGAAAAAAATCTTTAGTCTAAAATTTTTAGCGTGAAAGCAAACACTAAAACACAATTTACAATCACAGGGTAACTTCTGACATCCACACTTGCTCAACACTCCTTATTCAGTTAATGTTATATAACATCAGCACTCTTACTATAGAGATATGCCAGTCCCTAAATCCTCAAATCCCTGCCGTTAGGACATCATCACCATCTCCTCCCTAACAGTGAACAATTACTCATCCCTTTCCAGACTCACTGCCCTGCATTTACTTACACTGCAGTACACTCACATTTGAAAATGGTTAACAGGGGATACAAACGGTAAAGACATGAAGAAGGATGATAACTTGAATGATTTACTGCAAGAAACTGGAGGTAGCAAATGAAATTTACAAATAACAAAGAAAGATCCAATTTATTTTTCACAAAACAGACATACAAGTCCTGGAACTGAGCTACAAGTAGTAAGTTACTGAAAATTTACATGGATTTAAGATAGAAATTGGATAAATCAACTGACAAGAAATCCAAGATATGTCAAATACAGACTATGTCTCTGGCTGGGAAAGTCTTTAAGATGCAAACCAGTGAAGGCATATAAATATACCAAAGGAGTACTTGTACTACTTGCTCCATGACTCCAAACAGACAGTGACATACAGGATATTGGTGAAGTGGGACAGACACACCTTTGACCTGATCTAGTGAAGGTGACCTTATGATCTCCTTCTGACTACTTCATGAAATGTTCCACACTGCTGAGCAGTTAACCTATCATTCCAACCACTGCCCTCCTGGTTCAGTCATCAGCTGCAAACTTTACCAAAGATTTCTGCATTTTATACTTCATGTTCAGAGCTTGACAAAGATACTGTATTCAAACTAACAAGTACAGTATTTCTTTGGGCATTAAACTTTTCTTCACTCTGAAAGTATGTTCTCTAGATGGGCTTCATCCTAAATAAGGAGGAAAAATACAAGACGACAGTACCATTCATTTATTTAAACCAAAATAAAAAGGACCTTGGTGTAATAACTGAATAATAATCACTGTCACCACTAGTAGAGATATGCAGAAGTTGCCTGTCTGTGCAGACTAAATGTGAAATTGTTTCACATGCTAAGAGAACATATGTTTAAGCACTAGAGAAAAAACATCAGGAATTGTATTCCAGTGTCTCAAACCAAAAATTCAGAAGAGTAATAGTACATTTAAGTTTAAATAGTAACTGCTTATCAAAGAAACCGTTGAAGAAATATTGTATCTGTGTATCTATGGAAACTACAGAATAAAAAAGAAATTAAAAAACAGTTTAAGCATTTTTTAAAGCTTAAAAATGAAAGAGTGACTGTCTGAGATGAAGGCATTATCAAAGTATCTAAAACAAAGAATTGATCAAAGGAATAAATCAGGTTTCAGTATCTACCGCTCCTTGCATAAATACCTTGTGGATGAATGAGCCACTGCACTGAAGTACAGAAAGAAAGAACTTGCAAAGAACTATGTGGTTTTTAATTTCTACATCATACTTGTCTACTGGTGTAGACAAGGAGAGAAGACCTATGTCAAAAGTGAAAAAAAAATAAATTACATCTAAAATAAAAGAGAATGGGATACTAAAATACAAGTTTAACTTACAAATTAAAATGTTAATGTAAATGCATTTCTTCAGATTAGTTTTTAAAAAGAAGCCATATTTGGTGGAATGATCACTTAGCTGCAAAATAAACCTCAATAGCCAGTTAAGAAAAATCAAATTTTCCAAAGGAAAAGATCTACAAAGTTAAACAAGCAGTAGGTAAGACTCAGAATCTCTTGGTAAAAAGAACTCTAATTAAAAGAAAAAATTTTGGATCAGAGAACATTGAAATCATATGCACAGCACAAAGATAAGAAATAATTTTCAACAGTGTGCTCCATGTGAAGCATATGAAAAGGCTAAGAAAATGAGAAATGAGAAAGATCTTGCAGTAATAAATGATAAACTAAAAAAGCTAAATTTTGACGACAAGAAGCTTAAGGATCAGTTGTGCAGTAGGAAGCAATATTTGTTCCAAGCATATTACATTTACATAACACCATGTCTAGGTTGTTAGGATCACGACCTTATCATTAGGCCATTTCCCCTTCCAGATTAAAAGGACAATAGTTGCAGTAACTAAAATATTAACATGAATAGTTCATAATATTTCTGCTAATAATACTAACATAATTTATGCTGAAGGGCATGTCAACTCTGACTCAAACTGAGCTGTCAGGAAGGCACAATGATGGAACCACAGGAGTCATCAGACATACAACTAGAAGTGCTTCCCACTGGCTAAAAGTTTCCAACAGGAAGAACCTTGCCAAGAGCTCAAATGGAAACTAGGCAAAGATGAGAATTCCCACATTCACCCTCTGTTGCCCATCTGCTGAACCCCCACAAAAAAGCCTTCAGTCCCCTGCACAGAACCAGGGTAAAAGAATTTTTATGCATGCCTCACTCATGTACATACACTGTATAAATAGTTATGGCAAAAGTTTCAAGCTGCATACATCATAATTAAAATTTTAATAACTACAAATAATAGGAAGCTTAATTAACACAATGAAAACTATTATTACAGAGGTACATGAAAGGAGCACTCTAATTGTACAATACACATTTGATTAGTTACTTCCCCTAGGATGAGCTTGGATTCACTTTAATGCTAGTGTCATCAGATCTCAGAAAAGCAGGTTCTGGTTAACAGTTACAGTGAACATTCTAATAAGAGACTTAAACTAGCACTTAAGAATAACCTTTCATTCTAAAACTCAAATGTACATTTAACTAGGAAACAATACAGAAGATGAAAAAGAGGGTAATATCTTTAATTTATTTACTTTACTACAAGGAAAGACAAATGCAAAATAATACAATTGGCAAAAAAAAAAGTTAAGACTCAAGAAATGCATCACAAAAATTATTATACTACAATCAAAGATGAATCTGTAATCCAATGTGTTATTTCCATCTAAGAGCCAGCGAGTGTCAAGAAATCCGACAGCAAGCATTTATTTGACAGGATCTGTAAATGAAGCTTGGACACAGTTTACAGTAAAGTTTTTATATGAAGATCCTTTTAATGCTTGCTTGCATGCTGGCAAGAGACATCAAAACATTTCTTGAGTCTTTTCTAAACTCATAACCTTAATCATCTTACCAAAATAAGTGCATTCCCTTTTATCTACTTAGTACTTTTGACAGTGCAAAAACAAGAGATAACTGTTGGTGTTGACTATATGTTTTCCATATGCCTTCCCAAACTGTTTGTTAAAGTAAATTTGAGGAGGGAAAAAGTAAGTAAAACCCAAGCAATTACAGGTTCTGATTTTTATTTAAAAAAAGGAAAATATATTTTCTTTTCAACAGAAGCAATAAGAACCTGTATTCTGTAAGAAAATACTGATTTATGTTAAAAAAGCATCACATTAAGGTAAGTCTGTATTTCTACCCCACCCCCCATCCCCGCTCCTTTATCTCACAATTTTTCATTTGGAACGTGCAGGAGTTCACGTTGACATGCCCAAGATGAAAATCAAGTCTCACTCCCAGACAGTTACAACTCCTCCAGAAAACAACATGTGCACTCAAACCATGTTACGTACTTTTAACAACCCGTTTGCTTTTGTATTTGTCAATACTGATTGTTCAGCCCCAACTCTTTTTACAGGTTAGACGTATTTATAGCTCATACCTGAGACTGACCCACTGGGCATGTTCACACCACAATGCATGGGGGTATCTGGGAATCTCCAATCTCTGTCTTCAGCTGGAGAGGATGGGTCAGTGAGAATGACTTAGTGCTTAGCAAGAGCTGGAGGGGAGAGACAGGGAGCCGCAACAAGAGGCGGCTCTCTCTCCTGTCGGATCTCCAGGCTCCTGACACGACCCCCTCACAGAACTCGCCCCGAGCTCCCCCCGGCTCTGCCCGCGCCCCCCGCCCGCCACCGCCCCCTCGCCCCCCGCTCGCCCCGCGGCCCCAGGGCGCCTCGCCCCGCGGAGCGCCACCCCCGCCCGCGCCCCCCGCCCGCCCGCACCGCCCCCCGGGAGGGCCCTCCTCCCGCGCAGCCCTCCCGCCGCCGGCCGCCGCCGCAGCTCCCCCAGCCCGGCAGTGGCGGCGGGGAGCAGGACGAAGACGTGGGCGAGGGGAGCTCCGTCCTGCACGTAACAAAGCGGCCGCTGCCATTGTGGGACGTGGCCGGGTCCCGCGGCGGCAGCGGTGGCGGCGGCCGGGCCCTACCCTTGCGGCGGGGGCGCGCTCTCACCTTCCCCGTAGTCCATGGCGGCGGCGGGCGCTGCTAGCGGGAGGGTGGCGGCGGCTCCGGCGGCTCCCAATGGCGCCTTCTACCACAACGAGGCGAGGCGGGACGCGCGCGCCGCACGCACAGCCAGGGCGCGCGGCAATTGGCTCGGCCGGCGCGTCACGTGACCGGGCCGGCCTGCGGAGAGCGCGGGCTCGGGCCCGCCACGCAGCGCGCCGCGCACGGGGCCTGGGCCGGCTGGGTCACGAGGGAGGCTGCGCGGCGGCCATTTTGGGCCCTGGCAGCCGCCATTTTGTGTTCTGGCGTCGGGCCTTGTCACGCTTGAAGCCGCTGCAGGACGAGGAGTGGCGAGACATCGCACCTTCACCCTCCCACACGCTCCCCGCGGGCCCCGGTGAAACGGCTCAGAACATTCTTCCCTGAAGTCTGGCGGTGCCTGGCGGGACTGAGCCCTTTGTGGGATCCCTGCAGCTGCACAGCCCTGGGCAAGAGGTGCCTGCTTCCTGGGCCCTGCCAGTTCCCAGTGTGGGCTGCCGCTGTGTTGAGCAAACCAAGTGGCTTTGCGAAATAAACTGTTTGTTTAAGAAATGTCCCCTTTGATGAACCTAACAACACTAGTTTACCTGAGGGAGAAATGCTTTACTGCGAAGGTTGAGGCACTGGAACAGGCTGCCCAGAGAAGCTGTGGATGCCTCATCCCTGGCACTGTTCCAGGCCGGGTTGGATGAAGCTTTGAGCAATGTGATCTACTGGGAGGTGTTCCTGCCCCGGGTGGGGGCAGAGCTGGGACTAGAAGATCTTTAACGTCCCTTCCAACCCGTTAACATTCTATGATGTGTCAATCCCCAAAGTATTTTGTGTCTGTAATAGGCTGCACTGAAATATTCAAACAGGCCGATGTGAAACACAGACTTCATTTGAGTTTAGTTGTAAGGTAACACTGTGCTACTCTATGCAGCCAAAAGATTCGGAGAAGAAACAGACTTTGTCCAGACACAGGATCATACAAAAAATCCTCAACAACCTATATGAAGATTACACGCAAAGTATGTTATTCCTTGGAGTTTCTAAATGTTTTACACAACCCTGAAAGAAACAAAAAGGGGGGGGGGGGAAGAAAAAATAATAAGAAAAAAATATATAAGGTGGTAATGAACAGATCTGGTACAGAAAACCTGGGGAAATGTCTCTGAGGACAGGCTGTGGATGAACTTTCAGGCTGTATGAGTGGGCAAAGCCGCTCTCGCCTGGGATTTGATTTTGCCGGGGAATCAAGGCTTCGTTCAGTCTTGGGTGGCTGTTACAGTTTCTCCCCATCCGCAAAGTAATAAAACCCCCACTGCAGGCACGCACGATGTGACTCAGCGAGGTGAAGAGTCCAAGGTCAGGCTAACCCGGAGCGCGGGGCCGGCAGGCACAGTTGCGCTGGCCGGGCTCTGGAGGGCAGCAGAGGCGAGCGCATGTGCCCCGGGAGCGCCGGGGAGCGCTGGCCGGGCGGCACCGCAACACGTGCGGACACCGTGGGCATCCCGCCAAGGGGAACCCTTCCTTGGGCTTTACCCCGCCTGCTTATCCAGAGACACCGTATGCTTGGACAGAGCGACGATTCCAGGGTACAAATACCCCTCATACAGACCTGTCTGTGGCCCCGTCCCTCTACACATGCAGAACACATAGTTTCTTGTACTTGAATGTGAGACCCATACACTAGACATTTGCCTTAATGTCCGAGGCTGTACAGCTCATGTGGGCAACACAGGAGCCTCTTTTCTGCAGCCATGGCACCTAACACTCCTCATTCATAGGAAAATTATGCCAAAAGACATCTTTTTTGTTAATCTCTCTACTGTTCTCCTAAAGCACATTTATTCCGTGTCTAATCCATCAGCAAATTTACTCATTAGCGCATACTAGACTACCAAGAATCACAGGGTTAAGCCTCTACAGTTTGTGATGTTAAAAAATCTGAATTCAAAATGTCAGAAGCAGTCCCTGAAGAAATGAATGATCGTTGAAATCAGCAGTTTCATATGGACATCAGGAAGCTCTGAATTGGGCCCATGCACATCATTTCAAGATTACTTACAATTTGTATGCAACTCCCCGGTGTTCCTATGAAAGCTACTGCTGTCCTGTGTGTCCTTTCATAGTCCAAAGAAGTTATTGACAACAGAGGTGGTTGTTATGGGGACAGCCATCTGTCAGAGAAATGAGGGTGTGTGACAAAGAGAACATCTGATTATGAAAAATTTGGGTTCATACAGAAGAGGAAGTGTAACCCTGAAAACACACAAGTTTATTTGGGCTTATTGTTCCAGAGCCAGAAGCTCAGGAAGAAGAAACTGGATCTATGGGCAGATCAAGACTACAGCAGGTATAACATACAATTTTTTGGATTCAATACAAACAGGTCAGCAAAAGCGTATTATTTTAGACTTAATTATGATCAATGGGCCACTGTTGGTTTCAGACTTTTTAAAACAAAGGCTCCTTCTTTCCTCCCTGCAGGACTCCAAAAAGGAAAAAATCTAAGCTAAGCAAAGTAAAACAAAATGGAGACATAAGAAGAGAAGGGGAACAGACTAGCATTGTACTTCATTTGTTCTCAATGATCAAAACATGAATGTTTCAGTTCGGTGTAGAATCTCCCTGTACAATCACATTCTGCTCTTGAATTCAAGTTCTACTGCATCATTGGGTTTGTTTTCTCAGATTGTTGGGGGGGGGGGGGGGGGTTGTGGTTTTTTGTTTTGTTTTGTTTTGTTTTTTGGGGGGTTTTGGGGTTTTTTTTGGTTTTAGGGTTTTTTGTGGGGTTTTTTTGGGTTTTGTTTGTTTGTTTGATTGGGTTCTTTTTGTAGAGTCTTCAGAGCACTACAGGGATAAAAGAACAATAAGTGATTTTTTCCAAGAACAAACAGCAGAACAGTTACTGTGAGAAACAGTTCTTCCACAGTTCAGTGCTGTAACTACCCACACCCTCTCCTCCTCTTTCCAAGCACTGTGTTTTCCTCTACCCTTTCTTTTAAAACGTTGACTAAAACCTGAAGCAAATCTGTAAAATAACTATCAATTACTGCTAACAGCGGGTAGCAACCAGGTACTAACATTTGTGGAGGCCTAATACTAATACTGCTTCATTGCGGTGGAGTGGATTTAAATCTCACTGAAAATAAGGGAGAGGGCTCTTCTGGCTTTTGATGAAAGCTCTCTGTCTCTTAACCCTGTTCAGAGCAGATGTGACTGACACAATATTTAAACCTACAGGAGCACATCTCTCCAACAGCACCTCTCTCCAGTGCCACTAAAACAGTGTTCACAGCAGGGCAATATATATGGGTTTTTTTCATTTTTAACATACATCTCCACCAACACATGACATTTTCAGGAAGTTGCCTTCTTTGCATTTTAGGATAATGGGGAGTAGGGCAGGAACATGAAAATTACATTGATTCTTCCTAGAACATGAAATCTAATTCCCTTTGTTTCTTCTTAGATATTAACATAGAAGCAGATCCTTCCATCCCAGCTTCACAGAAGAGCCATGGTAACCATCCAGAGCCACACTGATTTCAGGGCTCTTATGTCTGTCATCACAGCATAAATCAGAGCCATAACACAAGATTTCCAAAGCTCAAATATGGCCTCTGTATGTATATATTGAGAACACAAGCATGAAAGATGCCCTAAAATTCAGCAGGAGGGAGCGGAAACATCCTAATGAAGAAAGTAATCATGTTATCCTTTCCTACTGGGGCAAAAACCACTTAGAATATAGATTAAAAATCAACAAAACTTAACAAACTTTTTTATGTAGCTTCTTTGCAGGAAAGACTAGAAGCCTTCAAATGTGCCATAGCATAGACCTGCTAGAGCTTGCATGCTGGATGGCCCTGCTGGAGCCTTATCAGCATCACACAGGCAGCAGTTGGTGAGTACTTGCCAGAGAGAGTCATTGTTGCAACTCTTGGGCCACAGTAGAACACCGAAGTGTGTAACAGAAGAGGGTAACCGAAGAGGGTAACAGAACTGGTTTCAGGTTTTGGTTTGGTTTGTGGCATGATTTCCAACAGCTGGTTAGCTGGGAATAGAGAGAGGGTATCGGCATTTATGCCACAGCCCTAAAGGAGAAAGGATCTCTACAGAACAACTTTCTATAAATTGTCAAATTATCAGTGAAGTGCTTTACTTTTCTTGAATGCAAATAAAAAAAAAATATGCTTATTGCTTTTTATATTTACAACTTGCTTTTACTTTACACTCCTTGGAGGCCAGCTCTAGCTAGTATCTAATCATGTAGAAAAGTGCTGAAAGAGTTGCACGGGACTCTGGTTGGGCTATTTGCCGTATAGTCTCCACACTGGGCGAGTCAGAGCTGCGTAGGTTCCCTAAGCAGAGACAGAACTGGAGTTGTCATTTTTTCCCCCAGTCAGCCCACTGGAGCACTTCTTTCAGTTGCTTATTACGTGCCCATCTGCTCCCATGTTAGAGACGCCTGTGCTATACCCCTGCCTAACTTTCCCTTTCTTAAAAAAAACCCAAAAAACCAATAAACTAACACAAATATACATATTCATTGCCAGTATTTTTCAAGCCTTCTGTATAAGTAATTCTGTATCAGAAAGAAGACAAACCCAGTTCCCTCACAAGAAACTTTGCATTTAACTAGATTTTATGCACATGACCTCTCTCTCACTCACACAGAGTAGCTGAAGTAGCAATGTGCCATTCAAAGCAAGGGTTTATTCACACTGTTTTCCAATAAAGTTTGGCCAGTGCATATACATTTGAAACACCTTTTAGGTAAAAATAGAACTGTGAGGTTCCAAGATAAAAAACATGGAGATAAATAACACAGGCAGCATACAGTAGTAGTCAGACAACTTTGCTCAGAATATAAAGGCATGCTTATACACATGTGCCTTTAAAGTAAAAGTCACTATTAACTAGGATACTGTTACTCTGACTGAAGACAAGAATGCCAAACAAGAGAGAGATGAAAAAGCTTGTCACCTTCTAGGGAAAAAATAAATAACTGGGTGACTTTTTTTTTTTTTCATGCGGCTCAGGTGGCTGAGGACTTAAGTTCCAGCTCAACCTGAGGAAGAATTCTCTATATTGAGGGTGGCAGAGCACTGGAACAGGCTGTCCAGGGAGGTTGCAGAGTCTCCCTCTCTGGAGACATTCCAAACCCACCAGGACACATTCCTATGTAACCTGCTCTAGGCAGGCAGAGGGGTCAGACTAGCTGATCTCCAAAGGTCCCTTCCAACCCTAATAATTCTGTGATTCTAAGGGCAGAGATCTTGGTCTCTAGTCCTCCTTGTGGCTATGGTTTGTATAGACAAGTCTGTGGGCTTGCTACAGAAAGAAGTCTGAAGAGGAGCACCCCAGATTGGGAGGGACATGCTCCAGGCAATTGCCTATGAAGGGGGTTCTTCAGAAACAGAAAACTCATCCCTGCCATAGGAGCAGAAGAAAACACATATCAGGCTGCCATGTCCATTCTGACATCTGTCCTCCTTCTGTCTGTGTAATCAGTGGGACATGGTAACGTATTTGTTACTGCTTTTGTAGGGAAATGTGTAGAAGAGGGCTTATGTCCTATGTCCTTTTCTTTCATGTTGCAGTAGGCTTGGATGTGGGTTTCCTATAGGAGCTGTTCACAGAGGTACAAGACTGCCCATGCTCCTGTGCCTTCTTCCTCCAAACTGCTGTGAAGTCACACAGACTTTAAAAATATGTTAAAAAAGAGAGGGAAAAAACAAAAAAAAAGGTTGAGTGTATATACACTTTCACTGACATCTTACAGGGAATTGTCGCACAGTTTTATGAAAACAAGGTACAGATGCAAAACCCTTTTAAAAGTGTAAGAGAAGAAAATAGTTCAGCTTCTTTCTCACACTGCGTCATGCTACCTCCCATGCACTTCAAGGATGACAAAAGTTTGAGCAAACCCTTTACTGTTCATGGCCCATAAAACTTACATATGCTGCATGTTTCTGAATCCAATTTTCGTATGTAGTGCAACATGAAAATTTAATGCTGAAAATAATGATTCTCTGTGCTTTCCATTTCTTGTTCTTTGAATTAATCCGCAATGAGGAGCCTCACATACGAACACTGATGTTTCTGTGAAACGTCTGATGATTACACACTCTGTTTCTCAATAATTGTGCTGGTAAACTCACTTTGGAGCCTTGGCCTGGAGACAGGATAGGTTTACTCACTGCAAAAGGTGGCTGCTGTGCCACCCTCCATGTGTGAGCAGCTGGGCCAGCAGCTCTCAGGGTGTCAGGGATATGAGTGCCTTGGCATTGGCACTCACATCCCCCCAGCTCTTCCCTGGGAAAGAAACTTTTCTTTATGGTCTGAAAATGACTTGTGCCCTCATAACTCTGCCTGTTCCGCTCCACAGTGCAGCTCTGCCTGTCAGGAGACAGCTTCTTCTGCTATGGCCAAAGCAGCTCATCCAGAAAATGATAGAAAGCATCTGCTCATTAGCAGCTTTTCCTTCCTCCTCCTTTTGCACTGCACTTGTTACTCTGGGTCTCAAGTCCTGGCACAGATGTAGAGATGCTCTACAGAGCCTGAGCACATTCATCAGTATGAGTATTGCAGTATCTGTCAACATTTCCTCCACAATATTTGAGAGCACTTTGAAAACAGTGCTGGCTGCCTCTCAAAAATCCTTGTGAAACATGGATTTCATTCAACTCTGTGCTCTAGGGTCATGTATTTGTTTGGCACGTGGTTCCAGTGAGCCTCATCATCTATGGTCTTAGCAAGCCTCATTATCTGTGGTCCCAATCCAAAAACACTTTAAGTGCAGATAACTTCATCTAACCACAACTATAGATCTTAATGTGGATGCACAACATGTTTTTTCTGCACAGGTGCACAACTTTCCCCTTTTTAAGGGCTTTTAGAAATCTCATTCTTTCATCCAGTTTATGTGCAGTCACACAAATAGCTGAATCATCTCTCCTGAGGGGAATTTCTGAGAAAGGGCAAAGTGAGTATTGTGGTGATGGGGGATTCAAAAGCAGTTTTTCTCACTTATTTTTGCTACCAATGGACACGTAACCTCAACTTCTGCTTAGGTCAATGGATTCACCCCCTTCACCGTTGAGATTCCCCTGCACAAATCCCAGCAGTATTTTAGATATCTCTGGAAGGAAACCATGAAGATTGTATTTTAACCTTTCAAGTGGTGTACGTTAAGCATTCTGGGATAGAAAGGTCAAATCAGGATTCAAACAAAAAGAAATACATACACTCCCACCTCCTGTCAGCAATTCCCACCCAGCCCAGTTGTCTCCAGCCATGGGCACTGGTGAACTGGTTTTGTAATGGGCTCTGAACCAGATCTAAGCTGTGGCTGAGATACACCTCTCTTCCTTTTACCTTCTCCCTTCCCAGTTATGACTCCAGCAACTGCAGGCAAACTAACAGAGATCTACAGTGTGAGGGGTATCTGTTTATGCATTTTTCAATGAGAGGCAATAATCGAATGCAAACATATACATCTAAAATAATGTTAGGCCCAGACACCCAGGGCAGCAGGATTAGTGTTCCACAAATCAATGGGCTTGCCTTGCCTCCTTCAGCATCCCTGCACTCAAAATACCAGGCTTTGGAAATATATATACTGTTGGCAAGGCCTCACACTGGTCCCAAGCACACTGCCCAGCTCACAGCCATAAGCAAAGGCCAGCTCATGGAGTTGCCTGCCTCAGCAACTGATGCGGGCTAGACTGCCTGGAGCTTTACGCTCATATTATGTACAAGGAATTTTTCCTGCATTGCGCTTGTTCAGTGGAATTTGTATGCAGAGCCAAAGACTGTTCCATAACCACCTCAGAAAAGTGTGATTCATCAGATGGCATTTGAAAGGGGCCATCCCACTGTCTGTCCCCTGGAAAACCCCTGGCTGCACCAGCAATATTCCCTGGTGACAGTGCTTGTAGAGGTGGAATCCCATTCCAGTGGGCGTTCCTAGTAGACACCCATACACTTATATTGTCTTTTCAGTGTATTACTAATAAACACATTTAATTTACTAATCTAGAACAGGCTTTCAGTATTACAGAAAAAAAAATGGTTTCTGTGTTATTTCTGGAAGCTTATATATTTTTTTCCACTTTCTCCTTTCCTCTGGGCACCACCTCCCCTTTGCATAATTTCATTAAGATGTATAAACTCTCCAAGATATATACCAGAGGAAGGAGAGCAAAAGCAGCAATCACAGAAAAAACACTGAAAGATCACTTTCCATCCAAGTTACACAAAAAATTTGCAAAATTTCTTGGCACCAGAAGCATGGGAAATCAGAGCCAGCTACTAGCAAGTAAAGGTGGGGTTCCTGTGGTGCACTGTCAGGGCTGCACCAGCAACAGTAGGAGAGGTATTTTTGCAGACTATTGAAGCAGAGAATCTCAAGACCCTTTGCTGACATCCATGCCACTGCTGGTCAAACCAGTCAAAGGCAGCAGCACTGGAACTGTGCTGTGATCATACCCTGCCTTACCATGTAAGTTCAGCTCAAGTGAAGAGGTCAGAAATCTCGATGTATTTTTTTTAAAACACAGAAACCAAATCAACCTGCTGTTAAATGTTGGACACCTAAGACATCAACTGTAGGAAAACTTCATGCCTTCTTCACCTGAGGGTCCGAGTAAGAATAGGGAAAAAGAAAATTAAAGTTGTTTATGAAGTCCTATAGCCCTGTCAGGTGTGATTCCTTCAGCAAATTAACAAATTTTGTAAGCTGACCACAACAACCAAGGTAGTTCCCATCTGCCCAGGATTCCTCCAGCCTAATGAGGGCTGTGCCAGAGCAATTGTCTCTCCACGAACTTTCACCAGCTCCCTCCTGAAAGAAGATACACAAGCTGTTCATTTAAAGCTACTTCCCAGATACTCTAAGTCACAAGAAAAGCAAAGCTATATATCAGCAACCATGGATATGGCATTGTCAATTGTAGCTCTTGGATTAAATCTATATGCTCACCATTCATGGGGAATGAAAATCAATTGATGGTCTTGGATCTTTTCCCAGCAGGCTAGTGTCTGCTGCTCCATGCCACCAGGATTAATATCACCATCTGGGTCTCCTCTTGAGACTTCAGCAAAACACACAGAGCAGAGAAAAGGAGTGACCTGCCTTCTCAGCTCCCTGTGTAGCTCTGGATCCAGGTGCCAGGGCAGGGCAGGGCTGACCAGCCAGGTGCTCACTGCTATTTCCCTGCCTGAGCCAGATCAGCAAAGACAGGGTCAACAATTTTTTCAGCCACGAGCATGTTTCTTTGCCTGTAACTTGTGTCGTTGTCTATAATATGTGTCTTTGTAAATATTTATCCCCAAATGGCATCTGAAGATCCACATTCTTGGTTTGCCTGGGACAGTGAAAATCAATAAAATAAAGGCAGTTTCACTTGCAGGAGTTTGAAGCCATGGTGTTTGTCCAATACATATCCATATACAGTGCTTCACTGCTAGAGAGAATTGCTCCAAAGTAAAAATACTGCAGGAACGAATCCTGATCTTAGAGCTTGTAAAAAGATATTCTTACAGTAGCTGAGGGCTGGGGGTTGTGCAACCCTTGCAGCACTGAACAGTTACCTGAGCACAACCAGTGTATAGAGAACGCTTGGCACAGAAATATTCCCCCAAGTCTGTGGTTTCAATAAAACAGCAAATTAGTTAATGAAGGATGGCAGCATCTCCAAAACAGCCCCAAATTTTAGAGAGTGGAGTTTTTTTCTGATAAAGTTAGCATAAAGTACAGTAAAATCCTTTCAGGAAGAAAATTGTCCTCACACACTAATAGGGTGATGCAGTAGAATGGTTCCTTCAGATGAGTAGAGGTTTTGCACTAGATTTTATTTGGGAGGAAGGATTTAGCCAGAACTTTTCCTGTTCCAAGTTGGCAGCAAAAAAGAAGAAACCAAAACAAAACCCAATCCACAGGGAAGAGAAAATAAGGACTACAGATATTGTTGTCAAACTTTTAGCAGGTTGAAATTGGAGCTGCCACGTACAATGGCTCAAGTGTGTAATTTTCAAAAGAGGCATCTGGAAAAAAACAAGTTTCAATTCATTTTAAATGTGAAGCCAAAGGAGTTCAGAAGAAACATTTTGGTAAAAGAAAAAAGTCCTTTAAGAGGGGTTAGGGCAGGAACAGTTCACCTCTATCCCAGTTAGTGATCAAGCTCTGAGAAGCAACCCAGGTTTTTCAGAGGATTGTTTCACCGGAGCTCATTTAACCATATGCTTTGTATGAGAGTTTCAGGAGGTGAGCAGTGAAGAAGCAGAACAGCCCTGTGAACAGTCAGCACATTGAACTGCAGGATTTCTTTGCTTTTTGTGATGTGTTAGGACCAGTTCCAAACTCCTCATAATCATCGCATTAATCTCACAAGCTGTGCCTCACTTCAACCCTGCAACATTAGAAACAGGAAATTTCCATCCCCCTGGCCTTTGACAGCCACTTAGCCACTGCAATTGTGCAAAACCTCATAGAAGGAAACAAGAGCTGCATCTCCAAATGTGATGACTGCTCTAGGAGACAGTAAGAGTCTCTGCTCAGTCTTAAAAAACCTTTACATTTGTAAGTCAGCTCCAAAGAGCTCCAGAACGCTTGGCTCATTCTGCTCCAAAATCAGCACACCCCTCAGCAGCCCCCCATCATGCAGGTGAGGTGGAGGAGCCCCATCTGGGTCCTCTTGTGGACAGTGCTCTGGAGAGACACAAAATCAGCAAAAGCCAGGCACCAGCCATCCATCCCTTCCTCTCCACATGTCAGACCAGAGGCACATGCCTGTCTTTAGTACAAATCAGGAAGGATGGGAATATCTGGCAGTCCCTCATCCCTCTCTGTGAGCAGGAGTAGGACTCAAGTATCCTCTGCCAGCAGTGCCTGAAGTCCCATCCTTGTCTCCTGCACAAGAGCCCACACTGGAGCCAGTCCTGAAGGCTGTACAAGCTCAGATCACTCAGGAACTAGAAAATGATAGAGCATCCTGCACACAGCAGGGAGGAGAGGAACCCCCAAACAGGGAGCACATACCATCATTGGGGTCTATTTATGTGATACAAAGAAGTAGATATCAAAGGCTGTGGCTTACACCAAGGGGTAAAACCTCTCCCTTTGAGCAGATGGTGTCTGTGTGCCCAGAGGACACCGCTGGCTGCTCTGGAAAAAGCAAAATAAATATGTGCTGTGAGGGACGGTCAAAAATGAGACAGAGAACAGGGAATTTAGCTTTTCTGTCACAGAAAGTTATGCCAAGCAGCCTGTAATAAAGGTGTCATGATGGAGGAATTGAAGCCATGCCAGAGGCTGGCAGCCATACTGTGTGCTCTGTGGCATGAGCACGTTGTAGCTGTGGTGCCTCCTGAGGGGAGAAAGAAGTGTTTGCTCTCCACCAGGGCATTTTGTGGGAGAACCTCCCTTTCTGACAGCAGCCAAAGAAGGTGCTGCAGATCACAGGAAAATCAGGGCAAGAGTCAGGGCCGTGCCATAGCAGTGGTAGTTTCCATGTATTTGCTAATCTTCCATGGAGTTCTCTCCCATGAACTTCCTTTGCATCCTCTTGAGACTAAGAAAAATCTATCATCCCAAATATCCTGTAGCAAGGAGTTTCACAGCAGTAGATCTAAATAGCACCACAGCAAAATACTTTTGTACTAAAAGGAGCATTTAGAGTTGTTTTTCTTCCCCAAAATATGTTGTTCACAGTTACTGACAGGAACAGAGACACCCCTGCAGGCCAATGATCTTGGTGCTCAGGGCATTTTCACCCCAAGTCCTTGTAAACTGCCCAGCCCCACTGCACATCCCAGCATGGCGAATCCATCCTGGGCACCCTCTCTGCTCTCATACCCTGAGAAGCACAGCTCATACTGAGGCCCGTTAGCTGCTGAGCACCAGGAATGCTGTGACCAGCAGGATAACAAGTGGAGAACCAGCATCTACACACCTTTTTCCACATTGCCTAGGGCTGACGTAGTTTTATAATATCCAGTGCCTAGTCCAGTTTGCATCTGTCCATTCATCCTTTAAGCTTCTTTGAACTCGAGTCTTGCACAGAGCTAATCACACCACCATATTGCTAATAATAGCAGCAGCCCTTCAGGCCGTCAGGAGCACTGATTGCTGCTGAACAAAACCACAGCCATGCTACATCTCTGAGGTCTCCTCCATTACCAGCCCCTTCTGAGTCTGGTGAGCAGAGAGCAGCAGAATGTAAAGCTAAAACACTCATTTTTGGACCTTCTGAGCCTCAGCCCGGCTGTTCAGTGTTTCACAACCCATGCTTTTGGCTGCGAGCTCCTCTGGGGCACTTAGCAATTAGAAGCCCTGTAAAGAATGTTAAAAGCATTTAATTAAACAAATATATTTAAAGATGTTGCTAAGGATGATCAATGCAAGAACAAACATAAACAAAGCTCCACAGGCACAAGGACCTGTACATAGGGCAGTAACTGTGCCTGCCCTCCTCTGAGGCTACCTTTCAGAGTGGGTGTAATTCTTCTGTGGGGCAACTCCTTCAGATACACCCTGGCTGGGAGCATACCTGCTGTTCTGGGGTAGACATGGCCAAGATTCACTTGACTTCCTGGCAGGGGGAAAGGCAGGTTTCAAACCATGGTGCAGCACTGCTGTCTACATGACTATTTTACAGTCTTTTAATTACTTCAGAAAAATGATTTAATTAAGGCCTCTTCTGCAGAGTTCTAGTTCAAAACTGCTGCCTGTCAGCTTCACTGGTCCTAAACTGAAAGAAGAGGAAGTCCCTGAGAGAGGACATGCTAAAACTCCTTTGTGCAATGCCTGTGTGGACTCCTGGAGCTGACCTCTGTCTTGCAGACATGACACAATCACTGGGGTTTCAGATCAGCTGCACCTGGGGAAAATACCCATGCTCTGGGTGAAGGCTGAAATTTGCAGTAAGAGGAACATGCACTCAGCCATAAATAGCTCTGAAGGTTTGAGGAACATTCCCAAGTACTATTATTCATCCACACTAGTGCTGACTCGCAGGGACAGCGCCACCGCATGCACTGTTTTAAAGCCAATTTACTTAACTAGATTGTAGTACAAAGGCAGCTAGAAACCTATCTCATTCTCCTGGGTCAGATCAGGCTGGCATTTTCTTAGATCTCAAATACACAAACCGATACTGACAGTGAGCAATTTACAACCCAGCTGGCCTTTGCCTTTTGTTAAGCACATTTCACAATTTCAATAGTTTAAAACAAGGCCCTGAAAGACACCTGGTTTCCAGCTCTATTGTGCATTACAGCCCTACAGACCTGGGTACATACTCAGAGTCTCCACTTGCCAGCATTTTACATCCATAGGATATCCTTGCAGCTGCAGTGTGGGAAGAACTCCATAATAAAACTCTCATGACAGCTAAGGGCCTGGAGGGCTTGGAGACCAACCACTGCCTTCAGAGGAACCACCCCGACCTCACAGAAGCCAAGCAGCACACAAGGGCAGCAGAGTCACCAGCCCCTGTTCAACATCCTGCCACTGCCTGGACCAGCCACCAGACCAAAGGCACCTTGCAAAATGGCCTCTGAATTCCCTTTCTGCACAGGGCACCAGAAGTCGTGTGGCCAAATGGAGGGCTGGGCAAACCAGACGTTGCACCACACTGTCGCTCCTGGGGAGTCTCCTTCTGTCTATGTCCTCAGGGTCAGGGCTCTACACTGGGAGGCCTCAGCCCACGTCTCACATCCAGTTGCAGACACCACTACTTTTATCAAACTTGGTAAACTGACAGGATTGAGAGGAGAGAAACAGGAGTTACAAACCACACCCAAACAGGAAAGAAAGGCTCAAAGAAGAGGTTTAACCCAGGGCAGAGAAACAAAGAAGGGTGGAGGAGAAGCACTCACTGCAGAAGAGGCTGTGACAATCACCAGGTGTTCTCTGCACTCTCTTTGAACAGGGTTAGAAACACACAACCCAATTTCCAACGAAGACATCAGAGGCTCTTCAGACACAGAACTGCAAGAGCCGTTGCGATGCCTATGGAAATTGCAACTTAAGGATGTTATGGTAAACTCTTTCCTTGGAATGCTGCAGGAAGAATGTGGTTCCTCCCAGCTGTGTGAGCTGGAAGTGGACAGGACTCTGCCTGCCCCAGAACTTTCATGCAGCAGCTCTGGAGTGGGAGGCTGGGAGCTGAGAGGGAGCTTGAAGCCCCGCTGTGCTGGCAGATCTCTACCCCACCCGAGTATCGCCTGCCAGCTAGAGGAGGGACAATCCCTTCATGAGGGGGAAGCTGCAGCTCCAAGATTAGACTGGCCCTCGACAGTGCCGGGGTTTCCCTGCAGGCTGCTGTCGAGCATACAGCAGGGCAGGGGTGCAGCTCTGGGTAGGGCGCTGCTGGGGTAAGTGCCAAGATGAGCTTATCACAGATACTTGCACAAGAGCAGGAGGGGAAGATAATGTAAGCAGCCAGCTGCACAGGCACCCTAAGGCCCTGCTCTCAGAGGCAAAAGGGACAGATGTCAAGCAAGAAAATAGGAAAAGAAGAAAAAGGCAAAGTCATACAGTGCCCTGAGAATTTACACTCTTTCTAAAACTTCTGAAGTTTCAAGCCAGAGGTGGGGCTTCTACCTCCTCTCAGAACCATTTATTCCTTTTTTTCCCCACTTATGCTGCATTTCCTCCCATTATCACGATCCCCATCTTTCAGACACATTACATGTTTCATTCAACAGTATTCCCTTTAGGCTGTGGTTAAGACCACACTCTTTCTTGTACGGCATCTCCCATATATGCCTCAGGAGGAGCAAGGTAAATCTGGTTTCCCCAGAAGAGGGGAAACCACCTTCCATGGGGTGTTGGCAACAGCCACAACACCCAGACCTTCTCCCACCTCAGCTCTGCCAGAGCAGTTCCAGCAACACCCTCTGGGGTAAGCCAGCCCGCCCCAGGCCAGCAGTGTTGGCTCCAGAGTTGCAGCAGCGTGGCATTAGGGAAAAGGGTCTTAAAATCCATTTTTACAAACCATGTGAAGCAGCAAAAATACGCAGAATTGGTTAGCAGAACAGCAGCATGTTCGTGCATTTGGTCTACACAACCCAGTCCTAACTTGAAATTTTATTGTTTATGGGCACAGCATGTTCATTTTATGGGAACAGACCTGCTCTGTGCTGGAAGAATTCCTGCAAGCAACTGTGGTGTTAATTTAGAAGATGGCTTTCTTCCCAAACAGTCATCATTAAACCAATAACCCTGTATTACCTCCAGCATCAAGGGGCACTATGCCGTTGGAGGCAAGACAGAACAAAGGTCCCAGAGATAGTAATTGCAAAAGGGCTTACAGGCTGTTCTCTTCAGGGAAGAGGGAGAGATGCAGCCTGGCCCAACTCCAGGGTGTGTGGTTTTAAAGATCCTTACTTGAGCTGTACTGTGTTGATGCGCAGCATAACAGAGCTGCCACTTCTGCACCCATGACTGGCTGAGTTACAGGAACTATTTTCAGCATCTCAGCCAGAAACAACATCTCTCATGACTTTTATCGTGGAATGAGTGCGTGTTTGTAATCAGCTTGGAAAATCTGTTTCTGAGCTTAATGCTAAAGCCTCATCTTTGCTACAGAAACAACTGTACTCAGTGACACAGCGTACCCTCCCTTCAGCAGCATGGGGAATGATTTGCTGTCCTGGGAAATTGGTCACAGCATAAACCCACAGGGTTTTGCAACCTCAATGTTTGATGCCTTTGGTTTATGTGCTGAACACACAGTGTAAGCACAAGTGGACAGCCTGAACTGGGAACTCTTCTGTAGTGCTGAAATACCAACCAATTGGGTAACACTGCAGCTAATCATCAGTTTGTGCAGTGATTTTATCAATTCACAGAGGGAAGCAAGCGATTAATGCCAGGGTCAAAATCACTACAGAACTAGTCTCAATTCTTTCAATTTTAGTAATCTTAAGGATCAACTTGCATATTCCAACAGCAAACTTGCTCAAGAAGCTTTTTATTTAAATATCTTCATAAAATGTCTTTCTGAACAAAAAAAGGACCCAGGCTTTGCAAGGGCAAGGATGTCAGTCTCCAGCCTAAGACAAGGCAGACCAGTCGTGGATGCATTGCACCGTGGTTGCAGATGGCCCTGCTGTCACTGGAGAATGCGACTGTTTGCACTGTGTCTGTAACTGAACTGATGCAAGCTGTCCCCCAGGACTTTTTTCAAAGGAATACTCAACTACACTCCTCCCAAACTGCCAGTCAGTTTGTCTGTACTTCTGCAAGCAAATAGGTTGATATATTTCTAATAATTTGGTTTGGCTTAAACAGAGCATCAGCAGTTAGTTGTCTTGCTGTGTTTCTTCAACATAGAGATGATTAAGTAAACAGCTTGCCTAGAGAGGCTGGAATTTGCATTGCTAACCCATTCCTACATATTGACAAATATCTGGCAGGAATGTTAAGGAACCTTATTTCTGCATGAGGCAGGGTGAGAGGCTTAAAGACATCTTGAGGCATCTTCTAGTCCTACCTAGACTGATGATTTGCTGTCTAAATCAAATTGTGCTGGGATCACACATTAGAAAAGCACTGACAGGGCTCTGCCATGGAGCTAATGATGGGACTGCTTATGCCTCTTGAATCTTTCCACATGACACAATCTCTACATGATTTACATTTTTCACAATCATTCAGGCATTTTACCTCCCTTAAAGAATCCACAGCTTATAGACAGGAGATGTGTTTTCAATATCCTTTACCCCAGGTGAGGAAACGGCTGTACCAAACCTTAAAGTAGGTCTCAAGTCATGGGCTTAGCCTTCCCCCTTGCTTTGGACTGAAAGCAGTGTCATGCTCCACTGTGTCTTTGAGGCCAGTTGTTGCAGAGACAATGATCCCATCACACTGGGTGGCAGCTGCCCAGATAAGCTAGCCTCAGCCACATGGCAGCTAGCCACTGCCATGGTGCCCCATGGCTCTGCGTTCAATACTGAGATCCCTCAGCAAATCCGAGACTTTTGTTCTCATGTTTAGCACACTCACGGGGTCACAACTCAAAGACCCAACAGAAGCCCCATATTTCATTTTCATAACAAGCTGCAGAAGTTACTCAGGACAGTACATGCAGGACTGTCAGGTTTCCTGCCCAATTCCCTGTCCTGAGAAATCTGAAAGCCAAAATCTGCTCCTGCAAGAAATGAGAATGACAGTCAACCCCACAGCTGTAGAAGCATCTGCTCTGTTTAACTTGACTTTAAGTAATCACTTCCTAGCCCACTGCCTTCATGTAACCATACACCACCAATTTCTCTGCACATCTATGGAAACACAATATATAGAACAGCTATTTCTCTAAGATTTTTATTAAAAATACAGTTCACAAAGCAGAACCCCCATACTCAGACATGACATACAGTGCCTGGGAATCCTGCTTTGCTACCAGAGAGGGCAGCTCAGGACTGCAAAGCCATTTATGTAGCAGCAGGGAGCCTTTCACATCAGCATGCTTTCACATCCAGCTTCCTTTCACATCCAGCAGGAATGTCAGCATCCTCTCTTACACGAAGAGGCTTGATACCTGCCCAGGAATGCCACAGTTCGGTTTGCATCATTGGAAGCAGTTTCCAAAAGGTTACTGGCAAACGAAAGGATCTTTGCAGAAATGAGTTACGGTGGCAGGAGCAAACAGAATGGGCAATTTCCTACTTCCTCTCATTTGAACAAACAGGTTTTTCTGCAGGGCTATACATGTGTTCTGCAGAATTCAATTAGCCAAATAAAAACAGCAGTAGGTCATTTAGATTGTGTACATGGAAAAAAAAAATATCCTGAAGCACTGTATTCTAGATAGAAACCATACCTACAGGATTTACTGGGAGCAGCAACTCTTACCTCTTCCTTCTTAAGAGTACAGGCACCAGGGAACAAGTGCAGCATGAGGTACTTGAAATCAGAGCTTTTACTATGCAAACACAGTTTTCACCCATTAAAAAATAGATTAGAGGAAGATATAAACATCTTATTTATTAAATCAAATAGAAATGCAAAATATATTTCACATGCCTTACATGGAAAAGAGATGAACTTCCAAGACTTTAAAGCAAAACTGTGTCAGCTGACACGCAGGAAATAGGAACATTATAAACAGTCACAAAGAGGAGGAAGGACTGGGGGGAGGTGACATGGGGGTGCTGGGCAGTTCCTCCCCACTCTGAGAAAGATCTCCTAAAAACAAGAATGGACTTTATGCTAAGCAAGCATTAGAAGCTTTGAATTAACTTTAACATACACTTATTTTGAAGGAAATTGTCTCAAGAAGTACAGTTGGCTACTAACTAGTCGAAACAGTGGCCTAAGTTATGTATACCATACTAATTAAGTGGACATGGGTTTGTTTTTTTAGTATACCATAATCAGATGAAATAGACATGGGTTTATTTTTTGAACATCAGTAGGGCCAGCAGGAGAATCAGAAACACCAAAAACACCTTTTAAAAACTAGATCAATACACAGCCACATTCTGTGTGACTCTGCTATTAAAAAGGGGGGAAAAAGATGAAAAATAGAACTATTTTTCTAAATATTTAAATCATTTGTCATCCTCCAACTCTTCCTCCCTCCTACACACAATTTCTTGGAAACTGAAATGACACTCAACAGCAAATACAAAGCATACACCAATAGTATATTCCACAGTTTTTCTAAAGAGTCAATAGTCCAGCAATTTTAAAGTGATCTATGTGCAAAAAATAAACAAATGAAAGGTTCTTAAAAAAAAAAATCTGCTGCAGCCTTAACTTCTACTAAAAAAAAGAATCTGAGGATTAGCACTAAATTTCCCAGTGGAGGACAGATCAGCAACTCCAAGTACTCTGCCTAACCTGTGACTTGGTGTTGCAAAACTGTCAACATCCCAAGTTTACTACCTGCTGGCAAGTGGAAAACAGACTGTATCCCCATGAGAAGTAGGAAAACCACTAATCATAAACTGGTCTTCTGACATACATAAACATATGGTGCAGGTATGTATTCAGAGACTGCTACCTACAGCTGAGAACAGTCCTCCCAGCATGACTAACAGTAAATTATTAACAATAAAATGTGCAAGACTTCTAAGGGCAGTATTTGAAATGTTCCTGCCTGCTCGATGCCTCTAGGCCTAAACTATCCGCTCGTTAATAGTGGTGTAAGTCAGGGCAGCTCTGGTGAAGTTACAGTAGAAATGACTGTGCATGAGGATTTCTGTGTGAGAAGAACAGTCCCTTGAACTACAGACTAGTTCAGTCCTGACCACACTACAATAGGGAATTGTGTTTAAACCATGAGTAATCATGCAATCATCTCCCAGCATAGTACTTCTTTTCTGCACACATGGAATGTAAATGACTGAGATTTACAACTGATGATTTTGCAGATTTAATGGATTATATTTCTCTAATGGTTCTGGCAATGCAAACTCAGTTAAAAAAACACCACCAAAAATGCTAACCAAAAAAAAAAAAATCCCAAGCTCACTGCTGTCTGCTTTTTTCTTTATTGGATGACTTATGTGGCACACACTTAGGGTTTTCTAACAGTGAGTAAGTGTTCAAAGACATCAGATTAGTTGGGCTGGGGTATGGTAAAGTCCAGGTGTGGAAGACACCACAATAGGTGACAAAACTTAATTATGGTTGAGTAACAAAGCAGATCTTATGTCTGCTATTAGTCTAGTAAATGGAGATGATGCCCCACATCCTAAGCAAAGGCTGGGAAACAAAATAATCACCAACTCATAAAATGCCTTGAGTTTTCCAGATAAAAACTCAACAGAGCAAAACATGAGCAGTAAAGTCACTTGGTGTTTAATGGCTTTCAAAGTCACCTTCCAAAACAGTTGAGACATCAAAACTACCCCCAACTTGAAAGCCACATGGCAGTATTCTCCCTTTTGCCACTCACTGCTGCATGGGACAGAGGAGCTGAGGAAGCTGAGGGGGAGACCAGCTGCAGGAAGGTGATCTGCCTTTGCCAGTGTGAAGGACTAACACACTGGACCACAGAAGGAATCTCACCCAAAACCACAAGGCCTTGAGGTGAAGAATGAAGGCAAACACACCTGGCCTGATGCAAAACACTGAAGTACTGGAGAATGTCCAGAGAAGGGCAGTGGAGCTGGTGAAGGGTCTGGAACACAAGTCCTGTGAGGAGTGGCTGAGGGAGCTGGAGGTGTTAAGCCTGGAGAAAAGAAGGCTCAGGAGGGACCTTACTGCTCCCTACAACTACCTGAAAGGATGGTGTAGTAAGGTGGGGGTCAGTCTTTTCTCCCAGGTAACAAGCAATAGCACAAGAGGACACAAGTCACTCTAGGAAAGGTTTAGATTATTAGGAAATTTTTTCTCACTGAAAAAGTGGTCAAAAGTGGGAAGTGGTTGCCCAAGGAAGTGGTGAAATCACCATCCCCAGAAGCATTCAAAAAAAGCACACACATGGTGCTTAGGGACATGGTGGACCTGGAAGTGTTAGGTTAATAGTTGGACTTGATGATCTTCCAGGTCTTTGCCAACCTAAAGGATTATATGATTCTATGAAACCACATACCTTAATGCAGGAAAATGGTGTTTCTGGTGCAGTTCAAATCACAGCCAAACTGGTTTCATTTGCTAAGGATTGCTAAACACTAACAACACAATTCAACGCATGTTTCAAGTGCTGTTAGGCTCATACCACATACAACATTTAGCCTTGGTTTGCCTCCCCATAATGCACTAAAGTAAAACCAGACCTTAAGGAATAACTTGCATAGTAAGAAAAGGTCATCAATTTAATCATTTACTTTAAGCAGGCAAGCAAATTTGTAAACATTCAAAAGCGGCAGCATCCAAGTTACAAACAATTTAAGGAAAAAAGAATTGAGATTATTAAGGTTCTTTATCCTCTCAAAAATTTTGGAATTGAACTTTTAAAACACTGCAAACATTGAACTTGTACTTCAGTTGCACTTCTTCTAATCCTGCTAGTAGTTCTGCCTTCCAAGGAATTCTGCTTCCTAAAACACATGATCTCACAATTGCCATACTTTTTAGCATTTGCTGTTTGGAAGCCAGCTACCAGAGCATTTCACCTCAGTCTAAATCCCATTAGCAAAGGGAATGCTTGTGTCTTGATTCAACACCTCTTTAACTTCTGAAGGTAAAGCATCAAAGAGGTGATCCTCCACTATGAGCCCACTTTTCCTGAGAAGCTGACACTGCCCCAGCGTAGCTGGCAGACGGTCCAAGCAGTTTCCCTTCAGTTCCAGGTAAGTCAGCTGCAACAGCTGACTTACTTTATCTGGGATTGAGGTAATACAGTTTTGTCCCAGACTCAAAGTCCTCAATTTAACACATTTAAACAACTGTTTTGGCAAAATGTCGACTTTGTTTCCTGTGATGTGAAAATGCTGAAGATTTTGAAGCAAACCTATTTCCACTGGAATCACCGCAATTGAGTTGAAGCTTACATCTAAACACCTAAGTTTCTGTAAACTGAACACTGCGGCAGGTAAGGTTTCAAGTTTGTTATTGGAGAGATAAAGAGACTCCAAATTCTTTATGTGGGTAATGGATGAAGGAATGCTGACTATTTTATTGTGCCACAGCTTTAAACAAGTCAATCTTTTTAAATGCTGGAAACTGATGATTTCTTCAATTGTGCGTATACTATTTGACTTTAAATCCAATTCCTGTAAGTTAGAGAGACTGAAGATGGCATGAGGAATTCTCTCCAGTTCACAGTTCTGCAGTTCCAACTCTGCAACATTAGTCATTTTCTTAAGGCTATTGAGTACCACAAGCTTAGTGCCATCATTATGAATGACTAGTTTTGTCAGATGTGGTGCTACATCTGTGATATTAGGGGGAATTTTGGTCAAATTGCTCTTCACGTGGAGAATTTTAAGGTGTCTCAATTCTCTAAGAGATTCAAGCCCTATCATTTTATTATTTTCAGAGTTCAAGTTGCCTATCAAATACAATTCACGGAGGGTTTTGAGCAAATACACCCACGCAGGAATTTCTGCAACATCTGTGAATTTCACATGAAGGCATCTCAAGTGGTCCCGGAGGAAGCTGAAGGCAGTCTGCTCGACCTTTGCAGGGCAGTGGTACAGATGAAGCTCCTGAAGATTTGTCATCTGGGAAATTTTGGCTGTAATTTTCGCTTCAGGAATCAGCTCCAGTTTCAACACATCCAGATCTGTCAGATCAAACACTGCATCAGGGACCCCCGACAGCATAAAGAGATGCAGCTCTTGCTTGTCCTGGGCATTGCGGGAGACGTGCTGCCGAAGCTTTTCGTAAGTCCATTCGTGGTTTAAACTAATTCCACGCAGTTTGTTCTCGCTTACCTCTGACAAAAAGACACCAAATCGCTTGGAATACAGCTGGTCATACTGATCTACCATGTGCAAGAGAAACGCAAAATCATTTTTGACATCAGGGATATCACTGAAGCTACTCTCTTCTCTGACCTTTTCAAAAGAATATTCTTTCAAAGGTATTCGGAACAGCCAGAAAAGCGTGTAGAGGCAGATGAAACCATAGACACAAATGAGGGAAATATAGCTGATAAGCAGCTTCTTCAACATATAAGCCATGTTGTGTGTACATTCAAACTGTGTGTAGCCAATCAGGTGTTCCACTTTTGGGTTGCAGATGTGTTCAAAACTAATGGTGTTGACAAAGTTTGCAGTATAGCAGAGAATAAATATGAACTTGACAGTCTTGATGACAGTCTGGCCAACATAGAGCTTATAAATCAGATCACTGTCTTCCACGTGAGCCCGGAACTTACGGACTTTCTCAAACAGCGCTTTGGCTTGTTCTCCATCTTTCTTATCTAAAATCGTGACACTGGGAATCTCAATCATTGGCTTGTCAGCTGAAAACTTGAAGCCAGATTTCGTTATCATGGGAGTGCTAGCACTTGGGCTTCCTTCATCACTGCTAGTGGAAACATACTTGGGCAGGGACTGGGCACCAGTTAGCCTCTGTTTGTTCTCCTCAGAGTCCTCACATGCCGTTTCAGACAATGCTTTGGTAGTCCAAGGAGACTCAAAGCACTTCCCCAATATAGACACAAAATGCTCAATTTTTGAACAAGTCTTGGGATACTTGAACCAAAAATTACTACTGACTATTAAAATGATAGTATGGATGAGAACAAGATAGGGAAAATACTTTGAGTACCAAGGAAGAGCCAAATGATAGCACATCTGGTTAATAAACACATACTGCTGAAAATCCAAATTTGTTTTACGGCCTGAGGAATCTTTCTGCTCCTTCTTCAGCTCCTGGCCTGATTCAGTGGGTTGATACTGAGAAGAGGTAGCTCTGCTCAGAATGTCAGGTGCTACAGTAGGGGCACTTCCAAAGGAAATAGTTCTCATTGATGCTTCTTCTTGGCCAGTGGTTGTTTCAACAGTGGCAAATTCAGCCTTCCCTGATGTATCAGGCTGCACTTTTGAATTTACAGTAGACTGCAAAACTGGCAAGCAGACCACCTGGTCTTTTGTCAGCTGCATGGTTCCAGCAAAAATGGCAACCATTAACATAACAACGGCAAGATAATCCATAAATACATCCCACCATGGTTTCAAGATACGGTAAGTTGGCTGGATGTCACTGAGCGATGCAACTTCTGCAAGGGTAAACATTCCTACAAGAGAACAAAGAAAAGATAAGTATTGTTGAATGGGGACATTATTTTACAATTTAAAAACAATCCCAGTGTGACATACAGATCCTCAGAAGGTTTCACTTTTCATTATGTTTCGTTGCCTATCACACATTGCCCATCATTCCACTCAACAGTTTTCTCAAAGGATATGACCAAAACAATGCATTACTTTAGCATCAAAACAGAAGTCTTCTCACTTGGCCATTTCACAGCACCAAAGCCTGCTCTGTGGAAGTGAAGTATCTGAAAGGTAAAATACTGTAGCTGATATGTATTAGTAAAAACAAGACCAATAATAAACTACACAGCACTAAATCCAATTCTGTAAAAATGATTGCTTGAGCCTGAGCATTTAAAATCCAGTACTAACAGTATTTTATAGTACCTTGCATTTAAACAAAACAGCATTTTTCTAAATGCTTTGCACACTGCTCATGACTTGGACAGCACATTTTAGGTCTTGTTATGTTGTCAGAAAGGTCTCTCATTTCTTCTCATCTAGGACAACAACACAGAATCTTCCACTCCTTCCTACTGAGCATGCACAAGTCTTACCAGATTGATTAGCTCCTTTCCCTTTTAAGTACCACTCCACAAGTGAAAGATTTGCAGTTCCTATGTGAATATTTGGCACAATTGTTTTAATATACTTGGATGTCTTAAAGTAAAAAACAGTTGGATGGGGTCCTGAGCAACCTGAGTTAGAGAGTGGCATCCCTGCCCATGGCAGGAATGTTGGAACTAGGTGCTATTTTTAGGTCTCTTCCAACCCAAACCATTTATTCTATGATTGGACCAAATACTGGTACTGTATGAATTTTTTCCCCAGTCAATTCAACCCAGCTAACCAAGAACAAACCCCACAGCTCTTTCTTAATACATTGGGGAAAACATTTTTTCAGATTATCATCACAGCCTTGTGATCTTAGGAAGCTGGGTAGTGCAGGTAGCACAGGAGCAGACTGCAAGGCTTTCACTTTATCTTAAACATATGCACTGTGAGACAAAGCAGCAAACTGACCATGTGAGAATCCAAACCTCTCTGCAGCTTTAAAGAACTTGCTTTGCTTTTTGTTCTGACAAAATATGGAGGACTCAACTTATCAGCTTTTAAAAAATAAGCTTCCTGTGCAAGCAGGATGTGGTAAAACCATCCTTTTTAGCTACTGAACATGTGACACAAATTTGCCATTTCTAAAGAAAAATATCTAGCTTGCGCGCACACATGCAGCAGGGAAGGAGAGAGTATATACATTATCCCATGGAGTCTGTCTCCCTTTGCCTGGGAGAAGAACAGCTTAGCAGAGCACAAGGAGAACAAAGCAGGCAGTAATGAAATGCATTACATTTATTATTAACTTGTAGCATAATAGTTCATAAAGACCTGCACCTTACACACCCTAAAGGACAGTGTTGCAGGCAACATATACAATGTGATTATTTAATAATTTCTACATAACACACATTTCTACACACAAAACTCAAATACCAGCTATTGCCTATATGGTCAAAGTAATGCAGTAGCACCCCACAGCAGTGCAAGTAGCTCCCACATCTTGGTCTGTGGGAAAGGCCAGCACTTGTCTTTTCTGCCACAGAGCTCATGATAGAAATGTCTCCTCCAGCACAGGGAAGGATCCAGCCCCTGGTCTCCCACACCCTCCTCCCAGAAGTTTTACCAGTCTTGCATACCAAGCCTGGGATCTGGTGGAGGCAGCCAGAGAGGAAAGGACTTTCTCTCACTGCAGCACTCATCTCAGTGCTCTTGGTGCAGTTGGAAAAACTTAAAAAGTTAGGGCTCAGTTTCTCAGGGAACCAACAGAAGGAGCTTCCAGTTCTCTTATTTTCCAGTGGGCAAATGAATGTCAAATACTCCTCCCTTGTCAGAAGTTGTCAAGGTCCTACACTCCTGCCAGCTCCACAAAAACCTCCTTCCAGCAGCATGGTTCCTGAGCCTGTCCCCACACACCTCCCCAAGGCTGCAGCTGCTGTAGCAAGTGCTGAAAGACACAGACCAGTAACACACCCCACAGCTATCAAAGCCTCGCAGTGTCTTACTTGGAGGTTAGCTACAAACTCCCATCTTTAATGTCTCCCAGTGCTTACCTACATTGAAGCAAAAATGTAATGTCGTGTCACAAACTGTCACAGCGTGACTGCTTGCCCTAGAATAGCTACCTTTGACATTTAAATAACAACGGTGTGCAAATGAACAGCATTAGCCATTTGTGCTAAAGTCAACAGATTGATACAAAAGGACTCTCCGAACTCCTAAGGCCCAATTGCCTGTCACTTGCCCAGAAGAGGAGAACAAAAAAGCAACAGCAGAAGTGATTTTCCCCCCCGAATAGATTTTTGTCTTCCCAGGAAGCTCTCTGGAAGGGATACTCTCATCTCCACACTGTTTTCACTGTGGTCTCACCTACCTCGGCTGCCACAAGAACTTGTCGCCCACCAGGTGAGTTCAGCAGGAGAGCACAAAGCCAAAGGTGCAGCCAGGCCAAGTCCTGCAGGCACACGGCAGCCGTGCTTGGGCTCACACAGCCATGCAGGGACAGGAGAGAAGGGCCAGCAGGGTGGCAAGGAGGAACGAGATCACTGCCGTAGCAAACACAGGTAGCTGCTACTGCTTGTTCCTCTGGGGCTAGCCTTTCCCTCAACTTTGCACTAGCTAATTATGTGGGAAGTTACTTCACTGAGGTTTGGGGCATGGCCTCCAGAATTCCTTTCACAGAAAGAAGGTGATTTTATTGCTTCTGCCATGGGAACATGTGGATAAAGCACTGAAACCCAAGCACTGCAGACATGACTGCTCTAAACAACTGAAATAATGGAAAAGAAATGACAGGGCACAAAGTGGTTCCAGCTAAAGACTTACAACAAGAAAAGCAGAAGCTAAAAATTGCCTCTACCAGAACTCTTGCACACACAAAACCATTTCCAAAAAGGTCAGGAGACACAACAGAGTCTGAGTAATCCTCTCCGTGAGGCTGTAGGCAGCATGGTGTAACAGGAGCTTTACACCAAGAAGCACCACATTCGATGTTCTGAACACATCTTTTCTTTCAAGTTACTGATACTCAGAGAAGAGCTGATGTTTTGGCAGAGATTAGCAGTTATAAAACACAAAAAACTCCTCTGTGGCATTACTAACACTGTCTCATAAAAGACAGTCAGACCTTTTTCTACTTAGCAAAAATCAGTTACAGGAGCTGAAAACAGGTTTCTCTCCTTGCATGTCCAAAATGTTTAATGTTCTGAGTCTTAAAAACAAAATGAAAAGCTATAAACCTACACAAAGTATAGGACATGTTCTGACAGGCTGCAAATAAATTTGATCTTTTCTCTCTTAAATCCATCACAACATGAATTGGTGTTTGATGTTACTAAAATAATAACCACAGAAGTTAACTTTTATTATATTTCTGCACACACTCAGAGATCAAACTGTTAAGAGGTACTCAGAACAACGGGTCTGTACAGTATTGTAATAGGTTTGGATTTTCTTTATTCCACAGCTGAATTTAAACTATTCAAAGCTTTTAAAATCTACTGTCTGGAATATTCCTTGGAGTAGGTGGATAGTATTTTCATCACTAATTTTCAATTCCTTTTAAGAGTGCCAAATTGGGTGTTGGGTTTCATTGTAAGCTGCAGTGATAACACAGAAGTAAGGAAAAAAGGGGAAAAAAAAAGACACAAATGACAGTCTGTCTGGCAGGCAGAGCCTGCAACATCCTGCCATAGGTGGTCTCCCCTCAAGACCAGTCAGGGCATGCTCTACTCACAGCCCTGATGCAGAAAAAGTCTGTGAGCAGATAGCTCAAACTGAAGAGCAAAGTCCTGTGCAGCTGAAATGTTGAAGTACCTGATTTCTCATCACACTTCTTTCAGCCCTCTTCAGGGCTTACAAGGCACCATGACCTTGAGGCTCAGAAGAACATGGGGTTTTGACACAGCCAAGGTCCCAAGAGACACACACTAGAACTGTGAGGTTCTTGAAGAGAAGTATTTTTTTAATTCACAATACAGATTTCAGGACAGACTGCTTTTTTAAATAGCACATTTTTGTTTAGTTTTAATAAACATAGATTTTTATTCAAGCCTATTGCAGCATGATCCTTAGGGCTGCAAAGCTACATGAAGACTTTAATTTTAACAAATAACCCTTTTTTCCTCCCAAACCCTTTGTCTCCAGTTCTGTAACATGGATGACATTCTACGATAACATTAACTTCTCCCAGCTCCATACATCACTTCCAGCTATATACTGGGTGTATTCTTTCTCCTGAATAGGAAAAAATCTTTAGCCTAAATAAATGCAACTATTCTAAGCATAGCTGTTTCTTGCTACCTCCTAAGATTTTAGGTGAAAAAGCTTGAAGTTCTGAAAGTAGTGCAGTAGTGTGGTCTGGAGCTCTAGAATTAAACCTACTTTGTTTATTTTGCAGTTATACAAGTTACAGTGAAAATGGAATATAAAGAGGAAAAAAATGAATAGTGACAATACAATTGTTATAGGCCCACACTAAATCAGCAAGGGTAGCAACTAATTCAATAAATCAGTCCTCCCAACAATTATAATAATTTCATTAAGTCTCAAAGAAAAGCTGTATTAGAAAGAGGTCAGAACATGATTAGCCTGTGAGTTTCTGACATTTCAGACTATAAATGCTGAAATACAAAATGGACATATTTGGGATATTTCCTAAGAAACTGTTCTAGCTTAAATACAGAAGTTAGCGGAAAAGGAAGCAGCAGATTGGTATGTCACTAATGTTTATTTACATCCTACTTCTTCCTGTACTTACAGATAAAAACTGTCTGTCCTGTAACTCAGTGGCCCTCCTGTCTTAAAAGCATATTTAAAGTTAAAGCAAATTCAAAGTCAGAACAAACAAATAAAACAAGAATTGGAGCACACGATACTCTCATTTATTCTCAGGTTCCCAGACTCCAAACAAGCCCACTTTGTTTCAGGAAACAAAAAGATTCTTGAATTCGCCTTGTCACTGCATCTGGTAAAGAATTTCCTGAAAAAAACTCAACATTTCTAGCTGAAGAGAAGAAGTGCTATCATGAACAAAATTGCTTTCTCCCTTCCCACAGGAAATTAAGGAGAAGAAAAGTTTTCCCATAACTCGAAGGCTTTGCTAGCTTGATTTTGATCAAGTGACCATAAGTTTAAATTTATATCCACTGTATATTTTGCTGTCTCTTTCCACCAACCATTTCTACTTCTGCAACATCCTATTAAAACAGACTATTAGCCTTTAACATGATAATGCCATCATTTTAACGTTTGCACATTGTCTGTGGAACAATTGATATTGGCAGGGTCTTGGCCAACAGGAATCTTATACTCCATTCTTATCCTTTTTTTTTCCTCCTTTTCCTCTCCACAGAACCAGTATAAGGAGCCCCAGAATCCTTGCAAAATAATGCACAAAGACATGCAGGAAGGTCTATTAAGGAATGCAGGTATTCTGAGCATACAGACACATCCATCACCTGCATTGGTTATTCAGTTTCTGAGATGAGAAGTTTAAAACAAACTGAAGGTTTAACCACCAGCAGGCTTTGGGATAGACTATTAGAGGGAAATTGCCCCTGCTGAAGTAGCTGGAATATTACAACTATTCCTAACCTTGATTGCTGCTCCTAGTATGTTGGCTAAGAGGACTTAGCTCTCTGCTGCTTTATCTGACAAGAGATTATTGTGCTTTACTGTACCTGAGCCCACTCAAGCTACAAAACCACCTGCAGGTACAACTGTGACTACAGCTCCTCCTGCTCAACCATTCTGCAAATCACCCCTCAAAACTCAGCTAAGCATGGATTTGTGCACTGTGTCTCTATTGCCTGAAAAGTCCAGGAAACATTTCACAGTAAAATACAACATGGGCATTTTTATAGTGTTTCTCTACCACAGAGAATGTTTTGCTGCTTCTTCAGTGATGGAAGGCATTGCAGAACATTAACACAATGATGGGGCTTATGTTATCACATACTGCCCGATCAGTGCTTTCATCTCTGGAAAAGCAGAAACATTTAACATAGAAAGCTGCATAGGAAAGGATTTCCATTATTTCCTTCCACCCAATTAGAATGACAAAAATTCCCACTTACTGCTTCTTCCCTAAACATCTGACAGCAACCAAATCTACCCATTTAAAATTAATCTGAAAGATCTAGTTTGGTTTATTTTTGTTTGGATACCATGTAATGGATGATAACTGGATAAGGAAAAGCAATGAACCCAAAGATGAAAGGGTATTTCCTACAGAGAAAATAATTTCAACTAAAGAACAAGAGTCCAACAATAACTTTTAATTGTCATTAAATCTCATTAGATAAATATATATGGAAACATATGATGGTCTTATTTGATAAAACACTTACATTATCAAGGAGGAATAATTAGCACCACTCGTACACTAATTATTTGAGAAACAGAAGCAACCAAACAAAATCCCCCACATCTAACCCATCTCCCCAGTTTCCCCCATCCCACTGCCCAAACTGCACAGCTATAATTTTGGACTTTTCCTTAAGGGGATATGTAATATCTTGATATATTGGTATATATATTTATGTACATAATATATATAATCTGATATAGTCTGCAAATACATTCTCCAACTAAGGAATCATCACCACCTTTATGAACGACATGCACCTAACAGTAACTTGTGAAACAGATAATTATCAAAATCTAATTTCTCTTAGGCTGCATACAGAAATATTAGGCTTCAGTAAGCTGGAGACAAAAATAAGATTCTTTACATAATCAGTGTTAAATTAAATCTATTTAAAAAACCTTTTTCTTTTTTTAAAATCTTAAAAAATTCTGCCCTTCAAAGCTGGGCTTTTTCAGGTTGTATAACATTCTAACCTACTTTTGGATGCTGCTATTTAAGTGTTTACACTGAATCTTCCTTGTTTACCAGTTCTTTGAAGGTCTAGTGCTATACACCACTCCTACACAGATTTTTGTAGGTTTTGTAATCAATGTGATATTTAAAAAGCAGTATTAGCAGCAATTATTTCCCTAACAATAAACTGTCAAATCTTACCTCATTCTTGCCTTGCTGTAAATAACTGGAGAGGTCTGTTTAAGGATGACGTTCAAAACAGGAGCCCATTGTTGTTTCTGAGTAGCTTCCCAAAGCACCCAAGGATTAATAACACAATTAAAGCTCCCCAAAAAACCCCAAAATTATTAACACAATTAACTCGGTATTTGCTCCATGCAAATTCTGTGTCTACAGAGCACAGAAAATTAGCAACTTCCCACTTTGCCTATTGCAGTACTCCTGAGCATGCTCTTTCTTATGAGAGCTGCTTTGACCAAAAGTGCAAGCTTCAGGTTTTATTGACACTTGTCCCCAGGCTTCAGAGTGCGGAGCAGGTGCCCAGTGGACTTTAGAAAGCTCAGGGACACCCTAAGCTAAATGTTCAGCAACACTGCTCCATCCTTACTTCCCACAGGTTAGCAGGGTCAGAGACCATGAAGGGTCTAAGAAAAGACATGGGAGAAGGAAACAAGACTGGAGAGAGTGGTCCTTGAGCATCCCTCTTTATAGGTCTCTACACCTGGTGAAGAGCTCAGCATTAGATAAGTTCCAGTTGAAGTCAGTTAACTACATGTGATTTTTACAGTTATAAAACAAACCACCTTGCAAGGCAACATGCAAGAAACCAAAAGAGATGGCTAATGAGACAGCAGTAGGGTAAATACTGAACTTAAATGCTTTTCATACCTGCAAGCAACAGTCTATGAACACACAGGCATTTCATGGGCACAGCTGCCAGAACAGAAATCCTACAGCAGAGCAGCAAGGCCCTGGCACATAAACAAAGAACACACTTTGGATGTTCCTCGGCACATGCGCTCCCGACCTTACCCTGCTGCTACAACCACTCTGATTTATTCAATGCCAATTCATCCTTCTTTTATCTGGGGCAGCACATCCCCAGCAATCGAAGACACACCACCAAGCCTGAGGAACCAAGTTTCCAACAGTATTTTGTGTTTTACCTACCCAGAGCGCAAAAACAGTGAGCAGACACTTTGTATCTCATTTCACATATTTCCCTAAACAGCCAGACCAGTAATCTCGAAAAGACAGCCTAAATTGTGTGTGCAGGACTCCCAGTTTAACACCAAGCACTTTTACTCAAGTGCAGACACAACTGAAAGCCACTGAAGTTGATTTAATCTGTGCTGACATGGACATACAATGTGATTAAAAGTTACACCATACAATAAACTAACAGCTGCTTGCGCTCAAGTGTAAATATTTAATCCCTTTGCCATTTCTAAATCTGTTGTTTCCCTCTCTTTTAGGCAGTGAGGTTTCTGCAGTGTTTTCATGACCACTATTAGAAGTACAGGAACACACAGTAAACATCTGGCACTTCTACTAACCAGAGCACTTTGGGAATTTATCAAGTTGCAAAAGCAAGCTGCACCAAAATAAAAGCACATCTGGTAACTCTAGTCCCTAGAGGCTGCTTTTTATCACTAAAAACAACCCAGCAATACAATTCAAATTAAATAAAAAGTATTAGAAGAGAAAAAAAGGAAAAAATATAACAAACTTTTATTTCCTTTTTAGTTTAGCAATCTGAAAAACAGAACAGGTAAAAATGGTTTAGACCCAAGTTATTTAAATTTGCTTTTACATAACTAAGTCCTCATGGCTGCAAAGCTTGTTACATGAAATTGCTTTATCTCAGAGATAGCGCTCAGCAACTCATGCAATTCCTCTCAAAAATACTCCTTTCTGAAGCACAGCCACACACACTGCCAGTCTCTGTCTCACCTTCTTCTGAATTCACTTGGAACTGGGGCAACTTCAAAGTGGTAGAAAATTGAACCTGGCATACACAGAGCTGGTAGTTTGGTGATGTTAAGCCACAGAATGTAAAGATACAAATCTTATTACAGAATATATTAATAGCTCCAACTACACACCCTAAATGTACCTAAAGAAAAAGGAGGAGTGCCTACCAAAGAGAAAGAAATGTGTCGCTAAAGTTCACCTTGCTGTAGATTTTAATAGCCCCTCTTAAGAGCAAAATTACCTCTCCACCTTAACTCATGGTACTAAAGTCTTGTTTTACTTAATTTCTAAACTGCATTCCCATCCAAAGGGAAGCAGATTTACCAAGTAACTAAAGTAAATTATTTTCAAATAATACTTTCTCCTTCCTTTTATTTTTAATGGAGATGCCAGCAACCTTACACTGGAACATCTACAGAATCGTCATGGAGATCTAGAGCCAAGAGCAGACAAAAAGTTCCTTTAACTAAAGAACAGGCTCCATTTTTCCCTATCTGAGCTGGTTCATCTCTTCAGCCAGCAAACAGTGACTCTCACTGGGTTACATGTTGAACAGAACTTTCATAAGGATTTGCATACATATGAGCTGTATACTGTATGTATACACTGTATTTTCACATATCTGCAGTGACACTTTCATTACATCCATTAGCTAAAAGCAACCTAGGAAAGGTCACATTTAAATTAAAAAAACTTAAAACAACAAAAGGAAATTCAACATGCACATCCACATAAAAAAGTGACACAAGAAACTACATGTAAACACAAGCCTCCTACTCACACATCAGAGTTCCTCTGTTTTGCCAAGATCTTTTCTGTGGCAAGAGCAGTAGGAACATGCATTAAGGGCAGCTGAGAATCAGGATATGAAAAAACACACTTGAAGACCACCTTTGCTTTTACCCATTCTGCTGCTTTGATAAAAAAATTTAAATGCTGGTTTACAGCTCAGTAAAATAGGCTGCACCCTCAATTTTCAAGTATATGGTCCCTCCAACTCTTTATGGGACAACAGTCTAACTTTGGTCCTACTTAAATATCACACAGTTTATTTTATCCCCAGGGAGAAGGGGACACTTCCTCACTCAAGCCAAGGTCTAGCTGTAAAGCCATGTCACAGAAACTACTCGAGATAACAGCCAAGCAGCCCCTGACACTCCCCAGCACCCTGTCTCCCCCACCCAGGGCAGACATCACACAAGTGACAGCCTGCTGCCAACCCTACCAGCTCTTTATCAAGCAGAGAGATCTTCTACACTTCAGACATCCTGCCAGATGGGTAACAACTACGACTTCTCTCATAAAACTCTGATCAGCAGATGAAGGATGGGTTATTAATGTTACCACATTCCTGCCAAACTTCCAATAGCTGAAACCTCCAGTGGTTTCATGCCAGGAAAAATGCCTGCAGCTGAAGCATTTATCCTCAAAGGGATTTATTTAAGTTTACTATAATTCTTCTTCCTCTTCTGAACTTAAGCTGCTTTCTGTAAGAGATAAGCTATTTGCTCAGTCCATCTAGTCCCATAATTGTTTGGTTCAGGGTGTGTACTTCAGTACTTAAGCATAAAAAGGAATTGCACTACAACGCATATTTTGGGGGCTCTTTTGAAATTTTGCTGATGAGCTCAGATCACCTTCCCATGCTTTATTTTCTCAAAAGCCCATTCAAAACGTTGCCTTACGAACAGAAAGAATGTTCCAAGACTTGCTGTCCTCCCAGAGATTGCAGCATTCCTGCTCTAACGAGCAAGCTTTCAGCTCTGCAAAAAGGTTCAGTAAGGTTCCATTGTGTTGCTTGCTGCCATTCACCAGCACCAACAGATCCATGCAGCTTCCAATTTCAATATTTACTATTGCTAAATTTATATTATGATTTGACTCAAATGCTCCAGCTGGAATTGTAACCTCTGCACTGAGGGCCCTCCAGCAGGGAGTGGGCAGACAACCCTTGCCCCTGAAGGCTCACAATCTAAAAGTGATTATTTGTTAGGCAATGATAGGCATGTTTGTGGCTGTAACATTCAAAGCAAAAAACCAAACTCCCTCAGGCTTCCAGCAAAAGATAAAAAAAGTGGGATAACATCGTGATTAAAGTATAATCAAATTTAATATTTTAATGCACTATCTTTGAGAAGGCTTAACGTTATGTCCAGATAAATCCCTTTACAGTTACAGCATTCCTATACACTTAGCCATGCTCCTTCCCTCTGGTTTGAGGATGATGCTATCTCAAAAATCAGGTACTAAACACAAACAGCTCTTGAAACCTACCTTTCCAGTGAAACAGACAATGAAGTTTTCCAGTCAAATCTGTTTCAAAACAGATAGTGAACCTGAGTGTATACTTCATTTCAACTCAAGCAAAAAAAAAATACAGAAAGAAGACACTTTACTCAATCTCATTTACAGACAGATACCAACTCCTGCTCCAGCACTTATGACCTTTCCATGATTACTACAGACTTCCCCACACACTTGCCATAAAGTTTTTGGCAGCCACCTTCACAGACATGCAGCCATGTACCATGTCACTGTCTGACTTTTGCAGCCAACATCTGCTTGGATGACCAAATCAGAAAATCAATGCAGAGGCAGCTTTTTTATTCTGTAGGCAGCTTCCCCTTACCCCAGGTGCTCACCGTTTGGGCTTGTTTTAGCAAGTTTCATATCACTTAAGGGTAGCACAATAGCTGCTCCCCAGCTGCTACAGAAATAAAAGCAGAGCTGCCCTCTAACTGGAGGAAAACAAAACAGTCAGGTTTTGTTATTGCCCTTGTTAGCAATTTTCACATCCTTCAGCAGGCCCCAGTCAAGTCCCCAGGAGATTCTGTGCAACCATGGATAATCAGCAAGGCAAATTCAGGACAGAGCACTAGCATCATACCAACCTGGCAGAATAAGGGTCCTTACCTTCTAAACCACCTTCTAGCCCTCCCACCAACATGCCAAGATTTCAAATAAAAGGGAAATGGAGAGTCTGAGCTTGTGCAAGTGCATCAATGATTTCGGGATCCTGGCTCTCACTGGGACTTCCATCGAGCATAATGCAAGGCTTTCAGGAAGAGGTGCAATCTAGCTCCCCTTGTTGCCCTGGTGTCCTGAGCAGAACAAGGTGGAAACTCAGGACTTGTCCTAAGGCAAATTCTTAACATCATGTCCAGCACTATTTCTGTAGGCATGTGTGATGGACTGGGCATCACTTACTCACAAAGCAGACACAATGGAGCAAAGGATGTTTGTATCTCATAACACCACCAGCAAACACCAGTTCCAGTGCAGTGGGGCTGGGCAGAGACTGGACAACCACAGTGTTCCCCTCCCAGGCATGGAGAGATCTCCAGGCACTCACAGTGATCAGGTGGCATGGCCCCATTGCCTGCAAACATCCCTCTCACAACAGTGCAGCCTGGGGCATCCTGCACCTACCAGGTACAGCAGGGATTACTCGGGCTCTTGGTTTGCATTTCAAATTGTTGACTCAACACAAAATAAAACACAAAATGGCCACAATTTCCCACACAGTGACCTGTACCACGTCATAGCTGAGCGCAAGTCATCTTCAATACGGACCTATTCGTAAATCAGACTGGCATTATTTTCACAAGGATCTACTCCAGAACATTAGGACAACTAGCTAACCACTTTATTTACATTTTCCTGTTATCGCACACTTGGACTACTGCCTCTGTGTGTGGGTGTACAGCAACAATACACATATGACTACATACCCATCAGCCATCAGTCAAGAGTTTAGGATTTGTCATGGCCAGACCGAAACACAAATTAAACCATCCATTTAATTTAAGATAAAGTTTTGTAACAGCCTGTCTTTGACCAAGAATTCTGCCTGCCAAATCATGCCTGAAGCACATTTTTTTAAAGTAAGAAAAATTTTATCAAGGCCCAGAACTCTGTGATAGCTTTTGTTCCCTTTCAGACTAAACAGCAATTCTAATCTCAGTTTCAAGTTCCTCAAAGGCTAAAACAAAAACCCTTTCTCTTAGATATAAAACCACCAAGCAACTTTGGATTAATAAAAGTTTAAGTTAATTATTCCTTTAAGCCTTCACTGGCTTAAATTTCCCAAGAACAGATTTGCTTTAGGAAGCCAAAGTGAAGTACTGCTCTCTACCGCTGTCACAAAGCTTGGGATATTCACACACAGCACCAACTGACCTAGCAGGAAAGACACAGAATGGTGATGTTGAGGCAGGTGATGTGCTACAGCTGCGAGCTCTAAATTCTTGCATATGGACATAGCCGTGTCCGTGTTCACTGTGAAGAAGCCCTGCATCAAAAGGCCTTTGCAGAAATAACAAAGTTGGATCCTTGCTCACCACACATCAGCAGGCACTGTTGTTGCAGCCTAGTCCTGCAACATGGCTAATAGCTCATTGTGCTGCTTGTTCTGTTACGAGTGGCAGAGCTCCTGTTGGGTTAAAACATTCTGAATGAGACAGACCATTATGACAATCCTGCTCCTGACTCAGTAGGGGCACCCTGTCTCTGTCTCATCATGCCATGCATCACATGCCACTACCTTTCACAATACTTGAATTGTATGCTCCACACGCCTTGTATCTCCAGCTCCTGGGTCTTGGTCAGTTTCTTCAAATTGAGACAAACCAGAAAAAAAAGTGGTTTTTGGACAAAGACTTAGATTCTGCTAGCACTTGATATTTATATGGCGTAAAAGGTTCAACTCCCTGATCTAGATCAATCCCTTACTGCATTATACATTGTGTCATCCTGTTTCAAAAGGATTACAGCCCAAAAATTCAGTGCAATTGCATCAGATTTCATACTATATAACAGCAGAGTGTTTGAGGAAGGCAGAGTTTCGAGCTTGACCAGTTATGAAAAGGAAGAACCTTTAAGTTTCTGCCATGGGCTAGAAATTGGAATAAATCTTTCATTTTCCACATTAGCAACACTTTGACTACAGGAGAAATCACAAAGTAAAGTAATCCCAAAAAGTTTTCAAGTATTGGCAATGCATTGGAATTACTCCTTAGTATGCAACTCTACAATGAAAAGTGATTTAACAAATGTATCATTGAAAGACACAAACTAGCAGGAAATTTTGGGATTTCCGTGCAGGTGTAAAATTCACAAATGAAACCATTTCTCTCCAGTTACTGAAACTCTTCCTTAGGGAGTGCAGCCACGTTTTCCACACATAGTTAAATCTGGGTGTAGTGCTTCTTCATGCTCTGCACACACTTACATGCTGAAGCTGGCCATATTCACTGATACTTGCTTTGTCAAACACAAGAAGCAAGTTGTGAATAAAGCTTTACTTCTACCCCTAAAGGGGGAAGAAACAACTGACTGTATCTGAAATGAGTAATTATGAAGTGGTTTAAAACAGAAACAAAATCCCCATTAAAAATTAAAACAGTCATGGACATAAAGGCCAACAGGATTAGACTAGAAGATCTCAAGTTATATAAATAAGAGCAGTAATGCTATTGTGACTCATTTATTAGAGAATCTTTATTGCCTTCAGTTAACAAAAAAAATAATACGATGATGGCACGCTTGAAATTGAGTTACATAAAATGATTTCTTGTCTCTGAGTTGCTGTTTGTGAGTAGCGGCAATCTGAAGATACCTCAATATATCTCCCTCACTGTAACACAGACTCAAAATTGAAGTTTTTTAGCAATGACCAAAAGCATAATCATATTAACATAAAATACTCAATTTTCCCCAGTGAGACTTGCACTTAGGCTTTTAAATTAAAGGTTTACACCTCTATCATCTAAGGCAAGGGTCAGCAAGGAACAACCAACCACACTGCGTCACCACAGCCAGCTACTATAGTTTCCTCCAATCCTCCTCTGTGACATCTGTCACTGTCAAAGCCACAACAGACTCCAGGGTCTGATCCTCCAACTGCTAGAGGTCTCCCTGCCAACTGTAACACCATCTCACCAACCACTTCAGGGCAAACTATTTCTTCTTAGTAATTTAAAGTCACTGAAAACCCACAGGACGTAAAATTATAAATTACCATAACCATGCCAAAACCCAACACAGCCAAAACATAGCAGTGAAGCATAGCTATTTCTCTGTAGATGAAAGCCAAGGGATTTCTAGTGTTTTATTTCCTCTAATGCACAAAACTAAATGCCAGCAGCAGGCTCCCTGCTAGAAGCCCAAAGACCACTTAAAAGTCTCCGTTTTCAAGATGTCTTAGACTACATAACTTATTTCATTACATTAGCCCCTCAAAGTACAAAAGCAGCTTCAGTTTCCACTATGATCCCCTCTCACTCTTGGAACTCCAGTGGGCAGACAAGAACAGCGAGAGTTACAAATACAAATCGTTTTTGGCATTAACTGAACGTCTTCAATTTATGATTACAATTACATTACAAAATACACATATACACAAATGTGTCTTGCAGATCAAGCCATCTTTCCACAGTCACCAAATGATGCAATTTATTCAGTCATCACAGTCCAGATCAGACCAGTGACACTGTAAGACATCACACAAACAATACAATAGCATGTACTGAAGAACTACTGAAAACTCATTTAACAAATAACAGCCATCTCGTAAAATAATCCCATGAGAGTCTTTTGCTGCAGTATATCATCTGTGTTTCAGACTCAGCATCCAAAAACATTTAGTTTTTTCTACAACAAAGAACTTAACTTGTGTTGGAATGACTGCATGCACGGAAAAACATGGCAGTTGTACAAAAGCCACAAAATATCCCAATTTACTGTGTTTCTTGATGCAACTCTTAAGAGCCACTTCATAGCATCTATGACTTTAACATTGTATTTTCCTCTGTTCAGAGTCCAGTATCCTTACTTGATTTTTTGCCATATTGATGCTATATTAAGCTAGAAAGGCAGCCCATGGAGGTAGGACTGATGTGTTCCTTTTATCCTTGCAAAGAACTTCAAAGAAAGTGCTCATTGGTCCCCTTTGGGCCACAAATGGCATGACAATAAAATAACTATTCCCACCTACAAGGACAGCAGTGCTAAAATGCTTCATCTTTTGTACCTGTTCAAGTTTTAAAACTTTTACAGCATCACCATTTTTCTCATATTCTTGTTCTAAGACTTTCCTCTCTTTACAATCCTGAAGATTCCTTTCCACCAAGACTCGGGCGGTGCACAGACATGGACTGCAAGACACATTGAGAGCTGACCGGTTTCCTCTGAGCACGTATGGGAACTTCTGTATGGACACAGTGACAAATACAGAAGAGCTCTCTGCTCTTCACATCACATTTCACGAGCACACTGGGGTATACACTGCTAACAATGCTGAGCAGCTATCCCAGGGCTTGGAGACCATGAGAGGGAAGCAGCAGTGAAACAACCTTCGCAGTCATTGTGCCTGTACCTACACCTCCCCGGCAATACTTTGTCCACTTGTATTTACCAGATGCAATTATCACACCAAATAATGTTTTGGGTGTGCCTGTCCCACCTACATACTACATGGGAAGGGAAAAAAAGTGAAAAGAAAAAAGCAATGAAGATTGCAACATTTGTAACTCTCAATTTAAGAACAGAGAGAAGCTTTCTCCAAAACAAGCGTCAGGATGTAATTATAAAGGAGATTGAAGACTTTTGTTTGACAAAAAAAACATAGCTAAACCTTCTTTCCATAACTTAAATCTCCTTGCTCCATTCTATTTCTCTCCACTTCTGATGATATTAATCCTCAAAGATACTGCATTTTCCCTGCACATCAATTACTTTAAGTACAACAGAGAAATACTGTACAAGTATCATCACTGAAAAGCTGAGTGCTCAAAACCAGTTACTCTGATCTATGCATATTGTTTGTAGATCAGCATGTATGCCCTGCAGTCAGAGGCACAATGACACATTTTAGCACACAGGGTGCGTTCTCCCTTTATCACTACCTCCCCTTCATACACACACCCTCAATGTTCCTTCAGCCCAAATTACGCTCCTTCTCATATTAAATTTAGAAACAGAACTCTGAATCACCAGTTCCTGTTGTGAAAGTAGCTAGAAACAGATAAAGCAAAAGAAGGTTCCTAGTAAACAGCTATAGAATAATCTGCCCACCACATTAGACCCCACCAACTGTTATCAACTGTTTTATAAGCCTAGAACAAGAGATTGTGTAAATTTATATGCAACGAAATAATTTCATTTCCTGGGCATCTAATCCCTCCTAGAATCCTATCAATTCTTACCTATAATGTATCATGCAGCAGCAAGTGTCAGAAATCCGCTATAAGAAAAAAAAAACCCACACCCAAAACCCCCTCAAAAATATTGATCATAAACTAATTGCTTGTGAGCCTGCTGCTGCACATACTCCGTTTCATTCTACTTTTCCTCAACACTTTTTTAGATGTACCTTCAAGAAGAGGAACAGAAAGATCGAAGCTGCTATTTTGCAAGAGAAGAGCAGAACAAAGACTCCAAAACTGCTTAAACGCAAGAAAGGTCAGTTCCAGAGAGAGAAGAGTTCAAACAGTATTACACACAAGTTAATCCGCCCTGCAGAGAGCAATTACTTCCTAGCATAAGCGGAGTGGAAAGGCACTCATGTTTCCCAGTCTGACTCCGTGAAGAACTGTATGCATGGTTAGGAAACTCTTGGTCACCACTTGTGGACTCCAACTTCTTCAGCTGCTCTTGAAATATTTAACAGAGGAGCTATGTATCTCAGGCCAAGAGGCACCACCCATGTATAGCCTCATGCAGTATGCATACACACACACGCTATATATACACACTTGTTATCACAGAGACCAGCTGATGCTCAACTATACAGCACACATGAAGAACATTTTGGTTTGCAGGTTTGTATAGTCCCACCTGTGACTTATTGAAGTCAGTGGGCCACCACAGACCACTATACTCAATAATTCCTGTACAGAAAATCTTTCAGCCCCGGGAACATTTTGGGTTGAATCCACCCTTTTCCTCTGTAGTTTATTTGTTCTAGCACTTATGCTCTCTCTCCATTACAAATGCACTGATTTCCAATTGCCTGACTGCAGCTCCCAGCCATCAGTTCTGTGTCATGCCTGTTTCTGTTTGTGTTTTAGCCTCCAGAAGGTGTTTCCCACCAATTATCAAGTTCCTCCATTTATCAAGAAACAAATCCAGCAACAAAAACGAGCCTTTCAGGCTTTTTTTGTGGAACACCAGTCAGCCTTCAAGTATCTCTCATGACTTACATGAACTCGCTCCCATTTTCAACAGGCTGCTTGTGACCTCAGAATTATACAATTCATCTTCCTTTGCCCATTGCCCCTCCTACACCCAACGTTATACCCCTTTGCTGCCCTGCAAGACAGCAGTCATGTCCAGTTGTTGACTCACTGTACCCCCAAGCAGTCTTCTCCTTAAGCTCCTATCTGTCACGACATTGGAGTACAACACCTGCAGGCCCCATGATACTGCAGATTATATTAAAATGCACTTTTGATTGATACAGCTCACCAGGCTGTGCAAATTACTGTGCACAAGCTGCCTTGTCCTTGTTTACCACACTGCCTAGAGTGATATGGCCTGCCAATTGTATCAGTACAGATCTTATCCTTGTCTCCAGCTACTTGATGAAAAGGTTCAATGGAATCTGGCCTCACCTCAATCCTTAAAACAAGATTTCTAGAAGCATTCCCATTTGATAATGATTCACCACAAATGACTAACTTTTAAACATCAGTTAGTCAGTTCTTAATTCGTTTACTTTTGCAGTATCACAGAGCAGTAACATGTCAGGACAGGAGTCCCCAGGGGGCATGGCAGTCCTCACTGACTACCTCTGTTGCTGCTGAGAAAGGGAATGAGAGACAGGACTTGGGAGGAGCTAGGGAGTAGCAGAGGACCTCATGGGTTCAACTGTCTCCCTCCCCTTGCATCAGATGACTTCGAAGACATAGCTTCACTACATCTCAGAGTCCTGGCTGCTTTAACTTTCCCAGTATTTTGGTGACTATTAATGTCAAGCTATCTGGAATATGACTAAGTCAGTCTCCCACACTTTATCGGTCCACTCTGGCACAGTTGGTTTTAAGACCCTAAATACCAACAGTTATTAAAAACTGTCTGCAAGCCTACAGACTTTTCATCAAGGACTTTAAAATAATCAAGTCACAGCACTGCTGATTTACCTACGTGCATCCCTAGAAGGAATCTTTACTTATTAAATCTGACTTAATTCTCTGTCAGAATTGACACTGATGGTATCATATTCTACCCCTTCCCAAATATGGAACAGTATTAACAAATATCTATATTAACTTCTCCTATTCCTTGACCGTGAATGTGAGGTATTTACCACAGAACTAACTTGGTAAGTCAACCAGACTGGACAACACACACATTCAGACTCTCCCCGTCAGCCCGACCCTCACTCAGGTTAACAGCTTCTGCACAGCCCAGCCATCTGCTGCTTTTTTGATGAACAAGGCAAAATGAACCAACCTCAGCCTGATCCCAGTGGGACACTGCCACAGAAACTGCACTGCTCCTCAGCCAAGAAAGGCAGTGCAAAGCACATGC